>OZ022417.1:21354678-21422827 GCA_963989365.1 Rhimphoctona megacephalus
TCTCCATCGGGGCCCCATTGGGTTATCCCGATGCCGACACCGTGTACAGCCCAATAGACTCACAACGGACGTTTATATACGCACGGGAGTGTACATATATCGATGGAATGCGCGCAATCCACGCGGACCCCCGACCCTGACCGGGACGATCGCCTTGAACCCCCTTGGCTACGGAAACCCCACCCTTCTTCGATTTACTCCAAGATTCTTCACGAATTCACGCACCAAAATCCATTTGCGAATCAACTGACAGTTTTGCCAGCTGTGTGGTACGCAACAGAAAGAAAAAATGCGAAAAAAGGAAGAAAGCCCGAATTGATAGGAAGACAAACTTATCGGAGAACAAAAAAGTTAAACGTCGAGATAAGAAGAAAAAGAAGAAGAAGAAGTCGAAAAGCAAATTTCCCTTAGAAAAAAAGGCAGGAAAAAGAATATTTGTTTTATCTCCAGCTTCACGATTCTGTACTGATTATTTTGGGGAACTCGATATATAAATTCAATATTTACGAGGATTTTAACAGATAAATAATTTTAAAATCAATTCTTCGAATTAACGAAACAGAATAGGAAAAATCAATTTTTGACTTTAAGCTTCATTCGTATCTATAAATCTGTGTAATAAAAAATAAGAAACGGAATTTTTTCTCGTTCACTAAAGAAGAAATGCGTGCTCCAGCATCGACTGGTAGAGGCGGGTCTCGTTTGAGTGTTGGTCGCGATCTTGGATATTACTCTCTTTCTTTTTTTCTCTTTCTCCTGAGAGAGTCAGCGCTCGTATGTGTATATTCATGCATCTTTGAGAGCACGATCTTTGCAGCTCGCCAGAATGCACTTCGCTTCGATCGTTCTCGGACACGCCCACACATGAGCGATATATATCGATCGATCGAGAGATACTCAGCTTACCGTTAATTATCAGGCTTTTGTTTTTATTTCAGAACGCATCAAGAACAATATGACAGACGAATAAGCATCATCGTAAATAATCATAGTCATAACAATAAATTTATTATTATTATTATTAGCATTATCGTTACGATGATAGAGCTAAAAGGCGAGTTGAGGTAGTCAGGATTTAATCCCTGTCTTATGTATTATAGAAAGGTTGGGCTATTATTACGATGGCAATAATTAAGGTTATCGAAAGATTGGTGTAAATTTGGACCAATTATTACTCCAATTAATATTAATACCCTAAATTTAAAAAATCAAAGTGCAATATACTCCATAAATGAATGCTGTGTACCTAGAAAAAAAAAAAACAATTGTTTACCATGCTAAATCGTTAAACATATAAGGATTTGTAAATTGCATCCTAAACCAGTTTTCAGTCTCGTATACATTGCTCTTCTATCTGTACGCGTGTACAAAGTAGCTGTCGGAATGAAGTTTCATTATCTTATTTGACACGTTTATCGATTAACAGGACTTTTCTAGATATTTATTATTATTATTATTATTATTATTATTATTATTATTATTATCATCATCATCATCATCATTATTATTATTATTATTATTATTATTATTATTATTATTATTATTATTATTATCTACAAGATGTAACAGTTACTCAACGTCGCGTTAATCGCTGAGGATGTTAACGTACGCATCATAAACATTATGTCATTTGTTAAGAGAAAAAACGCATCGAGACGACTCCGCAAGTTCAAGGATTATGCAGATTGTTTGAGGTTAAAGACACGCGTTACGTAGTTCTGGAATCTCACACGACTACCTTAACGGGGTCATCCCATGTGACAGCTATTTTTTTTCGCTTTTTTTGGGAATTTTTTTTGATGAACCATTAAAACACACTATCTTTGAATTTTTATCACACATTTATTAATATTTTTACAGTCTCTCAGAATTTTATCAAACAAAAATAACGAGCTGAATCAACTTTACACCGGTTGGAAGATAGTCATGTGTTGGTTGACGGCTGCCATGATTCTGTAAGTTCTGCTCATCTGAAATCAAAAAATCAAACGGCATTTTAATTTGTAGACCTGAGGCTATCGCTGGTACTAGAATGAAGTAAAAATATCGAAAATTGGATTTTTGACAAGGTTTTAAATGTTAAATTCCAAGTTTCGTCGTTTTTTTCGACTTTTAAAACCGTGCCAAAAATTCAATTTTCGATATTTTCACTTTACTCTAGTTCCAGCGATATTCCCAGGTCTACAAATTAAAATGCCGTTTGATTTTTTTATTTCAGATGAGCAAAACCTCTGGAATCATGGCAGCCGTCAACCAACACAAGAGTGTCTTCCGAACGGTATAAAGTTGATTCAACTCGTTATTTTTGTTTGATAAAATTCTGAGAGACTCTAAAAATGTTAATAAATGCGTGGTAAAAATTCATAGATATTGTGTTTTAATGGTTCATCAAAAAAAAATTCCAAAAAAGCGAAAAAAAAATAGCTGTCACATGGGATGACCCTGTTAATGAAACATTTCGTAATATATTTTACATCACCGAAATCACGGCTTTCTATCTATGCGATTAAAAAAAATATTAATAAATAGAAAATAATTATTTAAAAAAACCAACAGAAATAAAGTAACAATTATTATTAAACGAAATAATAGTGGATAATAAAATAAATATTACTGGAGCAAGAGGAATTTTATTCAGAATTACGGTCGAATCGAAATGTTCGTTACCATTCTCCAAATGTCTCAATTAAAATTGGGTGGGAGTAAGATTTTCGAATGATTAAAACTTCGAACGGCCAAAACTGCGAATTTTTAAATTGAAGAATAGTAGTATGTAGACAGATTAATTCTACTATAGCCTTTATGCTGGAAATAAAAAAATGAGAAATTAAAAAGTTCGAAATACATATACGTCAAAAACAAAATATAACAGTAGCCCAAATGACGAAGGCTGGAATAGCGATTTTACAAAAGTTCGACTATTATGCATTCGAGTCTTCAAATACTGAAATCGGCAATATTTATTCATTGTTAATTATATAATTAATATTTATTCAATTGTGAATATTCATAATAATGAATATTCACAATTTCAAATATATTTTAACGAAAGACAAAATATTAATGTGGTCAAAATAGCGAAACACCAGAAAGTCGAACGGTCGAAATAGCGAGAGCCTCTGGGCTGTAAAGTATTGCTTGTCATTCTTCGTGCTTCACAACGTTCGTTATTCTGTACTTCTAATTTTTAGTCATTCGAAAAATTCACTTTCGAATTATTCATACTATATATTTTGGTCTCTCAATAAAATAATTGCTCTCCATTTCGAATTTAGAAAATATAAACTTCTTACATTAGGACAATCTATATTATCTACATTTGAAGTATAGACAGTCTGAATATATATTTTCGAATAAATACGCGATCAAAGAAAAAAATATTACATCAAATACGCATTCAACTTAATATACTATCGAAAATATAAACTTCGAATTTCTCATTTTTCGTCAATCGAATGTTATGAATACTAAAATTTCGAAATATTAACCGTTCTACAATTTGGTTATTCTACATATTAACCCCCACCCATTAAAATTCAATTTTTTGTCCGATTCGAAGGAACTGGAAAAAAACGTCATGGGGTGCCACGAAGAATTCTTAATTAGGATATTTTCTTGGCAATTGCGGCCGGAACGGGATTCAACGAGAGAGACAGAAATATCCGTCGGTGCGGACTGATTAAATTTATTATAGTCTAGCATAGCTTGTAGCAAAACCAGATATCCTTTGAATTTTACGATAATATATCAAAATATAATTTACAATAACTTTGTTATAAAAAATGATTCATTAAATTCTCTACGTTTCTCAAATTCATTTAAACCAATTAATTATTCATTCAGTAATACGCAATTATTTTTTTAATTAATTTGAGTTTAAGGTATTCCTTTCACGAACTTGAATATTTGACAATTCACGGATTTTTTTGTACATAAAAGTAAAAGCACATCCCAGTCCACTGGAAAATTATCGAGCCAGGTTACCGAACCTTTAGAAAAGAATTATAACTTTGAAAATCGTCTAATTTACACGACACTTTATGGAGATGACCTGTTGCTCACATTTCTATTTAATAATTCATATATTAAATAATGATAGATGTTTGATATAAACTGTCTTGCGGTAAATTAAATTCTAAAGATTCCGTAGCAACGATAAAAACAGAGAGTCACCGGACGTTTGAAGAAAATATTCACGATAGAACTTGAAAGAATGTGATCAGCAGACGATTTTGGTGTAGCCATGACGTTCAAGAGGTTATGTTATCTTCGGCAGTTTTTACAATATTTTTAACGCTATTCTTGTTTTTGCCCGTTACAAATTGGCTCACATTTTTACCAATGTCACTACGTACTTTATACGTATTTTCACCCATATTTCACTATTTTTTTTTTAACCAAATACAATAAGTCCAGCTTCTCTCTTTGACAGTGTAGTTGTTGACATTTGTAGCTCTCCAAAAAATATCAAAAAGTTTCATAATTTACACAATTAAGCTGAAATTTTCGATTTATGTTTACAGTTCGGACTAATAAAATTGGTTATAACTTTTTTAAACAAAATGCAGCCTAATTTATGAACAAATGTGGAGGGCCCTGCTATGCGCCCAAAAAATACGGCCCTCCGCGAAAGGAATACCTTAAGGAAGCTCTGTCACGTATAGGGACGGGTTGCGTGGGCGCATAAGCAGGGCCATTTTTTATTTTTAGTAATTCGCATGTTTGTCATGATACAGTTGGTTATAAACCTGTTATTGGTATTTTTATACAAAAATTATTAGTTGTACATCGATAAATAAATACCGTTAAATTAGTACAATTTTATGTTACGGTACTGCATAGAGAAGTACGGCAACATCGCAATTCTCCATCTCACTCTCTCCTCTAATTTCTTTGGCTTAGTTTACACGCCAGGCTTTAATTCCTTTCAGTCTGAAGTGAAGTGAGTTTGGAAACACGTTTACACTTGCGTTCAAAGCGAATTATAATGAATTTTACACGTTTACACGTGGCCAATTTCACTTCGGTCTGAAGTGAATCGGGATCGAGCGCTCCGGTGTAAACTAAGCCTCTTCTGGCTTAGTTTACACGCCAGGCTTTAATAATTCCTTTCAGTCTGAAGTGAAGTGAGTTTGGAAACATGTTTAGACTTGCGTTCGAAGCGAATTATAATGAATTTTACACGTTTGCACGCGGCCAATTTCACTTCGGTCTGAAGTATATCGAGATCGAGCGCTCCGGTGTAAACTAAGCCTTTGTCGTACTCATGGCAGTCATGACACCCAGCTGGCCGCGGGTCGTCGCGAGTTATTGTGTACAAAATTTTCATTTTTTAAAAAAGCTTACAGCGTATTGTTTATTGAAAAAATGCATTGATCACACAGTTCAACAACTCAGAAAAACTTGATTTGATACATATATTTTGCTTTAGTAATTTATTAAGATATTTATAATTTTTAATAAACGCTGTGCGATATGAAATTTCTAAGATGTCTGTTTACTTTGTAATAAAAATTTATTTGTTATTATTGTTGAGAAATAGATGACAGGTTTCATTAATCCATTAAATTATTTACTTTATTACGATGAAACCAACTTTTCTACCTATACGTCGATCACAAACGAATTTAAGGTTACGTAGCTGATGATTTAATTCTCGCGCATGCGCTTCTGTATTATACAGAACACCTGATTTCTGGGACGCTGCCGAATCTTCATACGGTCGCGAAACCTGTCGAAACTTCAAGTATTTCGAGATTTTAACATTAAATATCTTTTTACATAAATCGTTGACCAAACAGATTTTTATTGTATTTGAAATCTTTATAATATAATCAACGTTACTGTAGTTTTTGTTCAGTATCTGTTGCGTGAATGCGAAGATATCATTCGATACAAGTCTTTTGAGGGTGACTTTTCCATAAGCCTTGTGTTAAAAATCCTAACTTTAACCATTTTTATCTCTCTTATTTAGGGCCGGTTGTTCCACCTTCTGGTAAATTTTACCTGACGGTTGTAGCATTGAGTAGCAGACCTTTAACTATCAGATAAAATTTACCTGGAGGTGGAACAACCGGCCCTTAGTGGTTGACCTTACCTGAAACTTTGCATACGTGAATGTGGGTACATTATCTATGATATACTTAAAAATGATTTTTTTTCCGTTGGTGAGACGTTCGTGACGGAGCCTCCTTAATATACCTAGATTTGCGAAAAGTCATACGTGAGTGTTTTATCGAAAAAATATGTTTAATGATTTTAGCTCGAAAGATTGCCCACCTCTAAGAGAGAAAGAAAAGAACAGAGAAAAACGTGGAACCAGGCTCGGTGGTGCTAAATATACATCGAATGAAAACCGGGGTGGTACAAAATACTATTCCGATCTCACTGCTCCTCTCTTGCTCGTGTCACCCAGAAAGATTTTTTCCCCATTTACTTCAACACTCATCACATATATTTTTTTCTTTTTCAATTTCCCACTAATTTCATTTTTTTTGTCATACATCTTCGATGTTTATAAATATAGTGCGGTAAACATCGAAGTATTAAAAGTTAAACTGCGTAGTAATAAATATTCATGTGTTTAGGATTTAAAATATACGACATTTTCAACATCGATGTTTTGAAATTTGAAAAAATGATGGAGTAATAAACAGATGAGATAAAGTATTTATTAATGAGTATGTATATATTTGACGGGAAAAAAATCAGGGTCGAAATTTTTACTTCAGCTGCGAGCATTCTACTTCAACATCTGAAACTTTTGATTCAATTTTCTAGAAGCCATAATAATAATTTGTACGAACCTTGTTTGTAATTTCTCTTGAATCCTCGAGCTCCATCGACGTAGACCGAACAAAATAGCAAAATAAATGGAATGAGGACCCGGCATAGCCTTAGGGCCACTAACGAACTTTGCAACATTGTGTCACATGGACTTTTGAATACCCACGAAAATTCGAACTGAAGAAAAAAAACACTATTTTCACGGCGACTCTATGTCCTGTTGATGTTCAAAGACATGGCGCGCGAGACGCCAAAAAATGCAGATTACACACAAGTATTATGAAAATTTCACAAATGGTTGGGAACTTGAACTCTTCTGTAATAAATTCTGCCAGAAAAAGGAAAACGATAAACGCCAATTAACAGTAAAAAAAAAATATGTAAATATCGTTTACGAAATCACTCCACTGCACAAAATACGGATAAAAACTGCACATTTGATATTCCTCAATCGGAAAGAAACTGGATCAATTCGTACGTCGTTGATCGACGTTTTTTTCGCACAATAGCGCAACGTCATTTCGTGACAGGGCGAAGAAGCAGCACTGCCGGGAATTTGAATTCCGTGTCGTTCGTTCGTTATCGTTCGTCATCGGAAGGGGGAGGACAGAGGAGAAAAAATGGCGGGAAATATAAACTTTTTTGAAATTCAAAATAGATTACAATTTTTTTTACTCCAAACTTTCAGTTTTTTTTCCATTTACACGAACGTGATTTTTCCGCATGAAAATACATTTTTGTAAATCCCAGGGGTCAAATATTCATTGGGCAGTAAATAAATAATATTGGGCCGTGAAAAAGAGTTAAATAACGAAAAGGAAAGCTCGCGCTCGCGCTCCTTTCGTAAACACAGCCGCGCGTCGTAAGCGCCGTGAGCGAACTGAAGGTCCGAAGTGAGTCTCTCGGGACTTGGCTCAACTCGTCTGTCGTACAGTTCTCCCGAAGCAACCCCCACCAACCCCTTTGTCCAGGTAGCCGGTCCGGTACACTGCTTCGCGGCTGTTTATTTCTTCGGACACTTCATCTCGAGAAAACTCAAACATGTGTATACGTATATTTATTTTTATATGAGGCATTTTAGTTCAAATGAATCAACCCTTTTGCCCTGTCCACTAACTTCACTTCATCGCTTTATCCATTAACTCTTTTTGTTTAAACGAAAGGTCTCCCATGACTGTGCATGCATGTGAAAGTTTCAACTTTCTTGAATTTCCAGTTGGTTCTTTTCAAAAAATTTTCAAAAAAAATATATCCAAATCAAAGATCGACAAAATTAATATATTTTTACACGCTTTTTTGCGTAATATTAATAAATTAGTCAAACAATAATCATTTTATGTTGAATAATATGCAATATCGAACAAAATTTAAATGTGTCAAACGATATTTGAAAATGCTCTAAAAAAAGAATGCAAAAATAACAAATGGTTATGAATATAAAAAAAAATATTATAGATTAACGAATACTGAAAAAAAAATATTGTTTTTATTTTATTTTGGATAATATGCATTATCGAAAAAAATTCAAATGTGTCAAACGACATTCGAAAATGTCCTAAAAAATTATGCAAAAATAACGAATGGTTATGAATATAAATATATATATATATAGTTTTCAAGAAAATATTATAGATTAACGAAAAAATTATATCTGAAAAAAAAAAAAATATTGTTGATTACCTAAAAAATTGAAAATTGTGACAAACATATTTTTAATTGGGTGAGGAAAAAAAATGACAAGATATGGATATCTAATTGACCGAAAAAAAATAATTGAAGATAATATATTTTTTTTGTTTATTATTTTTCAGACAGTTGAAAATATATTTTTATTTATTTATTATTTTCTTAACCAATTAAAAATATGTTTATCGCAATTTTTTATTTTTTAAGTAATTCATATTTTTTTATATCAATTTATTCGTTAATCTATAATATTTTAATGAAAAGTACATTTTTTTGTTAATTAACAATTTATTTTTTGCACTTTGTAATGTCGTTTTGACACATTTTCAATTTTTTCGATAATGAGTATTTGGAATTTGTTAATTATTTTTTTAAAGTGAATTTGAAAATGGAAATTAATAATTTTTATTTTGCCGATCTCTGATCGAAACCTATAAAAGATTTTTTTAATTTTCTTTTTTGAAACGACACCGAATTGTTTAAAATTTTGGTGGGAGAAAACAATTGGCAAAATTTTGAATCGTCGCCGAGATAATAAAACTTAAAGTTGCTTAAAGTTGGAGGGTTAACAATGAATGTTGGACAAATTATGTGTTCAATTTTTGACACCTGCACTTAGAAAAAAAATTTGTTCATCGAACTAATTCCATTTTGTTGGACGAAAAATTGGTGGATCCAACAATTTTTTTGTTGTAGCGCAAATGGTTTAGTTTATTCAATTATAAATCATAAAAATTTCTTGTAGATGAATCAACTAAATCGCCGGAGCCAAATGATTTTGTTCGAACAACTAATACCATTTATTTGCTTACGCATTTGTTGTTTAATGTTGTTTTAATAAAATATTTCGTTTGAATCTCAATTTAGTTTATTTGGATGATATTTTGTTACATTAACATTAATTTGTTTGGTTGTACCAAAGTTTTGTTGGTTTGGCCAATAACTTGTTTCAGCGTTCACAAATTATATTGTCTTATCTCAAAAATATTTTGTTGCCCATATCGAGCTAAATATTTTGAGAGAAACGAAATTTTTTTCGGTCATCAAATTTTTTTTCTCAGTATGGTTGCACACAGTGAGCTTTTTAACATTATGAACCATCTGCAAAGCACGAATGAGTTTTTAATTTAATAAATAATAACGGAATAGATTAAAAGTATAATTCATACGTTCGAGACGTCGTCGCTCCCTGAGAACAGATGGCCGAGCGATACATAAGAATAACATTTTCCACCGGCCGAACGAAAAGTCCATTAAAATTTATTGTACCTCGAACGTGTTAGAATCATGAAAATATCGATTGCTCTTTGAACTTACCGTATATATCAAATGAATCCCCATTCGTCTGAGAGTCAATGAAAAAAATTGTAGGAGGAAAAGGACAAGGAATATTTTCATGTTGATTGTTTATAGAAATAAGCAGGATGCAATGATTAGATTTTTCAACATTTTTTTACTAAAGAAACATGTCTCAGAAACGAACACACACGGACATATTCAGTGGTCGAACTAAATCAATATAGTACTCGTCTAATTCCGTTCTCCATTCTCTGTTCCCTCTAGAAGGTTATTAAGATGCTTTGGTTATCTTTTTTTTCTCCTCTTAATGATTTTTGGGGAGGAGGAGGGGGGGGGGGGGTGTATTACATAGGAATATTTATGGATACAATCGTTTATTTCATTTTGTTTGTTAGATTACCAAGCTATTCGAAGTTTCTTTTCTTTTATATTTCCTCTTTCTTGGTTCTCTGCTTTATCATTATTCTTCGATCGAGTCACGCGTTTGAGCTGCTTAACTCCACCAACGGGGCGAACAATCATTAGCATCATTAATGCAACGTGATAATAGATTCTTGTTTTCTCTGCTTTCAAGTCAGAGGGTACATGTGTTTTGTGTCCTTCCTCTCGTTCATGGGTCAAGCGAGTCAAACAACGCAGCCTATTGCCTCAACCCTAAGATACAATCTCACACCAAAAACTCGCAAAATTAAACGTTCTTTTTGTCCCGTTTCTTTTTTTAAGATGAAAAGATATGTCTTCGAAGCGATATGAAAACACGATTTCATTTTTTTCTGTCTCTGGACGATTCTTCGTTAAAAAATGCCCTTTTCAACAGGACATGCTCGTTGAAGCTTTTCTCGATATGGCATTAAAATGACGTCACAATGTGTACGTTCTATTTTTATCTGTCCACGCATACACAACATATACAGTAAAATAAAAATAAGTTATCGAGTTTTAAAACGTTCATGAGAAATCATCGAAGTGAGGTGGAGTAAAATTGGACACTGTTTTTTTTCCAAGAAATGTCAGTTCGTCTTTGTTATTGGAAAGAGTAAGTTGAAAAATACAAGCCGAGAAAGCGTTTGATTTTCCTTTTCAAGGATAAACCTCTATCTAGCTCAAATTTAAACGAATAAGAAAACATTGAAAATGTAATTTTCTCTTTTATCGCCGTTGAATTGATGGCAAACGATTCATCATTTTCCTCGTCCGGCTCTATCTCCCACTCTCACTCTTTTTTTCTCTCGCCGATGGTTAGCGAATTGCTTGGACTTCGTTACAACGTTCTCGAAAGTCTCGCTCGTGTATTGTATTATTTTTTTCATCTTTTTCTTTCTTTATTTTCTCCTTTGTTTGCATTTATTATTATTATTAATTTTTTTTCTCATAATTCTCGTATCGCACTATACCCACCCACACATGTTCTCTACGTATAATATATATAATCAATATAATATACTTCTCTGTTCGTTCTTTCACCTAATTACTCATTTCGTTAAATACTGCATTAAGGGGGAGCTCCGTGTTCGAGAGTCGATAAATATTTATTCGACTTTTTTGTTGTTTGTCAAAAACGATGGCATGATAAAAGTTCTAAACGTCAGATTGATTGAAATCCTTTTTGGTCTTGTCGACAAATACCCAGTGAAACCCGTAGAAAATGGTGGAATAATTTTAGGTTTCCGTATTTATTTTTTTTTTTCTTTGCGATAAATGCTCGTTTCTCACAATTCATCAGGTTTCTATCTAAATATTTATTAACTCGATTCACAAAATATGTTCAACTTTTAGTCGTTCAGGATTTTTGCGACATGTTAAAAAAAAAGAACGTGGAGCCCTTCCTCAAATGGGGAGAGGGGGGAGGGCAGACTGCAAATTTGGAAATACAGATAGGCATAGATAAATCGAAATTCTTCTGAATAAAAAAAAAACTGTAAAAAAATGATTCCCCATTTGTGAGATGAGTAGGAATAGCTGTAGACTAAAAACATGTCGACTCCGTTTTATCAAATACTTCAAATTCATATTTTCTAATATTCTATAGAAACAAAATTTGAAGTTTTTTTGAAAATTGGGCAATAACGCGTGAGAATAAAAAAAATCTTTTTTATACTTGTAAAAAAAGGTCAGAAAATATGCTTATTTGATTTGAAATTGCATATTGCGCAACCCCTTTTTTAACCTTTCGAGATTGACTCTATATCTCTGCTTCTTTTTTGCAACGACTAAATTTACAAACTATAAAGAGAGCGCAACTCGAGTCTTATATTTTTTCGTGTTTCACGTGTGCAAAGTGTCTGGGTGTGTGTCTGTGTATTTGTCATTTTTTATATTTTCTTAGGTCTTCAATTGCATGTGTTTTGTGTGTATTTTATTCTTTTTATTTTTATTTTTTTTGTTTTTAGTTGTGCCAATAAATTCGCGTATTTTAAATGTACAATATACGGGTAAGAGATAATTATTACAATCATAGGTAATAACAGTAGTAAAAGTAAAAACAGTATGAAAAATTATTGTATTGTTTCCCCATTACTTATTGTTACGACAGTTTTTTTTATTTCGTCTCGCGACCCTTGTCGCATATCGATAAGCGATTGTTGTACGATTTTTTTAATAAATTATTTTTATCTCCATCTCTCTGTTATTTGCTGATCGACATTTCGTCAGGAAGGTTAACGAAACACATGGCCGCTTATACAGTACGAATTTAATAATATATATCGTGTTGTTTTATTTTTTAATTTTTAATTTTTTAATGATGAGACCATAAGGATGATAATTTGGTTTATTAGGACGATTAGATGATTTGTTGATTTTTTTAAACTGATTATTCGATAAGATGATTACTGGGATGCCATTATTTGGAATTTCCATTTTTTTAATGATAATCAACGTGTTAAAAAAAAAACGCTAGTTTATGGAATTCCCATAAGACGATATTAGATGGCTATAATCAATATCGAACGGTGAATCAATGTCGGTATTACATTAATTATTGTTACATACATACGAGTGTTAATTACAGATGCGTGTATTTTTTTTTCGCGATTTCTATAGCGCACGATTCCCCTAAAAATAGAAAATAAAACAATCTTGCATTGGAAGTATTTTTTTTTTCTTTTTTTGTCATTTTTGCCCACATCTTATTCTCATCTTTACAATATTTGTAAATAGTAGTTCGCGTTTACGTTTAAGGGCGTTGATCAACATACATATGAATTTCGATGATGATACACGATGAGACGAAGAACTAACGATCAATAACGATGAAATAATAATCTCGTTATCAGTTTGTAAATTCTTACGAATTAATTGTTCTTTTATTTTCGTCATTTATCAAGGAAGAGATATAAATTGAGAGTAGAATCGTTAGTGACGCGTTTCTTTGGCCATACCCGAATGTTTTTACTCTTGATGTGTGATATATTTTTTATATATGATATATATACACATATCTATGTATATATATACGTATATATGCATACATATATATTTATATATATACATATATATTTCATCTCAATAATTGTTTTCTAAGCACAAAATTGTCAAGCAGCGATTTTCCGACTAGCTACGATCTCTCCGATCGATAATTTAGAGTTGAACTACCCACAATTGCACGCAAAAATCACGTGCATGAACGTATTTTATCTAATATATATGAGGTATTTCACGTCAAACCGGCGGACTTTTTCCCTGACCCTCGCCGACTTGGGTAAATATTTTTTATATGATTATATGAAGTCTAAAAGACACCCTGAAATTTTTTCAGATTTTTCTGAACAGCCATTTTTGAAAAAAAAAAAAAAATCCAAAAAAAAGCCCCTTTTTAAAAATCTGAAAAAATTCCTAAAAATCGGTGATTATATGCCAAACATTTTAAGCTACCGCCCGTAGTGGAAGTACGATTTTTTCTGTGTTTTTATGAGCTATTAAAGTTGAAAAAATTCTCAAATAATCAAGAACCACTCATTTCGGGCCAATAGTTGAATATTTTCGTACCCAAAAAATTTTTTGGGATATTTTAGACCAGTACAAGACAAAAAAAATTGAGCCAGGCAAAAAGTTGAGGTATTCATCTTTATTCATTCATATTTTATAAAAATCAATTCTTTTTGAGGATCCTATGGGATCGGTGTTCTAATTTTGATTTGATTGTTCGAAAATTGTGACGAAAATTAGTTTTAGGCAGCAAAATATTCAACTATTGGGCCGGAGTAAGTGTTTTTCGATATTTTTGGAATTTTTTAACGTTATTAGCCGATTAACGCACAGAAAAAATCGTACTTCCACTACGGGCGGTAGCTTAAAATGTTTGGCATATAATCACCAATTTTTAGGAATTTTTTCAGATTTTTAAAAAGGGGCTTTTTTTTGGATTTTTTTTTTCAGAAATGGCTGTTCAGAAAAATCTGAAAAAATTTCAGGGTGTTTTTTAGACTTCATATAATCATATAAAAAATAATTACCCAAGTCGGCGAGGGTCAGGGAAAAAGTCCGCCGGTTTGACGTGGAATACCTCATATATATGGACAGATCCACTACTTTTCGACCGCAGCCTGCGCGCTTGGGTCAGCGATTTGGCTGCCGATTTTTTCCAAAAAAGTAGGTTATAAGAGAAGACGATCCTCCAAATTTGAACTCAATATAAAGAAATTTGATGGTTGTAGAAATTTTTGAAATTTTTAAAAAGTAATTTTTTATCTGAAGCTCTATGAAGCTTAAAGACTCGAATGGAGCGGCATTTCTCTTTTTTAATCTTGTATTTTCAAGAAAAAAATAGTTTTTCACTCTAAACCAAAATCCGGTTTGATTAGCACCCTTTTCTTGAATTACTATCTTAACAAAATTTCGCGTATTTTTCAAACGCTGCCGGGGCGAGAATTTTTCGAGTAAACGGCTATAAGATGGCTTAAATTTTTCGTCTAGGTATAATCTATCACTACCTACACTAATTTTTATATATTACCACGTTACTTTTTATATACGGCCTCTCAAATCTAACTGATTTCTGAAAAATCCCTGTTTTCAGATAGCTGTAACTTTTTTCTATTAGAACGAAATTGCTTGAAATTTTCAGGGAATATACTTTATTTTATTCGCAAACAACACCGAAAATTTCAAGAATGGGTTTGAGCTGGTTAGCGAGCTATGAATTTTTATGAATGCTCAAGTTTTTCTCAGTTTTCTACATGTTTATGGCATTATCAATATTGCCATACACATGAAAAAAAAATGAATTATCATTTTGAATAAAATTTAAATCATTCAAATGAACATCATAAATTATCACTTTTAAACGTCAAAATTATTAATAATGCCATAAATATGTAAAAAAATGCGAGAAATTAGAACATTTAAAAAATTTACAGCTCGCTAACCAGCTCAAACCCATTCTTGAAATTTTTAGTGTTGTTTGAGGATAGAATAAAGTATATTCCCTGAAAATTTCAAGCAATTTCGTTCTAATAGAAAAAAGTTACAGCTATCTGAAGACAGCGATTTTTCAGAAATCAATCAGATTTGAAAGGCGGTGTATAAAAAGGAACGTGGTAATATTTAAAAATTAGTATAGGTAGTGATAGAATATACCTAGATAAAAAATTTGAGCCATATTAAAGACGTCTACTTGGAAAATTATTGCCCCGGCAGCGTTTCAAAAACGCGCGAAATTTTGTAAAAATAGTAATTCAAGAAAAGGGTGCTAATTTAAGTGAATTTCCGTTTGGAGTATAAAACTATTTTTTTCTCGAAAATACAAGATTGAAGAAGAGAAATGCCGCTTCATACGAGTCTTTAAGCTTCATAGAGCTCGCATGAAAAAATCGTGAAAATGGCTAAAAAATTGATTTTTTTTTTATTTCAAAAATTTCTGCAGCCATCAAATTTCTTTATATTGAGTTCAAATTCGGAGGATCGTCCTTTTTTAGAACCTACTTCCTTGGAAAAAATCGGCAGCCAAATCGCTGGCCCGAGCCCGCAGGCTGCGGTCGCAAAGTAGTGGATCTGCCCATATATATATTTATATATGTATATTTGCTTTCTTTATATCTTGAAATATTCGAGATACAACAATATCTATAGTTCACGTTGATCAAAAAAGACATGACGATTAAAAAAAAAAAAAACAAAACACACATTTCTTACGTTATTTACACGCGAAGAATGACTCAGGTCAGTTCCGCGTTCTCACACATCACGTCCGATTGACACTGGTGCTCATAAAATTTTCTCGTTTGTTAACGTTTTTATTTTTGCTTCAATCACTCAGTTCCTCATTATTTTTATAATGCATGTACGAGATTTTTCATCGGATATTTATTGTATTTATTGATTTTTAAAAACTCAACTCCAGGAATTTATTTCATGGATTTTATCAGTCAATTTGCGTTGGACTGGAATACAAAAAATATTTTTGGACAAACAATCGTAAAAATGACTCTATAATTATGGACAATCACATGAGTATTTGATAGTCTGATATTTTTTGTGTTATAAAAACGCGCATTCGAGAATTCACTAAACGCAATTTGCATTTTTATCAACGATATGTTTTTGTATTTTTATTAATATAATGCTGTGTGTACTTTTGGTTATTCCATCGAAAAACGAGCTGATAATTTTGTGCGGTGTGAAACGGACTTTTTGTTTGATAGATTGCTGTCTTACCGACACTCGGAAAAAAGATTCCTTTCGAGTATTTTCGCGCTTTTAGGCACGTTGAGTTCTATACATCGGCTATAGATGTCACTGTTGCCGGGATGAACGAGACATATCCTATGTCTCGTTCTATTTGGTAATTAAATTGACGACATATATCGAGATTAATTTTCGTTGTTCAATTATTTTCCAATGACGCGCCGCAGCCTTGATATTCTCTTCTTATTGTTTTTGTAAATATTTGCCAACAAAGATATGGTTGATTTGTGATAATAGTTTCTCGAATGCACATTTCCATTCTAACAAAATAACACGAATAAAAATAAAGGTGAACTTTATCAAACAATTGAGAGAAACACATTTGTTTCACTTGTTCACTGTTTTTTTTTTCTATTTTTAAGGATCAAAGAGGATAATGACCTTGAAACAAAAATTCTGGTGGTAACGATTTCAGCCTTTTTCTCCAGACGTTCTGACTTTACGCGGTTAGCGTGCGCTTGCGCCTCATTTTATTTTGCTTTCTTTTTTTCCCCCTCTAACGAGTAATTCGTGATAAGTTGCGTGAGTCGAGACGCGAACACACCGGATTTTACTTTGCTCACGCAACCGACCAACAAGAATACAAAAAAAATTGTTTGGTTCGAATAATAATAATTGAAAATTCGTAAACGCATAATAGGTGATGTTTTGGGATTTGATCGATCGATTAGAATTATTTGTTTCCACGTAAGACCAATTTTTTGCTTCTTCTTTTCTTCTCTACACTGTATTTATAGTTAAAGCTATGCCTAGTTGAACTATCCTAATACTCGCACATTCTCTCGGACCTCGTCCAGATGAATTATTTTTTTTCTTTTGTGTCAAGGACAAAAAGAATATGAGAAACGTGATTAGTCACATTACAGAGGGTTTGACGTGAGAATTTTTGGGTTTTCATTATAGATCGAAATCCTTGATGAATCTCGTTGATTCCTCAGGTTTCTTTTTCAAATAATTAGTGATCTTCGTCAATGACCAGTCGTGATCTGGGATTTATCAGAAATTTTAGCCAAGCGAATATCTCTCCCTCTTTCCTGTCTTTCTTACGAATTTGTGCTGTACTCTAAATAAATCTTATCTATCGTTTGAAAAAAAGTCAACGCGAGAACCAGTTCGACACTTCACGATTCTCGTCTTATATATCTGTATTTCTTTCATCATCCTTTTCTCTCATATTCCCATTTCTTCCTTTTTATTTTTCTCGTGTTCAATCCTCTTTACAACTTTTCTCTCCTTCTCCAAAGTGGCAGTTTAAGAGCTAGCTCCGTTTCCAACTATTCTCGCGATCAGCAAGATTATCGGATTCCTTATCTATATATGTATGTTCGTTCGGCAAACACGAACGACGTTTATCCGAATTCGCAACGCATACCAAACTTTTTGCAATTCTTCACACTTGACAACACAAAAAAATTTCCTGTACTCTCTTTCTTTCCTGTTCTGTCTCTCACTTCTATCTCCTCTACCATTGACTTTTTTTTCGATACTTTCTGTCATTTTTTTACTCTCCCTGTAAAGCAAAATAAAACTTTTTATTTCTGCGAAATCTGAGAAATAACGTGATCGTGAAAACGTGGAAGTTAAATCAATGAAATGGCGGATGCACTGGATCGGAAAAATCATTATGAATTGGCAGTTTTGGTTGCAGTTTTTTTTCCCCCATTGATTTATAGGAGAAATATTTTGGTTCGGGTTTATCGAGAGTTTCAGAACAACCGGTACGACTATTGGCCATCGTGAAAATTAGTGGAAATAATATTTAGACTAAGCGTAGATACAAAATATCAATATAAAAAATCGACATTGAATAATAATTCCAAAAACTTATGTTTAATATTATTAATATGTGTTAGTAATTGATATTGACGTATTAAATAAATTTTTTCACCGCTCTACTTAGATGATCAATAATTGTACCGTTTTAAAATCATGTTCGTTAGTTGAATCGTCTTAAAACATTTTCCATATAAATAAAGTCAATGCGACCAATCACTCGTATTTTTCTCGCACATATAACATTCATTCACGCCGATATGTGGGTAATTCAATCCCAATTTCGTCACTGATTACAAATTCATTATTTCTTACATAATAATTAAGAACAGAAATGTGGATTACCAAAGCGAAATTTTAGTTAAACGTTATAACGTATATTTGCGTTTAACCCTAGAACCCCACAAACTATTTTTTCCAACGTAAACCCCACACTAGGGTAAATAATTACCCCAATTTTCTCTTCAGTATAAAATGGTCCTCGTATGCGACAATGACGTTTAATTATATATCATTCTCTTCGTTTTTTCATTACGAAGAGAACGGTGTATAATAAAGTCGCATTCGGTAAATATTTAATGGTGAAAACTCTATAAAACCGAAGAAATGGTTTTAAAAAATCGGTTCGGGAAGGAAATGTGACATTTTCATGAGGTAACTAATTACCCCGTTGTGGGGTTCTAGGGTTAAGTAAAATTCATTAAATATGATAAATATGATGGTTTCAATTATTAATTAAAAACTTTCTTGAACAAAACTCGTTAAATTGAAACTGACATCTAGAAAAAATTGAAGTTGGATTTCCCACATATATATATATATAATTCATATAATTTCTACTTATATTTATATATGTATAATAATGCATTCTCTTTGCTTTCACATAATAATCTATGAAGACGGCACAAAGCTGAACGGCTAGTGTTAAATACAAGTATTTTACAAGTACAGGCGTATAGTTAATTAATTTTTCGTCATTTCTTTATCCTCCTACCCATTCTAAATGTTTCTCTCTCATTGTTTATTGCGTTATCGTCGTTGCCTCAAGATCTCGACGGAGCACGCCATTGATAATCTGTACCATGATAACATCCGAGAGAGTGATAACCGCGAGTAAATTGAAAAACATTCGACCAATTCCAGGACCGGAAATGGAGTGCATAAAATTCCGGTATGAAATTTTTCCGTCACATTTTGAGATATTCAATGGAATGAATGGAAAATAAAAGTGATTTATTAAGTTTCGCGCTATAAACGAATTTTGATTTTTCAGTGAATTTGGTCGTTGATACGTGAGAAATAAATCCAGAAGTACTTTGTTGATCAATGACACTTGTATTATTTCTCAAATCTGTTGAACAAGTTTCTCGGAGCGCGCTCTTTCCGAGTTTACGAGTTAAACAACTTTGGAGGAGCGTGAATCGCGTTTTCCCAAAGACCCCAAAGTTTTATGGGTCACTGGGGAAAGGGTAAAAGGGTTTAAGATGGAGGATTGGGGGAGAATTGCAAGACGATTCAAGGGCGTTTTGTATCCACTCCGGCAGGATTGTACACATTGAATGTTGTTCCAAAACACGCAACGAAGAATTTCTCAAAGACGTTCCCACGAGGCTGTGCTTGACGATACATATATAACGTACATATATATATATATATATATATATATATATATATATATATATATATTTATTTTACGTATGTATTTATAATATATATAATGTATGACGAGGAGTCGCGAAGTTCGCGACGCCACCGCGGGGAGCGGTGAAGGGCACCACCGCAGCCCCCCTTTCACCCTGCGAGCTTTGGTCCAGGTCTGCCTCTGTGTAGTCCAATGAGAAAAGCACAACAAAATAAGAAGAAAGGTAAGTTTTGTCAAAAGAAAAATTACATCGCTTAATCGTTATTTAATCGGGGGAAAATAACTTTTTATTTCACTTAATATACCTGTTTACGAAAAACAATATTTTTTTATGAACTAACTATTCTGATTATTGAATTTCTATCAAATGTCATTTTTGTTTACCTGACTGAATGAGAGATTTTTTTAAAACTGTTCATTTACGACATGAGATCTGATTTTTTCATTCGCCAAAAAAGCAGGGGCGTAATAATTTCTAGATACTCACCTACACAAACCATTCGTCCTTTTGGCTGGAGGAGATGTCACTGTAGAACAATGAAAGAAATGGAGAAATTACCAAAGACTCGATCATCGCTACGGAATACCGATGTGAATGATTTTTGTACATTTGAATTAGTAGAAACAATAAAAGATTTATTCTTTTAAAAATACATTGTTTTTAATAATAATAATAATAATCAATCATTCCAGTTGCATTATTTTTTTCAATGATCTATTGTATTATATTGAAGTTTGATTGCTGTATTGAAATACAATGAAATTTAACGGGTAAAACCACTGTAGAATTTTCGAAAAATCGATTTTTTTTTTATTGGCTTAAAATATACTTTGAACCCTCTTGAATATGAGAAAAAAAGGTTTATACCTGAAAAAAAAAAATTTTCATTGAAATTTCGGGCTCTTTCCCGATCGCGTCGGTCATTTCAGTACCGCGTTTCAAAACTTTAAACGCGTTTTTCTCGAAACACGATTTTTTAAAACGGCACGCAGCGTAACTCCAACAATTTTCATTCTTTTCATTTGAATTTTTGACAATATCTTAAAAATAACATTTCAAAGTGAAATACGTACGGAATTTTCGATAAGTTCATTTAAACATTTTTTATCAACAAATAATTACCCCTTTTTTCTGTCGAAAATTGAACCTCTTCATTCAAACACTCGTCAATAATACAAAAATGAATATTTTCAAAATCTCCTAAGTACTTCACTAGCTATGAGTGTCTAAATTAAGTGTTTTTTTTATTTTTATTCCAGATCAACAATTGCACCAGTTACATTGCGTGTCGCAGAGCACCCCAAATTCAACAAGCCTCGCGGGAATGGCTCTGGTGTCACCATTTTTAAATATTCTTCAATCATAATTTTTTGTTGTACAGTTAAATATATACTTAATAACTCCCCCGAGTATTATTATTCTATTACCTTTCCTTCCAGCCGAAAAAAATTGTCGAAAAAAGGCATTTTTTGAGGCCGTTACAGTGGTTTTAGCCCTTAAAGCGATTCGAACTTTAATATCATCCTTCTTGTATAAAAAACTTCGAACTGTTCGGAAAGTACTGAACTGGAAATATATTTTTCTGATTGAAAATCGTTTGTAACGGTTTTGTAGGAAAAAAGAAGAAATTAATAAACTAACCTGTCCGAGCCGTGGCTCCTCACTTTGCCTGGCAGTAGAGGCGGACCCGGGCCTCGCTGTGCCCGAGCCTGAGGCCCGCAGGGTGTAGCCAGTTTCCCGGCCGTGGTAGGGTCGTTGCGCCCGTTAACCCAAGTCCTGTTCCCATGTTTCCCATGTTCCCCATGTTCCCCATGTTCCCCATGTTCCCCATGTTCCCCATATTCCCGATCGGTCCCAGTGTACCCATCGAGCCCTTGAGGGTTGTCATTCCCATTGGCATACCGGTGCTCGCACCGTTCGATCCGTACATCTGTTGCACTGGAACACCGTCAAAGAACATCAGTCCCGCCACACGACCTTTAAAAGCCCCATAGACTAATGTGTCCATAATAATTACTATTTGTTCATCCGTTTACCCACAAAAATAATACAAAAAAAAACCAAAATTACATCAGACCTAGTTTTGAGGCTTTCATGTCCATTATTGTTACAATAGTTTATGGCTTACGGATGGATGACCACGCGTATATAAGGACTACCTGAGACCAGGGAGCTTCAGTATCGAAGCTCTCAGCCCTGATGATGCAAATTGTAACGTTTACGAAACGTCAGCAATACGCTAAAACTCTACACGGCATCCATCCGGACGCCATAAACTATTGTTACATTAGACCTATTAGTGAAAAAATGATATGGTAACATAAAAATGCCCAGGCGTTTTCTCGCTTTCTTCTGAATTCGAGGTTTCGATTATCATTTCTTTTTGTTTTTTCGATGGGGAATATTTTGATGTATTCCAATAAATTTAGTAATGCATATAATAATGTGAAAAAAAAAAAAAATTTATTCGAAACTGAAAGCACAGGGAGATTATGATTAAAATTAGTTCGATTATAATTTAGGTATAAAAAACTTGTATTTTCCATTGTTAAAAGTCAGATCAAAGGAAAAGGATATGAGCAAAGGTTTTTTCTCAATTCATACCGTATATGATGTCTGCGTATGTGTTTTATATATGAGAAATATGGGTCAAACAGATTTCCTCTGTGTGGCTAAGGCTTTCAGGATTTTTGTTATTTTTATATAGACGTATTTTTTTTTTTATATTCCGACCTTCACATCATATACCCTATATATTATTGGCTCGAAGCATTTCGCTATCACGTACGGTATATTCGTATTCAGGCTGCTGTTTGAAACTTTTCCAACGGCAACGCGGATGATATCTCATGAAATTTTTGTGAAAATGTGTAAGCTGATCCTTCAACGTTTCTGAAATACCAATGGCCATTAAATCTTTGTGACGGATTAATGGAAAAGATGCTTTCTTGACGTTTCTTCTTTTCCGAAGTTTCTTGCGAACTGATATTGCGAATGTGAACTACTTTAATCTGAGTGAAATTTATGCTCAAAAAAAAATGAATGTTCCAATTTATAGGCCTTTTATTATGCTCTCTCATGCTTTCAATTCAGGCTACATAAGAAATTAATTAGAAAAAAAAATCATTTTTTTGCTCAGTACAATTCAACATTGAAAAAATACTCATGGGAATCTATTATGCAACGTTGAAGAGTAGCTTGTTCTCCCAAGCGAAAAAAGCTATGTGTCATATGGATAAAGATTTTTTACTTAGTTCTATCACGGTTTCCTCTCGACCGAAAGGGTAAAATGAAATAAAAATGAAAAGTAAATAAGAGAGTCTTGGAATAAGAAATACGAAAGGAAAATGGTAAAATTGAAATGAAACCCAAACAAACCCAAACAGAGAGAGTAAGGGAGAAATTCTCAAGTGCTTTAAAGATTGTGATCTTTTAAAATCTGAACATTTTACATTTATAAATTGTCTCACAATTACTTTCCGGTGATTATTTCCCTCATGATTTCTCATTAAATACTAACACATATTCCGTTATTTTGAATGGTTGAGAAATAATTACTTGCCAAAAAAAAGTTCAATTTTGTATGAAGCATGGTCCGAAACTTGCAGAGAAATTAAAAACTATGGAATAGGGATTTAGAACGATGCCCACAGAAGATGTGCAAACGATATAGACAACTTTTTAAGGAGTGAGGGCTAGTCAGCATTTTCAAAAAATCGTTTTTTTTTTGCATTTTCTAAAAGTACAGCATTTCAAAAGTATTCTCTGAAAATTTTAGACAAATCGGAGCATTATTCATGAAGATATACAACTTTGAGCACAGCCGCCTCGAGCGGGTAAAACTAGGTAGTTAGCACTTTAAACGCATTTTTCTCGAAAGCACGTTTTCAAAGTCGGTGATCACTGATGTAACTCCAGAACGGCTTGACCGATCGTTTTGAAATTTTGATTACTTATTCTGTACATAATTGTCCCCTGGATGGACGAAGGATTTTTATCTGCGGTGAATAGTTTTTTTTTATAACCGAAAATATGAGTGAAATTTTGGTCGAAAAACAAATTTTGACTTTGAACATCCGCCATTTTGTAAAAAATTGAAATTTTCATTAGCCCTTCGTCCATCCAGGGCCCAATATGATTTACTAATGATCCCCGTTAATTTTTTTCGTTTCAAATGATCCAGTGATGAGCAGCAGTGATCACCGCAAAACGCCTTTTTTTGGACCCCTCACAGATTGACTGTGTCTCGCTTATTTATCATTATTTTTCAATCAAAATTTTACTGTAACTTCTAGAAATATTGATTATTCATATAGGCAAACATTTTTCACTAAATAATAAAACCTGTTTAAAAAAAAATATCCCAAAAAAAGCGTTTTTTTCGGCGTTACAAGTAGCCCTCACTCGTTAAATGCCACGAGAACCGAAGTGATGTTGAACACGAGGATGAAAACGTGTTTCAAAATAACAAGCGTAAGGTAAAAACAAACTCGAAAATTGATCGCTGGCTTAAATCTATTGTATAACAACACTTTATATCGAATTTATTCACCAAACCAACGTGACTCTGCTTATTAAATCGCGCAAGTTGCGCTTTTTTGTCTGAAATTCGAACCTACTAACATATCGAATTTGTAATCAATTGGAGTCACGCATTCGTTATTTCTTCCACATACAATTTCAATCCAAATTCAATTCGTTAATATTCATTGCGATAATGATTTATTTTTTAGTGGTTGGGAATAAAATATCAAGCACTATTTTGTTTTTACATTCACCGTTGTTGACCAAGATTGAAAGAAACCCTTATCATTGCTAATCATCTCATCTTTCGCAATATCTTTCATGTTTGTACTTTAAGTGCCTAATACAAAGTGCATTGGAAACATCTACTCGCGTTCTGAGTTTGTTTAGTCCGTTGTCCACGCGGGAGTATTCATAGAAGTAGAAACGCGAAAATAACTTAAGATGATCATTTATATTCATAAACAATTTAATTTTTTACAAGCTGGAATAAATCCATAGAGTGGAATGCGTAGGGCGTTATTAGAGCAATTGCTATAGTTAATGTCCCATTGTCGTTATTTGCTCTCGATCCAATCTGAATATTTAATCCAACGAGCTCTTCACTCTATTCCATTCCTATTACTATTTCGCTCGCTTCGTCACGACCTTGCTATTATCGTTATCAAGCAACTGTAGAATTTCTACCAAAACGAGAATAGCAGGTTTGTTTGTTGATCACTCTTTGAACGACCTGAGGTTGCCCATGTGAATTCAATTCACAAGTTTATGTGTACATGCGTATAAATTTGTACAAACAAAGAGCTAATGCACCGTTGCGTATGAGCCTAATTGTATTTTGCGCCTCTTCCGAAAGATCAAAATGTAGTACCTCCACTCACTGCTAGAATAACCACGAGTTTTTTTTAAAGTATATAGACTTTTTTGTTTCCTTGGCCTGCTGTGGTCCCACTCTCACCGCCGCGATATTCATTCTTCTTCTCGTGCTAGAAGACCACGGTTGTCTGCGTGTTATAGCACAGGATAAGTTCAGAAAATTTAAGAGAAAAATGGGAAAGAAACGTCATAGAGAGCGTGCTGAAGAATCAAGAAAATATGAGGAACAATTGGAGAAAAGAATTCGACGATTGGAACGTTCTCAAAAAGTCAAGAGGCGGCGACGTAAGTAAAAGAATTTTCGGTTAGGAGAAAAAGGGAGCTCCATGGCAACGAGTCTGTGATTTCCGTATAAAGGCTAATACAGGCTCTAACCTGTCACGCTTTAAAACATACGGTTTATAAATAAATAAAATAAACATGCAACTCAAGAAGGTCTAACCTGACTGAGAAATGGCGTAGCCTGTGCATTGTGAATGGATAAAAAAGCGTCGTTCGAGTAGGACTAACCGAAAGACGACAAGCAGCTGTTATGAGACTATCTCAATTTATACAGCTGATCTGAGATTATCTCATATTTTAACAGGGCATCGTCGGGATTTTGATTCTGAATCGACATATGACAGTGATGAAAGTCACAGCGGAGACCGGCGAGGGGAAAAAATTCGTGATCATGAGCCGAATTTAAATAGTCCTCAATTAGCAGAATTGGATATTTCTCACGATGCGTCAGTACCAGGATCCGACACGCCTCGATCAGAAATTTTAGAGGTACAGGAAATTGCAGGTGACAAACAAGAAAAGTTGCCCGAAACGACTAACCCTGAGGAAGAAAATTTAGATCCTCGTATTGTCGATATTTTGGGGAAGAGAATTAAAGAAGATCGAAAATTCGCTTCTAAGATTCCAAACGAATTAATGGTTCGATGGGAGGAAATTTTAAAAAAAAGGATTACCGACAGAGGAGCGAGAGAACCTCGTTCAAAAATATCCGCTCCCGGAGAATGCTATTTTCATCGATCCTCCAAATATTAACCCTGAAATTAAGATAACTCTTGGTGAAAATTCAACAAAAAGAGACGAAAGAATTGTTACAAAGCAAAAAAAGATTGCAGCTACTCTATCAATAATTGGGTGCGTTTTTCGCGAGTTTGTTAATGGCAAAAAAGACGAATTGAATGTTCTCGAAAAACTCAGTGATGCAAGTCGCATTCTCGCAGATTTGCAGCGAGATGAATCTCTGATACGTCGAAGTTTAATATTGGCAAATATAAACACTTCATTCAAGGATGTACTTAATGCATCAGAACCGGATGAATGGTTGTTCGGAAAACAAATCGAAGACAGAGTAAAAGCGGCAAAAGTCTTAGAGAGTACGTCGAAAGATTTTAAGATCGGCCGAAAACCGTTGATTTCAAAGAATTCAAAAAACTTTCGGATCCCGCCCCGTCGCACATCGACGGGTCATACCCAGGAGGCAATGGAACAGGGCGGGAGGAAGCAAACTTTCACGAAACGTCATCGAAATTTTACGAATATCTCGAAGAACCGTCGACGAGAGGAATCGAGTCGCCCGAATTACAAACGCGAGGGTCCATCACGTCGGAGGTGGTAAAGAACTCCGTAAGTCTTATTGCTGGTCGTTTACGTTTCTTCAAACACAAATGGAGAGAGATAACGTCTAACAAAATGATATTATCGTGGATAGACGGCTATCGAATTCCTTTTGAGAAGGACCCTTATCAGGAAAGTTTTTCGGAGTCTATGAGATCCAAAAACGAACAATTAGAATTAGAAAAATTAATAAGGGATCTATTAAAAAAAGGCGCTATTGTTGCTTGTGAAGAATCAGAAGGACAGTTCGTATCTGATATCTTTTTAGTTCCAAAGCCAGATGGATCAAAGAGATTCATCCTAAATCTGAAGAAATTAAACAGTTTTATTAGAACGGAACATTTCAAAATAGAAGATAGAAGGACTGCAGTAAACCTTATTAGCAAAAATACTTTTCTCGCAACATTGGATTTGAAGGACGCATATTATACAGTTTCCATCGTGAAAAGTAATAGAAAATATTTGAGGTTTTGTTTCGAGAAAAAATTATATGAGTTTGTATGCTTACCGTTTGGTCTGGCGACAGCACCGTACACATTCACAAAGATTTTGAAACCGGTGATAGCGTACTTGCGCAAAAGAGGTTTCCTCATGGTCATATATTTAGATGATATTTTAATTATCGGGAATTCGTTTGAGGAATGTCAAAAAATCATACGCGCGGTTTATGCAACTTTAAGAAGCTTAGGTTTCATTTTAAATGAAAAGAAATGTCAGCTTCTACCTAATAAGAGGTGCAAATTCTTAGGTTTCATTTTTGATACGGAAAAAATGGTCATAGAACTTCCGCCAGAGAAAGTGAGCAAAATAGAAGAAAAAATTAAAAGATTCCGGACAAGAACGTCTTGCACGATTCGCGAGTTTGCCGAATTTGTCGGTACAATAGTTGCATGTTGTCCAGCAATAAAGTATGGTTTAGGCCATACTAAGAGTTTTGAGAGGGTTCGATATTTGGCATTGCAAAGAAATTCGGAGTGTTACGAGAGTGTAATGCAGATTCCGAACTCATTGCAACCGGAGTTTTATTGGTGGTTAATAGCCCTTCGCTCAGCTTACAATTCCTTCGAAAATAAAAAATACAAATATGAAATTTTTAGCGATGCTTCTCTGTCCGGTTGGGGAGCAGTATGCATGAATGAAAAAACACACGGGTTTTGGAATCAAGAAGAAAAAGCGTTACACATTAACGTATTAGAGCTGTTAGCGGCTTTTTTTTGTTTAAAATGTTTTGTTAAAAATGAAAAGAACTGCAATGTTCTCCTTCGAATGGACAATACGACAGCTATCGCATATATCAACAAAATGGGTGGCGTCAGATTTGAAAAATTAAATAATTTAGCGCGAAAAATATGGGAATGGTGCGAACGACGGGGGATTTGGTTGACGGCATCTTATATTAATACGAAAGATAATACCGAAGCCGATTTTGAATCACGGAGGCTTGAAGACGAAACGGAATACAGTTTAGCTGATTGGGCTTTTGAAAGAATTGTTTATGTGCTTGGAAAACCAGATATCGATCTTTTTGCCTCTCGCGTAAATACCAAGTGTGATCGTTATATTTCATGGTTCCGAGATCCTCAAAGTGAGACAATAGATGCATTCACTGTCGACTGGTCTTGCTTTTCTTTTTTTTATGCATTTCCTCCGTTTGCGCTTATCTTACGAGTGCTTAAAAAAGTGCAAGAGGAAGGAGCCAAGGGTATCGTGGTCGTGCCAGACTGGCCAGGTCAACCGTGGTACCCACAGTTTCAATCTCTCCTCGTTAGTAGAGTAGTCAGATTTGTTCCAAAACGATCCTTGCTTCTGTCTCTCAACAGGGATCCACACCCATTATGGAAACAACTTACCCTGGTGGCCGGGGTTGTTTGTGGAGAGCCTTCGAATTAAATAATGTTCCAGAAGAGGCCAGAGACTTAATGATCAATTCGTTACGAAATTCGTCACTAAAGCAATACGACGGGGCGCTGAAAAAATGGTGGAGATTTTGCGTTAAGGAAGAAATAAACCCGTATAAACCCTTGGTGAAGGATGTTTTGAAAATTTTGGCAGATGAGTTTAAACAAGGAGCAGCATACAGTTCGTTAAATACTCTGCGATCGGCCATAGCGTTAATAGCGGGACCACACATAGGACAAGATTATAACATTCGGAGATTATTTAAAGGAGTTGCTGAAACACGTCCGGCAAAACCAAAATATAATCATACATGGGATCCTCAAATAGTTTTCGATCATTTGAAAAGTTTAGAAAAGAATGAGGAAATGCCCTTAGATCAGTTAGCAAGAAAAACGGTAACGTTGCTGGCTCTAGTCACAGGTCAGAGGATGCAGACACTGGCTTTGATTCGTGTGAAAAATATCAAGTGGCAAGGAGAAAAGTTATATATTGAGATTCCAGACACCGTAAAAACATCAGGTTTTAATAAAAAACAACCCCTTTTAACACTACCCGTTTTCGAAAAGGAAAAAATCATTTGTCCAGTTACAACTCTACAAGATTACCTGGAGCAAACAAAAACACGGCGAGGAACATGTGAGTTCTTATTTATCACAACGCGAAAACCTTATAAGGCCGTTGGTTCTCAAACGTTGAGCAGATGGGTAAAAATGATGTTGTGTGATAGTGGAATCGATACAACAATTTTTACGGCTCACAGTACCCGACACGCATCTTCTTCTACTGCAAAGGCAAAGGGAGTTAATATCGATAGCATTAGAGGGACGGTCGGTTGGTCTGAAAGATCAAAAACGTTTGCGAAATTTTATGATCGACCAATAATGCATGATAATAGTTCATATGCGAGAGCGGTTCTAGAAAGTTAATTATGTTTACATTAATGTGTTATGTTTACAACATGTGTTATTTACTCAGTAAAATGTTCAATAAATGTTACAATATGCGCAGACAATAAAATCTAGGCCACAATAACTTTAAACATCTACATTTTGATCTTGAGGAAGAGGCGCAAAATACAATTAAACGATTAAACGAACTTACTTGTAAGTGATGTTTGATCGTAATTGTATGTAGCGCCTCTTCCGAAAGATCAGAGTCCCACCCTGTTTATATGCAGATACATATATACGTTCGAGATTACATAATATATGTATAACTACAGGTGTAATTATATATTATGAATACACGAAGAAGCAGTTATTTCATGTATGCTGATAAATGAAGATTCAGCCTAATACCCATCTCCTAAAAGGAGATTTTCCCAAATGATTGTGGCTATACTTTGAAAATGAATATCGCGGCGGTGAGAGTGGGACCACAGCAGGCCAAGGAAACAAAAAAGTCTATATACTTTAAAAAAAACTCGTGGTTATTCTAGCAGTGAGTGGAGGTACTACATTTTGATCTTTCGGAAGAGGCGCTACATACAATTACGATCAAACATCACTTACAAGTAAGTTCGTTTAATCGTTTAATTATTAATGCGGGGTTGCGGTCAATAAAAGACCAATTATTAGCGAATTTACAAGAGTACGCGGTTTGATATCTACAGACTTGATACGATTAGCTGATGGATATTTCGTTGTACGAGGTATTGTTGTTGGGTTTAATGTTAACCTTAAAAACTCGTTGAGAAATTTCGATCAAACCAACATTACAAAGAAAGCGTAATATACAAATTTCGCTCTACGCCGACGCTACGCTTAAACTATCCTCTAAATATTATTTCTTTTAGTCTTTCCTTAATACGGAAAAAACTGCTACACTGATATAGAATTGAGAACCGAGGCGTAGTTGGCTCAACTACGCCCTGAGGTTGGATACGGCGAAACTAATGGCGTAGTTGACGCAAACTCCGCGCATAGTTGAAGGTATTTTGTTGAGCCAACTATGTCCGCAATTTGAAGTAAAACTTAAAATATTCAATAGAACCAAAACATTTTTTGGATAAAATTTAATAAATATTTGACATAGTATCATCGCATTGCTCGGGAAATGCGGAAAACTATTTCAGTCAATTGTATCAATCATGTTTGGATTGAATGAATTGCATTGTGTAATTAAAACGTATAGTGATTGTACCGAACAATTATGATTTTGAAATGACTGTAAGAAATATTTGAAATTTTTTTTTATATCCATATTTTTTGGAATATTTTTCGATATTTTTGATTTTGTATTTTGCGACTTTCAATAGTAAATACGATTGATCGATTTTTTACTCTAGTAAGAGCACCTAACCTGACACAATTAGGTGGCAAAACCTTTCTATATCAGCGTACTTTAATAGTACGATAGGCCTTAGACCTTTCTACCTCGTAAAACAAGGGTTTGAGTTTTCTCGACGACCATCGGTCGGAGTGATCGATATTTAACAATTCAATGTCGGAGTCTTATGGGCACACGGGCGGTGCGACGCTTACGCGAGAGCGCTCCGCCCGTGGCCCTCTAGCAGGCTTTCTGCCACACCAGAAATCCAGTCAGGGAATAAGGCTGTCCGGTTACAATATATATAATTCGTGTTAAACAAAACATATTGTTTGCGCAACGAAATTTTAGTAGCTTTAGCAAGAGGTTTATTTGTTTGAATGGTAACAAGAGATTTCATCCGAATTACTACTAGGTAATTAGCTTAATCACAAATTATATTCCGTTGATCTATGGTGTCATTGAATTCAATTCTCACAGGAAAATTTATTCGATGCTATTATTTTATCGAGTCACGGACAAACCGTATACAACTCAACCTCCGTGTGATTATTTCAAATTCAATCGATTCTGTGTCTTAAGTTTCATTTTTATTTTTTTCAATGTAACCATTTATTGTGGTTGTATCACATGAAATACACTCAACTCAAATAAATTAAAATTTGGCGGTAAAATCGTGGCGTAGTTGTCTCAACGTCATGACTTTCAATAGATCAACCACCGGGTGATTAACTAAAGGTAATATAACTGTTAGCGCAACGAAATTCGTCCAACCTCATCGCGTAGTTGGCAATATTTTAATTTGTTTTCAGTGTATGTATCCGAGAATTTGGAAAAGTAGTTCAATAGCTACTCGACTGATAAGAAGGAGGGTAACGTGAAAAAATGACATTTTTTTATCGATGTTAAAAGCGACAACTGGTTTAGATATCAAAATCCATGTGGTCTGCAATAAATTCAGGAGTGTCATATTTTAAATAGTCTTATTAAATACTTCAAGCATCGAAATGTAACGAACGTTTGTCAGAAGTTGTGGGAACATCACTCGTTGTTTGGCAATAAATCCTTAGATCCAGATATTTGAAACGTTCGCCCTAGAAGTGCGATCATAAATCCCATCATCACCACCCCTAAAATTACTTCAATTGGGGTATTTTTAAAGATCGTTAAAAAGAAGGCGTCATTTTGGTTTCCCGAAAAAGAATCTCTAATCAGTTTAATATAACAATCTGGAAATACTGCCGCCATCGGTATGATTAATGTTCTATACTTATAACCACAGTATGTCATACAATATAAGAAGCATATAAACGCCTTATAGCGTCAGTTTAATGAGCACTATAACGTTTAGCACGGTCATATGGCCGGGAAAGATATTTGTTGCAAAAAGATCCTAACACAAAAGCGGTTCTGCTAGACGGCAGTAAATGCAAGTAATTTTTTATGCAACGCCTGTCGAACGGTTAGTGCTTTGAAAGCGAAACATCGTCGAAGACAGAAAACATTGTAGGGCGAAAACTCAATTTAAAGATTATCACCTGATTCCATGAGAGCCAAACTTCGACTCTCGTGGTAATCAGCTGGAACAATTACTTCTGTCCCATCAATCCGCACCTAGGTCAGATATCAGGCCGATGGGTTAGATCGTTGTCTTTTATTCAGCGACCGTCAATAGTTCAACATCACTGCAGAATTATAATTTTTGGTGGGTGAAAAGAAGAATGTAACTTCGAAAATTTCAAAGGGTTGGCCACATGAAATCTTCAACGCTTCCCTATATTTCGTCGGAGAAATTTCAGAGCTGCGGAGCAAGAGAAATCAATAATAAGATAAGTTAAAATTCCCCAAATTTTTCGTACAGAAGACAATCTAACTCAGTGTATTAATGCATAAGATTGATTGTGAGAGTTCGGTCCTTGTTTTCCGTTCAATGGTTCGAATATTTGTATGAAAACTTGTCAGTTTATCATTTAACGAAATATTGTTTAAACTTAGTAAATAATATTTTGAAATTATAATCGAACAATCATGTCTCAGAACATAAATTTCACAAACACAATCCCCGAGGTTCCACATTTTTCTATTATTATTATATTCCATTGATTTTTGTTGGCATTCTGAACCGGGTTCTGATTTAACCCGTCGTTGGTCGCGCGCCACTTACATCGTAAACGTTGGTCGAGCGATGAGACATTTTCTCACATTTATCGTTCCAACTATTTAATTAAAAAAATATGAATTATTTCGGAATGGTAATTATGACTTTCAAACAGTTTTATTTCTTGAAAACAATAAGAACAACGATAATTGGTCCTAGAAAAATAAAAATAAAAAAAAAACGTTTTTTAAACATTTTCTAACTTTTTCATCATGCAGAAAAATCAATTTAAAGTAGTTAGAAAAAATTTCAAATGCTTAAGCCATTTGAAATGTTCGATTAATCATCGTTTTGATAGATCTGTGAGAAAAAGTCGCATAGTTCGACTGCGGACGGGTTAAATCCTATAGCCACGGAAGAAAAGGGTGTCATGACGGTTCCTGATCGAATAAAGGATTTTAATTTAGAAATTTTGAAACATAACAAATAACAAAATATGAAAAAAAATTTGAAATTTTAATCAATTTTCGTATACAAAAAGTTCAATAAAATTAAGTCAATTTGATCGATCAAAAAATGGACATGTATAGCGATAACGAGATGCATTTTTTACAGAATGCACTTTCATTAAGACGGCCGAATCGTCAACCCATCAACAAGCTGTCAATCCGGTTGAAAAATATAATTTTGAAAAAAAAAAGCTTTTTAAGTTCGATTTTGAAATTACCGATACTTAAGAATTCAAAATCGCAGTCCCTGGACCATAAAAAATTCGCGTTCATCCATTTTTCGTCTTTGTTATTCTAAAAATTTTTACAATCAGTAACGACTTTTTACCCTGGTGATACCCCTTAAGGGAAAATTCAAGCTATAAAATTAATATTGCGCAAGAGGATAAAGGTGGCGAACATTTTTTACACTTAATTTTGTTCGATGTAATGACTGAGAATAGATTTCCTCCGCGTAGCGGTTAGCAAGGTGTGGTAAGAGTGCAAATAACGTGGGGAGGCGCGCAGCAGGCTGTGCAATATTGGATGCGTGTATATACATCCATGTCAGAGCATCGCTGCCGTATTTTCTCTAGGAAAATATTGTCTGTTGGCGGTTCTGATTCGTTTGTTTGTACCAAATGAATAATGATCAAACCGCAGCAGTCGAGTTTTTGTTCGATCCTAATTGCATTATTTTACTGATTCAAGTGTGTATTCAAAATTCGATAATTTGTAATATATTTTGTCGTATTTGCGCAACTATTTGGATCTTTGACCGGAAATTTGCTTTCGGCGACCCAAAAACCACTTAAGTAATCTCTATCATACAAATGACAAACTTTTTTCAATTTAACCCTTGAAGTATAGAGGAGAGTCAGGCAAAACGGAACACCCCCCCCCCCCCCCCCCCGATAAAAGTGAAATTTCTTTTTTCAGTGGAAAACTGAAAAATTCAATCATTTGACTTAGGACATGCGTTGAAAAAATATTATTCATTGAATCGACTGATATTTCTAACACGAAAATTAAAATATATTTCTTAATAAAAAAATGAATATTTAACAAAAATTTGTAGGAACAAAAATTTGTTTTGCTGCATAACGGAAATGTGAATATCTGACTAGCATAAGAACACTACTAACAGTGCTGTAACCATGTTTGAAAATTATTAATTGTTCATTAGACTGATGCAAAATGTTAATTTTTTATTTTCTTGCTCCTATTTGTGTTTTCTTTGGATATTAATAAAAAAGTCTTTCAAAAAATGAGCTTAATATTGCTCAATATTTAAAGACTCTTGACTTTTATTGAGATTTCAATTTTTTTAACGTTTTTTACACCCTTTTTTAACTTCCTTTTGCTCCCTCTCGGGCATCGTTTTTTAAATATTGATGAAAAACAAGTTAAAAAGTAAGTTAAAAAGTAAGCTCAATAGTTCTATTTTCAGATGTGTCACATCCAACTTTTATTTTTATTTTTACAATCGCACGATTTAAAAAACGTTTATTTTCGGGCTCCTACTATTAGGTTTTTCTTTAGAGATTGTTTGTGTAAAAATTGTGGCCAAAAGTGATCTTGATTCGTCAATTTTCACTGGTGTCTTTATCGACTGTGATATGATTATTTGATGCCATTTTTGAGACCGCTTTATGGACATCCTCCCACCAAATCTATTTCAATGCCAAAAGAACACGTCTCTCGAGGGATAAGGACTCGACGGATCTGAACTAAGAATACCATGAAAAAATTGATTGATTGAAAAATTGAGGATGGTTATTGCAAAAAAAAGCACAATCGAAAAAGAATTTCCACGATTTTTAACAATGCTTCAAAAATAAAGTTGCAAAAAACTCAGACTTTTTACGTTCGTTTATTCTTAAGAAAAAATTAAAGGGCGAAAATTAATTATCTAGGACAGCGCTATAGTGAGACTAATAATGACAGGAAGAATATCGAAGAAAAAAAATCGATTATTTTGAAAAATTTAATGGGACGGTATACCCTCAAATAAAATTATTACGAGTAAATAAATCAATAAATGAAATTCAAAATAGGCATTCCCAAAATCTTAAGAATTAAGCTCATTTATTAACGGGACTTTTATTTTAGCAATTCCGGAAGAAAACAGGTTAGGTCGCATGAAAATTATTTATAATTATACTTCAACAGAATTTGTCTTTCATTAATATCTAAAGAAAACACGAGAGGAAGCAAGGAAGTTTAAAAAAATGATGTTTTTAAATAGAAATCATTTCTAAACAATTGAAAAATCAATAAAAGTCGAAAGAGTCGCCTGTAAATATAGAGCAGTTGAGCTCATTTTTTAGCACAGATTTTTTTCATCAATATCCAAAGAAAATACGAGTAGAAACAAGGAAATTAAAAAAAAAAACATTTTGGATCAGTCTAATGAATAAGTAATAATTTTCAAACATGCGTACAGCACTATTAGTACCGTTCTTATGCTAATCAGGTATTCACAAAATATTTTTTTTTTTCATACAAATTTTCGATGAATACTCATTTTTTTATTAATAAATATATTTTAATTTTCATATTAGAAATATCAGTCGTTTCAATGAATACTACTTTTTTAACGCATATACTGATCCGCGTAAAAAAATCAGTATGGGCAAGACGTCTGGGCGAGTCGTCTGGCTGGGAACGGTTTTCGAGACTCTTTTAAATTCTTCCCAGGAGTCTCGCCGAGACTGTTTCCAAAATTAAAAAAATTTTTTTTTTGGGAGTTTCGCCGAGACTCTTTCCAAGATTTTTTGAAATTCTTTTCGATTGTCTCGCCGGGACTATTTCCAAGACTTTTCGAAATTCTTTTCGATGGTCCCGCTGAGACTCTTTCCAAGACTTTTTCAAATTCTTTTTCGACAGTATCTTTCCGAGACTCTCCTAGACCCTTTCCGATATTTTCTATCTAGCCATGAATCTTGGATTGAAAAATCTATCCGAGATTCATACCGCAATTTTTTGGAATTTACTGCGATATAGTGCATAGTCTATACACAGTTTAAAGATTAAGAGATAGAAAAAACATCTGATTCTTTCAGGCGAGACAAAATGTTGGTATTGATCGAAATAAGATCAAACAACGTGATCAGTGACGCGATTTTTTATATCGAGATAAAACTCCAACTGGACTATATAAGAATCGGGTAGACTATACGAGGACGCGAACGACAACAGCTCAATGACGCGTACCAGCCAGAAAAATAAAAGTTTGTAGAGTTTCCAATTTTACTCGACAGGTGGCCTTCTTTCGCGTCCACGAATAGTCCGCTTCATTTCTACACTGAAAAAAGGCATAGTGTTGAGAACGGAGGCGTAGTTGGCTCAACTACGCCCTGAGGTTGGATACGGCGAAACCAATAGCGTAGTTGACGCAACCTCCGCGCGTAGTTAAAGGTATTTTGTTGAGCCAACTATGTCCGCAATTTGAAGTAAAACTTAAAATATTCAATAGAACCAAAACATTTTTTGAATAAAATTAAATAAATATTTGACATAGTATCATCGCATTGCTCGGGAAATGCGGAAAACTATTTCAGTCAATTGTATCAATCATGTTTGGATTGAATGAATTGCATTGTGTAATTAAAACGTATAGTGATTGTACCGAACAATTATGATTTTGAAATGACTGTAAGAAATATTTGAAATTTTTTTTTATATCCATATTTTTTGGAATATTTTTCGATATTTTTGATTTTGTATTTTGCGACTTTCAATATTAAATACGATTGATTGATTTTTTACTCTAGTATGAGCACCTATCCTGACACAATTAGGTGGCAAAATCTTTCTATATCAGCGGATATTAATTGTACGATAAAAGGCCTTAGACCTTTTTACCTCGTAAAACAAGGGTTCGGGTTTTCTCGATGACCGTCGGTCGGAGTGATTGATATTTAACGATTCAATGTCGGAGCCTTATGGACACACGGACGGTGCGACGCTAACGCGAGAGCGCTCCGCCCGTGGCCCTCTAGCAGATTTCTGCCACACCAGAAATCCAGCCAAGGAATAAAGCTGTCCGGTTACAATATATATAATTCGTGTTAAACAAAACTTATTGTTTGCGCAACGAAATTTTAGTAGCTTTGGCAAAAGGTTTATTTATTTGAATAGTAATAAAAGATTTTATCCAAATTACTACTAGGTAATTAGCTTAATCACAAATTATATTCCGTTGATCTATGGTGTCATTGAATTCAATTCTCGCATAGAAGTTTATTCGATGCTATTATTTTATCGAATCACGGACAAACCATATACAACCCAAACTCCGTGTGATTATTCCAAATTCAATCGCTTCTGTGTCTCAAGTTTTATTTTTTTTTTTCAATATAACCATTTATTGCGGTTGTATCACATGAAATACACTCAATTGAAATAAATTAAAATTTAGCGGCAAAATCGTGGCGTAGTTGTTTCAACGACATGACTTTCAATGGATCAACGACCGGGTAATTAACTAAACGTAATATGACTATTGGCGCAACGAAATTCGTCCAACCTCATCGCGTAGTTGGCAATACTTTAATTTTTTTTTTCAGTGTACCTCCATAAACTTAGCCGAACAACTTGAACTTTTCCGATTTTTTATTAATCATATCTTTCGGTGTTCGTTCGGTGGTTATCAGTACCGCAATCAAAACGTTTAGTAGTCACTAGTTATTTTATAATTAAATAAATAAAATCTGGGTGCAAGTTGGCCGAACATGTTTTATTTTTCATGCAATCGATTAGATCAAATGCTAAATCGATGTAGAATCGTTCGGTGGTCACGAATAATCAAATTGTATCGTTAAGTAGTCAATAGATTATTAAATAACTTGAAAAAACTATTTCCGACCTGTTGGCTACATCTGATCGGTCAAAATGGTTATTATCCAATCAATTGTATTCTAATAAATCTTAATCGAAAGAGAATCGTTTGGTGATGATTAGTATTAGTTGGTATGATTAAAACGTTGAGTGGTGATCAGTTTAATTATATCCACCAAAAAACCATAGTCACTAGTGAGTATCGAATGGGGAGGCTCCGATTGATCACTGAAAAGATTCAACGGTAAAATAAACAGCAAAACTCGAATTGCGTTTTAATTTATAAATCAATTTTCTATAAATAACTTGTAACATGAGAAAAATATATTAATGTGCTTGTCGTCAATTATTAAAACATTAACACGTTTATTGAAGTAAAATCGTTGAACAGTTTTTCCCTTTCTTGTGTTACTGTGGTAACAGGAAAATTCACCCAAGAAAAATGCGTACCAAAAAATTCGCCCCCTCCGCGGAAAATTCGCCTTACGGAAAATTGGCTCCCGCGAAAAATTCGCTTCCAGAAAATTTACCCTCACATTGAAATGCTCAGCACCTATCCTACGATTCCACATACATCGCAATTTCACGCACCCCACGATTCCACGCACATCACCGAAATGCTCAGCACCCACCCCATGATTTCCAACATATCACCGAAGTGCTCAGCACCCACCCGACGATTCCACACGAATCTAGGAAGATTCGCCCCCGGAAAATTCGTCCCGGAAAATTCATCCCCGGAAAATTCGTCGGGTGTACTTTCGAAAAGCGGAAACCAAATTTCGAGCTGAAATTTGGCACACTCCTTCATTTTAATATTATAAGACTTCCCTTGAAAGGATTTTTGGCTTATTTGAATATTTTTCGGGAAATCAAAATTTTTAAATTATTATTTTTGCGTGGCCGAGGGGTGTAATTGCAAAAAGCCCATATCGCCGATTAATTTGGAATTTCTTGTACCCATGTATTTTGACTCGCTGATCACGAATATGGTAGCGAAAATACCAGCAAACTTGATTTTCAATGTCAAAACTCACAAAAACTGATTTTTTTAAAGTTTTTATATTTTATTTCAATCAGTGTTGATCTTAGAGAAAAACGTTTCCTACAAAAGTTGTAGTCTATAAGAAGATTGATCTTTTATGTTTTATACCGTTTTTGTCTAAAACGATTTTTTTCGAGAAAAATGGGATAATGCTCCAATAAGTACATCTTGCTAAACTCCATTAGTTTCAATATTAACTACTTACGCACATTACAACGGGAAGGTTGGAATTTGGTCTTTAAATGGGATAAAAAAATTCTTTGGATGTGTGAAAATAGTAGGCTGGGTTTGTAGCATCTCTGGATGTGTGCGTGGAATCGTTAAACATGTAGAAATAGTAGGGTGGGTTTGTATCATCTCGAGATGTGTGCGTGGAATCGTTGGACGTGTAGAAATAGTGGGGTGGGTTTGTAGCATCTCGAGATGTGGGCGAGGAATCGTTGGACGTGTAGAAATAGTGAGGTGGGTTTTTGTATCATCTCGGGATGTGTGCATGGAATCGTTGGACGTGTAGAAATAGTGGGGTGGGTTTGTAGCATCTCGGGATGTGTGTGTAGAATCGTTGGACGTGTAGAAATAGTGGGGTGGGTTTGTAGCATCTCGGGATGTGTGCGTGGAATCGTTGGACGTTTAGAAATAGTGGGGTGGATGGGAAGTCTTATATTATTAAAATGAAGAAGTGTGCTAAATTTCAGCTGGAAATTCGGTTTCCGCTTTTCGGAAGTACACCCGACGAATTTTCCGGGAATGAATTTTCCGGACACGAGTCTTCCTAGATTCGTGTGGAATCGTCGGGTCCACACACACATCCCGAGATGATACAAGCCCACCCTACTATTTTCACACGTCCAACGAATTTTCTTATCCCATTTAAAGACCAAACTTCAACCTTCCCGCAGTAATATGCATAAGTAGATAATATCGAAACTAATGGAGTTTAGCAAAATGTACTTATTGAAGCATTATCCCATTTTTCTCGAAAAAAATCGTTTTAGACAAAACCGGTATAAAACATACAAGATTAACCTTTTCATAGACTACAACTTTTGTAGGAAACATTTTTCTCTAAGATCAACACTTATTAAAATAAAATAGACAAACTTTAAAAAAATCAGTATTTGTGAGTTTTGACCTTGAAAATCAAATTCGCGGGTATTTTCACTATCATATTCGTGATCAGCGAGTTAAAATATATGGTTACACGAAATTCCAAATTAATCGGCGGTATGGGCTTTCCGGAATTACACCCCTCGGCCGCGCAAAAGTAATAATTTAAAAAATTCGATTTCTCGAAAAATATTCAAATACGCCAAAAATCCTTGTAAGGGAAGTCTTATAATATTAAAATGAAGGAGTGTGCCAAATTTCAGCTCGAAATTCGGTTTCCGCTTTTCGGAAGTACACCCGAAATATACAACAGGGACGAATTTTCCGGTGGATGATTTTTCGAGGGACGAATTTTCCGGGACGAATTTTCCGAGGACGAATCTTCCTGTTACCATTCCACACACATCACCGAAGCGCTCAGCACCCGCTCTACGATTCCACACACATTGCAATTTCACATACCCCACGATTCCACACACATCACTAAAGTGCTTTGCAACCACCTCACGATTCCACACACATTACTGAAGTGCTCAGCACCCTCGCCACTATTCCACACGCATAGACTGAAATTTTGAGTACAATCAAAATGAAAAATTTCCAATTTTTTAAAGTGAAATATATATGCGAACGAAGTATTCTTCGTCCGTTCTTAATAATACGTATATATAAAGTGCTCAATGCATAGGGGGCGCATTTCCTGGGGGAGAATTTTCTGGGGGGTAAATTTTCCCGAAGGTGAATTTTTCGGGGCGAATTTTCCTTAGGTGGAGTGAAGAGTGTTAATGTTTTAATAATAAACGACAAGCACATGAGCATAAAACACATGACTATAAAGCACATGAGCATAAAACAGATGACCAATAAAGCACATGAATATAAAAAAGAATATATTTTTCCCATATCACAATCTATTTGTAGGAAATTGATTTATGAATTAATAAGAAATTCGAATTTTGCTGTTTCTTTTGCCATTGAATCCTATTGCTATTCAGAGCCTCCCCATTCGATGCCCGCTAGTGACCATGGTTTTTGATCGATATAATTAAACTGATCACCACTCAATGTTTTAATCACGCTACCAATCATTACCAAACGATTCTCATTCGATTGGGATTTATTAGAATACAATTGGTTGGATAATAACCATTTCGACCGGCTAAATCTAGCCAACTGATCGGAAATAGTGTTTTCAAGTTATTCGATTTAGCACTTGATCTAATAGATTGCATGAAAAATAAAAAATATTCGGCCAACTTGCACCCAGATTTTATTTATTTAATTATAAAATAACTAGTGACTACTAAACATTTTAAGGAGGTTCCGCTACGGCGCAGGGTACAGTCTATGAAATGCGGTACAATCCCCAAGAAAAAGTAGCGATCGACTTTTCATTTGGATCGTTTGGCAACGTCGCGGTCGATATCGACAATTGAACATGTAATTTATTCCAGTTGTCGATATGGTAGACTGACTGTCAAAGGGTTATGTTTTAGTCGACTCCGGTTATTGTCAATTTTCACGAGTGACAATGTCACTTCACAATGTGCATGCGAGCTACGGATTTCAAAAAGGAAAGTATATCACGCGTAAAAAAATTTATCACACTCAGACTGCAAAACCAATTTTTTCATCACTGCCTTCCTTTCGCATGAATTTTTGTATAAACTTCTAGTAATATTGCGCTTAATTAAATATACAATGCAAATACGACACTTGTTCTGACGTATGCAATTCAGGACAAAATAGTATCTCGTAACAGTTACGGCACCAAAACACTCTTCATTACCGACTGCTAGTTCCATACCTAACCTACAATTCGAGAAACAAGCGATCCGTTGCCAAACTTCCTGAGAACTGCGAGAAATTCGATTTTCCGACCATTCTGCCGAATTTAACTATTAATATCTCCTCCAAACATTCGTTGACCCCACTTTTTTATGATTGATTCGGAATCCTTGGAGTTTTTTTTATAAATTGAGCTTTTAAAACGCGGTTCATCTAATGGGTAAGTATTTTTAATATTTTTCCAAATCCATAAAGGTAAGAAATTTCCATAAAGCCAATGCTAAATAAGGTGACTTTTGGCTTCGAAAATATTTCTTAAAACTACGTTGACCTAGGCTGAATCTTAAAGGGAATATAGTTTGTTACCTAAAGCATATTTCATTTCTAGATTTTTATCTAATAATCGCTCTAATAGCGGAACCTCCTTAATTGTGGTACTGATAACCACTGAATGAACACCGAAAGATATGATTAATAAAAAATTAGAAAAGTTCAAATTGTCCGGCTAAATTTATGAAGGTCTCATTTCTATATAGTCTCGTCGGAATTTCGACTCAATATTATCAAATCACAGACTATGGTCTGCTCCCAAAGACCAAAGACGTTACAACCATTGCACTTTGTTTTGCCTAATTTTAAATTAAGGCCTTGAAATTATAAAAAAAAATTGTTTACATCCAATGTCATTCATTATCACCATCAATAAATGTAAAGAGAAAAAAAAAGTTTCAAAAAATCTTGGAAACAGTCTCGGCGAGACTCTGAAAAAAAATTTTCCAAAAATCTTGGAAACAGTCTCGGCGAGACTCTCGGGAAGAATTGAAAAGAGTCTCGGAAACCATTCTCAGTCAGATGACTCGCGCAGACGTTTTGCCCAGACTGATTTTTTTTTACGCCGGGAGTCAAATGATCGAATGTTTCAGTTTTTCACTGAAAAAATAAATTTCACTTTTTTTAGGGGGGGGGGGAGGGGAAGGGTGTTCTGCTTTGCCCGACCCTACCCTACGCTTCTTTATCGTTAAATAAATGCTGCAAGGGGGTTCGGATTATTTGTTGGATAAATATCGATTGTTTTCATACAAGATACGATTTGAAGGAGAACATTTTGCTAGTAGTTTAGGTGCTAGCGCGGAGCAAAATTTGACCTAATTTACTCGGCTCTAGACGGGAAAAAAAATCCTAATAATAAAACTTTTATTTTCGTTCATCGCGTTAAGAGGATTTCAGAGATTTTTTCCGGTTGAAAATTTTACTCGTTAATACAACATTAATACAACAACGAACCAAATATTTTTATAACTTTTAGCGACGAATGGCAAACTCTATTAAATGGTCTCTCGCAGCAAGACGTGCTAGTTAGTTATACTCCGTTGCCGTTGTGGAATACATTATTTTCTCAGACTCTCGTACATATTATATCTGCAGCTTTCTAGGAAAAAGTGTACCGAGATTGGCATATTATACTCGTCTACTGAGCAGACTCAAACTAGGATACTATACTCACGTTTCTGGCTTTGGGCTTTCGTCCCTTTTTCCACGCTCCCGGAGAGAATCCCACGGGACAGAAAAGTCGAAGACTCAAGGACATGTATATGTATATAAATGTGTACGTATGCGTTTGGCTGTGTACAGATCTCGGCTATCCACTGTTCGGAGACTGAACGAACTTTAAATTGTGTACTCGAGAAAACAGAAGCACTAAACAATTTTCATAACTTTTATAATATCCTTTTCCCGAACGAAAGCGAGAGATTTTATACTACAGCTGCGCGATATCTCGAGGAATACGTCGTCACGCAATCGTTTATGCTTCCTTTCACAGATTCTTCGTGATTCTATTTTTATTTTTGCTCCTTCCATGCTGTACATAAAATAGCATTAAAAAGAAAAATTAAATAATGAAACTTTGCGACGGTGGAAAGAATATTGCACTCTTTAATAATATTTTATTCGATTCAATGAAATGATATTGTATTGAGTTGATAAGAAAGTCTTCCAATGCTGAAATATACTTTTCAAGTAAATATTTTTGCAAGACTTTCTTACGAAGCAAATAGTATGTATCGTTGGGATGCAACGGAAATACTTTCTATTAATTTTTGGTCCCATAGTCGTTTAATTGTTACGTGGTTTTTTTGCCGATTTTTCTTGCAGGTTTCCGCAGAATCCTAAAAAGTTCCACCAATTTCGTTGGATTTCAGCATTGTAAACAATGTAAGAAAACAAATCCGTTGCATTCCAACGATGTGAACTTTAACACAATCACAACGAATAAGATTGATATTTATAGCGTATGTATGTTTTCCAATTTGTCTATTTGACGAAGGAGATCGTTTCGAAAATGCCAAAATGTGATCTATCGCAATTTTTCTCAAGTCATTCATTTATCTTTCAAAGTTTTTAAAACAGACAATTTATCAAGAGACTCGGTAGAGTCTCGGGACAAGTACATTTGACAGCTCTGTCGTCTGCTGGCCCGAGGCTCGCCAGAGTATATTATCTCTGAATAAAGTAAATTTTGGTGGTGGGGGTAAAAACTGAAAGTCATTTTCTCGAATTACGAAGCACAGGAGACAGATGATGACTTGAAAATTGCACTGGAGACTAATTAAGAAAAAATCTTTCGATTGAGCTTTAAATCAGCATGATTGATGCCGTATTTGCTGAGAAAAAACTTTGCACAGGCTCAAAATTATGCAAAAATTCCAACACATCGAAGAATTTGACGTGTCTGTATATGTCACAATGTAAGGCCTCAGCGTGCCTATCGAGATTCTGATTGGTCACGATTGTGGTCATTTCCCTGTGTTCCCAAACCGGTAAACCAGTGTGCACACGAGTGATGTTTTTGAACGTGTTCCTGTGACTACATTCCTCTGCACCCATACCACGGAAAGTTTAAACTCCGCAAAAAAACAGCATAAATGCTGTAAAAAAAGTTGAGACAAGTACATTTACTCCCCCCAAATAGTTTGTCCGGTAACAAATCTCAGTTTCGACACAAAACCTTCACTAAAAATTATAAAAGAGAATTTCTCCGAAGAAAACCAACCTTGCAAAAATTCTCTGATTCATATCAAATCTCTCAAAAAATGATAGGAGAACCCCACAAAAATTTTCTCAATAAATTAGAAACTCACAAAAAATTATAAGAGCCTCTCAAAAATTTATCAATCAAATCATAATTTCACAAAAGATCCCAATTCAAACCTGCCTACAAATTAAGTCTAAATTTCACAAAAAGTTATTAAATAAATACAAATGATAAAAGAATTAATAGTCAAATACATTAAAATCTATTAAAATCCAATAAAAACATTTTCAACGAATTGAAAATACAGTTGTTCTACCCAACAAGAATAAGAATAAAAAATAATTATGAGAAAAAATTTTGATACAAAAAAGATTTCAAACGCAAAAAATTAGATTGAAAATAAAATTTCGGCCGAAGTACTTGGCGAGTTTGTAACCATAAGTGATATATTATGTAAATTAAGTGAAAAAACTCACCAAGTACTTCGGCCGAAATTTTATTTTCAATCTAATTTTTTGCGTTTGAAATCTTTTTTGTATCAAAATTTTTTCTCATAATTATTTTTTATTCTTATTCTTGTTGGGTAGAACAACTATATTTTCAATTCGTTGAAAATGTTTTTATTGGATTTTAATAGATTTTAATGTATTTGACTATTAATTCTTTTATCATTTGTATTTATTTAATAACTTTTTGTGAAATTTAGACTTAATTTGTGGGCAGGTTTGAATTGGGATCTTTTGTGAAATTATGATTTGATTGATAAATTTTTGAGAGGCTCTTATAATTTTTTGTGAGTTTCTAATTTATTGAGAAAATTTTTGTGGGGTTCTCCTATCATTTTTTGAGAGATTTGATATGAATCAGAGAATTTTTGCAAGGTTGGTTTTCTTGGGAGAAAATCTCTTTTATAATTTTTAGTGAAGGTTTTGTGTCGAAACTGAGATTTGTTACCGGACAAACTATTTGAGGGGAGTAAATGTACTTGTCTCAACTTTTTTTACAGCATTTATGCTGTTTTTTTGTTAGAATATTTCTTCATATACTTAATCTCTTTTTGAATTTGCGAAACAACCAAATTTATGCTGACAAAGTTACCGACTAAAAAAATTTGGATGGAAAAAAAAGTTTCGACCGAAGTACATAGCGAGGCTATGACAACGTTTATCAATTATGCATAGTACATTGTGTACATTTAGCAATAAAAAATGAGCGAACTACTTTACTTCGGCCGAAATTTTTTTATCTATCTAATTTTTTTCTTTTGAAATTTTTTGTTGTATCCGATTTTTTTTTCATTCTAATTTTTTATTCTTGTTGTTTTTGCGTAGAACAACTGTAAGATTTTTTATAAGAAGTTAATAGTATTTAATGTTTTTACTATTAATGCTTTTATAGTTTTAATTTATTTTTGTAAAGTTTAGATTTCATTTTTGGTCGAATTTGAATCAGCATCTTTTGTGAGATTATGATTTGATCGGTAAATTTTTGTGAGGCTGTCTTATAACTTTTTGTAAGCTTCTAATTTATTGAGAAAATTTTTGTGGGGTTCTCCTATAATTTTTTAGAGATTTGATGTGAATGAGAGAATTTTTGCAATGTTAGTTTTTTGGGAGGAAATCTCTTTTATAACTTTTGTTAAGGTTCACGTTCAGAAGGAGATTTTTTACCGGAACAACTATTTGGGGGGAGTAAATGTACTTGTCTCAACTTCGTTTACAGCACATATGCTGTTTTTTGCGTGGATTTGTTGACTTTTTTGTATGAAATTCATAGCTTGCCAATTAAACATGTCTATATTGTGTACGTATCTGAATGATATAAAAGAATTAACATTTTTTTCGATATCGCAGCAAAATATGGTAACATTTTATCAAAAAGTGATTCTCTCAAGAATTGGATCCTGAATAAAAATTTTAACGGTCGCTCAAGCGATTTTTCAATTGTTTCTGCTGAAAATGGATACATCATCGAATTTCGAGCTGGTGTATCGCGACTATATTCGGACTAAAAATCCAATGTGAAATATTGATCTAAGAAGTATTCAAATGAATTCAATCTTCGTAATTAACCGTCAATACTTATAAAATTATTAGATTTCTTAATACGTACAGTAGTTTTGAGAAGATACGACGCATAAAAGAACAACGAACAAGTAAAAACTTGAATTTTTTTAATTTTGTAAAAAAAAAATTTCAAAAGATATTACACCAAAACATGCGTGCCAACAGATCAACGGATCGGAAAATATTCCATAAAAGATGATACCGAAGAAATACTCCAATAGCATCAGAATGCACCGAAAGTTTTTAAATAAAAGTATTCATAACGAAACGAGATTTTGAAACAAAAACGTATGCGCACGAAAATTCAAGAGCAAACGTTTGATTGGAAACAAGAATTTTGGCCGAACTACTACGCGAGTTTTTCTTTTATAACGTTAATTGATCACGAATTATATCTTATGAGCAATAGGTAAAAAAAAAATTGGTGAAGTACTTATGAATTTTTTTTTTCTCAAATCAAATATCTTTTCGCTCAAAATTATTTCGCATCACTTGATTCCGTTTTGGGTTGCAAGTGGGTTGCACTGTAGGGTGATTCAAAACCATATATAATTCAAACCTAAGGTGATATCATACACCGTTCTCTCAGTTATATAAAAATGAAGAGAGTAGTTTCCAAATAAACGTTATTATTGCATGCAAGGGACATTTTATGGTAAAAGAGAAGAGGGAAGAGGCACCGTTTTCGACTCCGTTCTAAAGTTTACGTTCAGAAAAATGGATTCTTGGGGCTAGGGTTAATAAAAAAAATTATTTATTTAGGCACTATGCAAAAGTTTATTTATTGAATTACACTTTATTTTTGCATTATCACTCTTCTATCCATATATATAATAGTCACTTTAACCAAAAGTTGAAACCGACCCCGATCTTTATAATCTCACTACAAAGATATTAAATAATCTTCGAATACGAGTTTATCATACACCATTCTCTTAGTTATAAAAAATAAAAACGGAGAATGGTTTTTAAATAAACCTTATTATTGCATTCGAGGAATATTTTATGGTAAAAGAGAAAATGTATCGTTTTCGACTCCGTTGTAGAGTTAGATGTGGAAAATAAAAATTACAGGCTTAAAAATAATAAAAAATACATAGTTGTTCAAGCACTGTTCGAAAGATGATTGAAATGAATTGCACTTTATTATTTTTGCACTATCACTTTCTTATTATAATAAAAGTTACTGTAACCAAAAGTCGATCGAAACTAACCGCCAGGGAGACTAGAGAGAAGGAGTGGACACAGCATAGGAAAATAAGTAGTAACGGCGTCCTCAAAATCCGGTCTTGAATTAGTTCTTAGCTTTGCCACCAGGTGTACAGATCCTACACGTATAGTAATAAAATTAGTCCACACGGTGAAAGTGACCGTTTCGCGCTTGCGCAATAGAAAAAAAAGCCTCTAACCCAAATCCCAGTATATTGAACAGGATATTGGAGGTTAAAAAGACGATTTATTGTCTTCAGTGCGTGATTTCGTCTCATGTGTGGACCGGTTAAATTTTGCAAATAACATTTTGTGTCGACAATCTGAGATTGTTGCATGCATTGATCCGAAATTCCGATCACCTTTCAAGGTTGGCAGATTTTTTCGTGTGGTGTTTTCTGTGTTACCCGCGTCGTTTTCATGCTGAATAAAAAAATTTTAATGCCATCATTATTTACGACATAAAAATGGCCATTGAGCCAGATAAACATAACTTTATTTCCAGTATTTACAAAATGAATGATAAAAAAAAATGTACTGATGGGTGTGGTAGAATAAAACAATATCAAATGTTCACATTTCATTTCCTTCCAAGATGGAAGCTCAGTACATTAATAAAAAAAAATTTTTGTACACGTAAACTCCCTGACGTAAACATAGACATTGCACGTATTTTGAAAAATCGAGATTAGGAAACAAGTAGTAACAGTATGTCTGATCTAATAGGATTTGTACCGATACAGCGCCGCCGCTTCAGGCCCGGATTTCGTGTACATTTCTAAAGCACGCTGTGTCCACTCCTTTACTCTAGTCTCCCTGCTAACCGCGATCTTTATAACCTCATGACTGTTCAAAAATAAAGTACGGTTGTCGGTTAGCTGTCATATCCAGTGATCGCTTGAATATTACCAGAATTTTACCAATATCACTAGTGTCACTAGATAGTGACTGCGAAAAAGACAGTTGCGTATCAAAATGTGTGCGAAAAAATGCTCAATTTTTCGGCACAATGAGAAAAAAACATTAATATTTTTAATACTATTTAAGCTACGAGGTTCTAATTAGTGGCGATCGAAAGAGAAAAAAAAATAAAAAATATGTGAACTTAAATGAACCTCCAAAATGCTGTAATTTAGTTTATATAAAAGAAACAATTTTCGAGAACAAGTAGAATCACGGTCGTTCTGGTAAAAGTGTCTTGTGCAACTCGCTTCGTAAATGTACTTGTCTCGAGTCGCTACCGCGACTCTTAATGTTTAACCAGTGTGACGGTAGTTTTGACTTTTGACAGTGTAAAGTGCGAGTCGTGTAAATCGTGTGTTTTTTAGATTGTGAAAAATCGTGATTCATAAATAGTTTAAATATATAAATAGTGCAAAAAACCGGTAATATATAAATATTGCGAAATGTGATAATAATACTTTTTAATATCTCGGAATTAATCATCAGCGAAATTAAAAAGATAACCTCGCACCCGCTGGTGAAATCATTTTTATTTCGGATTCCAGAAAAGCCAAATAGAAACAAACCTCACCACTCGTTGAGGTTATCATTTTTATTTTTCCGTATAAAATAATCCGAATAAAACCGTTAATTAGTGTGGCCGGAATAAGTGCTAGAAAATACAACGAACATAACCTTAAAAATCAATGTTACACGTTCTGAAAATGTGTAAACTCGCAAATAATGATGTTGAAGTTTCAATCTAGAACGCAACGATTTTTTTTTTTTAATCATGTCACTTAAATTTTTCTTACAGATCAAAACACTGTGTTTTTTTTTCAAAAGTGAGTGTATGAAAATAGTTGTGACAAGATGTATCATGTGCTCATAAATAAAAACCTGTAGAAATATTAATTGTTGATGAAATACTTTAATTATAAAAATTTGACGAATAACTTTTGTCGTGAAATCATGATTTTCAATACTTTTCAGGTGCGGTCTACAAGTAAACATAAAATTTCCAATATTCTACAGGTTGTGCTCAGTTCCTTCGATTTTTCTTTTCGACTTCAAGAAATTTACCAATATACTGAAGGCGCTGCGAGCTGTGAATTGGGCTGAGATTCTCTGCTTCGACAATTTGATCTAAAAAAACTGGTGAAACTTAAAGCAATGAAGCATTTGCTATTCCTTGCGGAAACAAGAGATGCCTTATTTCCTTTGCATACAAGGATCACCGTTTCGTTACTGCGAGCTATGCTAAGTTCCTTCGCTCTTTCTTTTTGGCATCGCACTACATATTTTATATTGACCTGGGGTTTTACTGATTATGTCAGCGTAAATATTCAAGGATTATCTGTTATCATATTTTACAACCAGTCGAAGGATCAGAAATTCAGCAATAGTGTAATGGCATCGCTCGGTCAGGCTTGTGCAAAAGATATAAGTGGAAATAAAAGCATGAGAAAACAATGTAAAAATTCAATATTCATTCGTTTTTAGTGTGCATTGTGATAGGATTTGTTAAAAAAAAAGTGTTCCACAAATATTTCTATACGGTTTCATTTTTGGCCTTTCGCTCATGTTTTTCTCATATTAGTGAATTGCACATTGCTGAAACGCACCAAATATATGTATCGAATTTCTCAATATACTGCAGGAAACGCGAGGTGTTAACTGAAATGAATTTCTGCGTTTTGTTTGTGCAAGCTGTACTAAGTTCGTTCGCTTTTTCTTTATAGCATCGCATTGCATATTTGATATTGAGCTAGGGTTTTACTGGTTATGTCAGCGTAGATATTCAAGGATTATCTGTTATCATGTAAAAATTCTAGGATTCGGAGCTGTTCAGAAAAAAAGAAGTTATATCCTGGCCAAAAATCCCCTCCTCGGGGAAAAAACCTTGGACAAGTACATTTGTTGACCCCTGTTTCCATTTGTTTTTACAGAAAAAAACTACCCAAAAAAGTACAAAATTTTTAAAAATTTGGCAAGATTAAGATAGGAAAAAGAAGATTGTTTCTATAAAATAACTATACTCCAAATGACAAATAGAAATGAAAAACTTCACATATTTTATCGAGATCCCAAGAAAAAAAGCAACAATGCCCATCGTGAGTGTCTGGTAAAAAACAGAGTCTACAAGTAAATGATCAATTTGCGCATAAAAAAAATAATTACTTTTCAAAAACAGAAATGGAAAAGCCAATGATTTATGTTCAGCACTACAATTTATAATATATCAATAATAGGACAAGTATTTTATTGTCGCTTGAGGATGGAGTATTTAAAAAGAAGCAAAAATTAGTTGGTTATTGAAAAAAGTCACCAATGTACAAAAATAAAAATCGTTCAAAAGAACAGAGTCCAGAAAAAAAAATCGGGAAGAAAAAAAACTTGAAGAAAAAAATTTCAAACAAAAAAAATTAGATTAAAAAAAAAATTTCGGCCGAAGTACTTGGCGAGTTTTTTTGTTTAGCTTGGATCACGTAATGTATTTCACGTAATGTTGTATGTGTTATAAACTCGACAAGTACTTCGGCCGAAATTTTTTTTTCAATCTATTTTTTTTCGTTTGAAATTTTTTTCTTCAAGTTTTTTTTCATCCCGATTTTTTTTCTGGACTCTGTTCTTTTGACCGATTTTTATTTTTGTACATTGGTGACTTTTTTCAATAACCAACTAATTTTTGCTTTTTTTTAAATACTCCATCCTCAAGCGACAATAAAATACTTGTCCTATTATTGATATATTATAAATTTTAGTGCTGAACATAAATCATTGGCTTTTCCATTTCTGTTTTTGTAAAGTAATTATTTTTTTTATGCGCAAATTGATCATTTACTTGTAGACTCTGTTTTTTACCAGACACTCACGATGGGCATTGTTGCTTTTTTTCTTGGGATCTCGATAAAATATGTGAAGTTTTTCATTTCTATTTATCATTTGGAGTATAGTTATTTTATAGAAACAATCTTCTTTTTCCTATCTTAATCTTGCCAAATTTTTAAAAATTTTGTACTTTTTTGGGTAGTTTTTTTCTGTAAAAACAAATGGAAACAGGGGTCAACAAATGTACTTGTCCAAGGTTTTTTCCCCGGGGAGGGGATTTTTGACCAGGATGGTAATGTCTGTCACGTTTTCCGATTGAGAATTGGAAACTCAGCCACCGTTCATTTTCGTTGTATTCAAATCCCCTTCGATATGGTGATCAATGTATGTGTTTATTTCCGTATTTAGAGTTTTGGACAATTTTTGAGGTTGGATATCATTTTTTACAAATTTTTCCATACATACCAATTTGCGTTTTTTTTATCATTATGCGATAAACAATAAATTTTAATGTGGCCTTGTTGTGAATCATAAGCTTACTGACTGTAAACGAGTTAGTAAAATCTGTTTAGTAATTCCCGAGTTACGAGTGGTTTAAGGCGAGCAACCACTTTAGATGCTTCGAAAAATCAATTTTTTTTTTATTTCATAAATTGTTAGCATAATATCTTAAGAATACACCCTGAAAATTTCAAAACGATATTCGGATTCCTTCTAACGGTATGTATATAAATGATAAAGACTCTCCGCTCGACTCCCAAGTGCGCTCAAACTTTAAACGTGTTTTTCTCGAAACGACATTTTTTTAATTTGCGGGAATCATAACTCAAAAACTAATTGATGGATCATCTTCTAATTTGGAACACGTTTACATAATATAATTTATTAAAACATGAATATAAAGTTGGAAAGATTAGATTGTTTAAAACATATTTATTATTGCAAAATGCCGGGGAAAAAATGCTAATAATCGATCATTTTTTTTCAAACACGTTCCAACATTCAATTCTTGATTTTTTTTTCAAAATTTAGGTTCATGTTCTTAAAAAACATCTCAAGAATGTATCAAAATTTGTTGGATTATTTCAGATGCGAATTGCGAGCTGCACAATTCCCGCAAATCGACAACGATGATGAGGACACGCCAAGGGACACAGCGGATTACACCTTAATTAATGCATGAAATAACTTGAAAAAATTACCAGAGATGTATGAAAATATGAATAAATTATTTTGAAAGTTGCGAAAATTTCCGTTCTTTTTTCACAATAAAAAAAAATCCAAAAAATCATCTAATTTTCGGTCTCCTAAAGTGGTTGCTCGCCTTACTGTGTACCAACCGAATAATTTTTAATAATTTTCAATAATTATAATATTACATTTAAGGGGACCGTATGGTCTAGAAATTTGAAAAAATCGATTTTTTTTTTTTTCGATATGTCGAAAGTATAGTATCTCAAGAATATACTGTGAAATTTTCATGCGGAAATTCTCAATATTACAGCTTCTACAGCCCATAACGCAGGTAGAGAGCGGTCCGCGCGCTCCTAACGGGTCTAGCGCTAACCGGTAACCTAATCGGAGCGCAGCAGCTGTCCCAATCCTTCTCCGAAAATATATACCTGTATATAGTACATACTATATACCTATATATACTTTTCCCATCCCCGAAATATACCTATTGTCGAACATTTGTGAGGGAAACGGTCATTTCGCTTTCCCCTGACTTGATCAGTACAACGTTACGTTTTGACGAACCAACATCGAAAATTTTGAAATAAAATATCAGAAAATATGGATAGAAAGCAAGGCCGTGACTCTTCTAGACGACCATCTTCTGTAGGTCGCAAAAGATATTTCAAGGGCAATCGATTCACTATCGAAAATACTACTGATTTTACGAGCACGTCTGCGAAAAAATTAAAAGGCAACGAGGAATTGGAAGTAAACGTTAATCCTACTTTCAATTATTGCATCATCGAATTCAGCATGATATTTTTAACGTTGCAACAGTTGTTGAAGTGTAAAGATTGTAACGGTGCGGTCACTTTTAGCAAAAACGGACAACGTGGTCTAGGATTCAAACTCTCTGTGAAGTGTGAGTGTAAAGAAACTTTTATTTTGTCTTCGCCGTTAATTGATAAGGCATTTGAAATCAACCGTCGACTTGTTCTCGCCCTGAGAATGCTTGGAGTAGGATTTGAAGGCTTGAAAAATTTCTGCGGTCTCATGGATCTTGGACAAGGAATTTGTAAGAGTACATATTACGGCATCGTGGACAATATAAAAATTGCAGCTGAAGCCGTCGCGAAAATCGTTTTCCAAAGAGCATTGAAAGAAGAAGTCGAGTTGAATGTAAAAGCTGGGCGTCCCGCGGATGAACTTTCTGTGTCTGGTGATGGATCGTGGGCGAAACGTGGATTCTCATCGCTTCTCGGTATTGCCTCGTTAATAGGGAAATACAGTAATAAAATTTTAGATGTTGTCGTCAAATGCAGTATATGTCAAGCCTGCTCTCAATGGAAAGGCCAAGAGGATACGATTGAATATGAAGCGTGGTATCGAGAGCATGAAGATCACTGTGACGCAAATCATACCGGAAGTGCTGGCAAAATGGAGGTAGACGGCATCGTGGAAATGTTCAAGAGATCGGAAGAGTTGTACAACGTAAAATACGCGAACTATATCGGAGACGGCGACACGAAAACGTTCAAAGCCTTATTGGACACAAAGCCTTACGGGGATGATTTTTTAGTTTGCAAAAAAGAATGTGTTTTGCATGTTGAAAAACGTTTGTACAAACGTGCTGTTGATGCGAAAAAAAAACATGCACAAATACAGAAAGCAACAAAGAAATTGACAGAAAAAGAAGAGGGAAAAAAGACACAGCGGAAATCGATAAATAAAACACCGAAGCGTCAACAATTGACGAATAAATTATTGCAAGAGCTGTCAACTTATTACGGTCTAGCAATTAGACGTAATTCAGATTCGACTGAAGGGATGAGAAGTGAAATATGGGCAGCATATTATCACAAAATTTCAACAGATGAAAATCCGCAACACTCGTACTGTCCTCCAGGTTCCGAATCGTGGTGCAAGTGGCGTCAAAGTGAGGCTGCAGGTACTTTAGACACCTACGAGCACCCACCTGCTCTGTGCGATGAAGCACAAGAGATATTAAAACCAATTTATGAAGAATTGACAGCAGAGACTTTATTGGAAAGGTGTATTGGCAGTAATACGCTGAACAATCACGAAAGTTTCAATGCTTGCGTGTGGCACCTTGCGCCGAAACATCTGTTTGCCGGAAAAAAAATCATTGATATTGCCACTCACATTTCCGCTTGCATATTCAATGAAGGATTTGCATCCCTATTGAAAATAATGGAGACCATGGGCATAACAATCGGGCCACAAGCGGAGCAACTAGCGCAAAACCGAGACGAGCTGCGAGTATCGAGCGCCAACCGTAGGAGCACGGACAACTCCAAAGAGGCTCGGACAGCTCGAAGAAATGAAAGGAGTGAGGAAATCTTGAATTATGAACGTTCCGAAGGAATCCTATATGGTGCCGGAATCGCGGATTAACTGTAAGTATTCAAAATTTGCTCAATTTTTGAAAATATCTGTACCTCAAACTTTAAACTCATTTATCTCGAAACGACTTTTTTCGGCACTGCGCAGGTGAAAACAAAAAAACTATTCAACCGAATCACTTGAAATTTGGATATGTTGTTCACAACATGTATGGCTATCGTCGGAACTACAATCATAATTTTATTTAAATAATTTCTTATTGTTTATACTAAAAAACTAGTGAAAAAAAAACCCGATTTTACGAATTTTTTTTCAAAAGCGCGCCATTTTGTCAATTTTTAATTTTTTCGATTTGTTCTAGTCCCGACCATAACTGCACTCTTTCTGATTAAGAATCTTCTTGAATTTTGTGTTTCAGATGAGTAGAAGTCTCGGATCGATCTTCACCGTCCGGGTCGGATTTTTCGAGAGGGTCATCTTCAATGCCAATTATATGATAATAAACACTGTTTTTAAAATTAAAAAAAAATTTTTTTGTATACTTAATAAAGGTAGTAATAAACCCGAAAAGTTAAAACATCGATTTTTAAATTTTTTATGGCAAAAAAAAAAATCGTGAAAATAGGTGAAATTTTCGTGCTCTAGACCATACGGTCCCCTTAATAATATAATTTACAAAAAAAAATCCATGCATTTTGAGCTGCAGCCCTGATTCAATACTTTTATCAATTTTCTTCCCTATTTATATAGGAGTCCGATCCATATATTGGTGTCAAAATGTTTACGAATAAAAATTGCTAATTGCAACATACCCATGATAATGAGGTTTTTTAAAATACTGATTTAGAAAATTGATATTCGATAGAATATAATAGTTGTAGAAATGTATATACTTATCTTATGTCGGAATTCATTTGGCAATGCCAGGCCTGGATTCTCGATGATTTTCGCAATTAATTCTTTGTATGACTCTAAACAACTGTCGAGACTGACGACAGTTCCGAGACAAGCGATCGGTAAGAAGGATGTTGGAGAGAATAGATAATCACAAAGAAATATGATAAATAATTTATTTGCTACCAAAGTTGTCTATCTTTATTGAAAATAATCATGAGTATTTGAAGTTCGCATTATTCCGTCCTAATTATTAATTTGTTATCTTAAACTATCTAATTATGTCATGCTCGTTCATAGATCGAACGTAACTCACGATTTATACAAAATAAGAGGACGAACATGGAAATTTAATGCGGCGCAAATAAATAGATATTCTATTACAAATATCGACGATGGAACAAGCGTTCGAAAAAAAAATATCAGTCGTTTTCCCGAAATTGGGACTGAGACAATAAATAAATAACATGTAATCAATCACTAATGAGTCTTAAAAATAATAAAAATGAAATGTTTTTAATGTCTGAAATATGCTTGCCTTACTTGAGGCTTTTGGAATAAGTATGTGCCGATATCACAGATTAACGTCGAGCGTACTGACGCTGAAGGGTCCCTTGGCAAAGGGCGTTTCCGACTTCGTATTAACGAGAAAAAATCCTCGATATTTAGTATCAACGTTGTCACCGGCTAGAACAGCTGGAAACCTCGGTGGGCATAGACCAAGTAGATAAGCTACAAAACCGGGACACGGCCAGCCCCAAAAACCAATTCTCGTATTGATCGATTCGGCGAAATAAGCAGCTGCACGATGATGATTACAGCCAAATGGATTTTGCTTTTCCCAGCATCCGGGCTGATTAATTCCGCCGTTCATATAAAAATCGATATGTCCGCTGGTCTCAACTTTGCCTTGTATAAAAGCGTTTGTGTGAAAAACATCGACGAATTCGGCATCACTGGCGTCCAATTTGCCGTCCTTACCGACCGTGACAAATAACGGCATTGCCGGATCGAGGCCTGTGATACGTGGTATTTTGTAAGGCTTCAGAACATTAGCGCTAAATGCTGGAACATGAGCGCCCAGGCTAAATCCAATAACGTGAATATTCGTTGTGCCAGCATCACGCAATCTCTCCATAAGCTGGGCCAAACAATCACCTACGTGAGGAACGTTGTGAACGGCCACTGGATAACACGGGCCAACCGCCAATCGATGCCAATCGACTGCTATCAGATTGGCCGGTTCTTTCTTCAGATATTCAATTTTAATGTCAACCAGTGAATCCAATTCCATGTCCGAGTTGTATCCGTGAATGATAATTTTCGTTGAATAATTACTCGAGTAATTGATCTCGTTTAAATTCGACCATGTGTCATTAACGTGAATCTGTTGACCGTCGAACGGATTATAGCGGGTGTAAAGAAAAAAAGTGACTTCGTCGTCGGGACAGCTTTGATTCGAATGAACAAGACAGGGACCAATAAAATAATCTCTTCCATGATCACCAATTTCGATTAAGTTATTAGAGCTGTTACTCGTGTCAAAATCCTGTAAAATACTGTTGTCGTTGAGCCTCTGGGAGAGAGCGTTGCCGAGTAGCACTGTTGTGATGACGGAAAATATCGAGAGCAGGCTAAGACCGATCAGGCATCTTGGACAACCGGATCTTTGACGCCTTGAAAGATTTTGACAAGCCATTATAGGAGCTCCTTCCTCCAGGCTCCTTGGCGATATGGACCAACAACCTGTCAACGAGGATGGATCAATTTTGTCTAGTTTATTGTGCACTTTCTCAATTTATTACGAATTTACTTTTTTCTATTTACTAAACTTTCTTTCATTTGCCTGTTTGAACGTTTATCCGATCGAATTCTGTACCCGGCGTTTCATCGTCTACGTGCGATGGGATTAAACCGCGCGACAAAGCCGCCTAGTCGCACGTTCTCTAGCACGATGGCAATGAGGAACTGAGGCCAATACGTTTTTCGGGACAGCCACGGAGCAACCGAGGCTCCCGCGATCCGACTGGCGTCATAACATCGTTTTGTGTCCTCGTTGTCACCAACATGAGATCGAGCGACTTTGAACACGGACGCTTTAACAATGTGCAAGTGTGGATGTGTGTGTTTTGGCGCGTACTTGCTCACCTACAAGCACGTGATTAGGGATTTATTGGCCGTACAGTCGCGACGAAAAAGTCATGTTTGTAGAAAAAAAAATGTACACGTTTGTTGCCCGTCGGGCTATTCTGGGTGATTTCACACCTCCCAAAAAACCAACCTGTCAAAAATTCTCTAATTCACATAAAATCTCTCGAAAAATTATAGGAGAACCCCACAAAATGTTTATCAATAAATTAAAAACTCATATAAAGTTTTAAGAGAGCCTTACAAAAATTTACCAATGATACCAATATCTCATAAAAGATGCCTATTCAAATCAGACCAAAAATTAAGTCTATACTTTACAAAAATAAATAAAAACTATAAAAGCATTAACGGACAACACCACTGTGACGGCTTCAAAAAATCGATTTTTTGAAAACCATTTTAAAAAATCTAAAATACTTTTAAGATTGAAATGCCGTTGGACCCAGGTCGAAAAAATAATTATTTTCGTAGATATTGAATATTTTGTGGAGCGGTGCAGCGGTCCGCGACGCTCGGGGTCCCAACTTTGAATGCGTTTTTCTCAAAACCACTTTTTTGAGTGCGGCACGCAGCAGAACTCGAGCAATTTTTATCCAATTGACTTCAAATTTTTACTGTATCAATAAAAGTAGATTATCTAGAGAAGTACATAAGATTTTTTCGATATCTCAATAATTATAAAAGTTATAGCCTATTTTCGACGAGAAATTTTGCTCAAAAATCATTCTTTAATTTCAAAGGCGTGCCTATTTTTTAAAAATCAATATTTTTCGTTGAAGAGAGTTCTGCTGCGTGCCGCGAACCACTGCGGAGATGACGCGAGAGCTTCCCCAGCGCCACCATGCGGCGTGAAAAATGTGAAAAAAATATTTTTTGATACATTAATAAACAAGGAACAAAACCCAAAAAAAAAATTTCGAATATCTCTTTTTTTCCCACAAAAAAAAATTCTTGAAAAATGTGAAAAAAATAGGGGGTCACAGTGGTGTTGTCCGTTAATAGGGAAATACATTAAGGCCTATTAACCTCTAATAAAAAATCTTTCCATTAATTGAAAATGCAGATGTACTATAGTAAAGTTGTTCTACACACAAAGAATCAGAATGAAAAATAGGAATGAAAAAAAGATCGGATACAAAAAAAGATTTTGAACGAAAAAATCAGATTGAAAAAAAAAAATGTCGGCCGAAGTACTTGGCCAATTTGTAACCATGAATGAATTAAGCAAATTGAATTAAATTAAGCACATTGTGTGAATTAATCAAAAGACTTGTCAAGTAGTTCGACCGAAATTTTTTTTTCAATCTGATTTTTTTCGTTCGAAATTTTTTTTTGTATCGGATTTTTTTTTCATTCCTATTTTTTATTCTGGTTCTTTTCGTATAGAACAACTCTACTATAGTACATCTGTATTTTCAATTAATTGGAAGGTTTTTTATTAGAGGTTAATAGGCCTTACTGAATTTTACTATTAATGCTTTTATAGTTTTAATTTATTTTTGTAAAGTTTAGACTTAATTTTTGGTCGGATTTGAATAGGCATCTTTTGTGAGATTATGATACCATTGATAAGTTTTTGTAAGGCTCTCTTAAAACTTTTTATGAGTTTTTAATTTATTGAAAAAAATTTTGTGGGGTTCTCCTATAATTATTCGAGAGATTTGATGTCAATTAGAGAATTTTTGCTAAGTCGGTTTTTTTGGGAGGAAATCTCTTTTATAACTTTTTTTTAGGATTCCATATTCAGAAGCGGATTTTTTACCGGAACACCTATTATTTGGGGGGAGTAAATGTACTTGTCTCAACTTTATTTACAGCGTTTACGCTGTTTTTGGCTAGGATTTGTCGACTTTTTGTATGGAATTCATAGCTTGTTAATTAAACATGTCAATATTGTGTACGTACTCGGGTATGAAATTCATACAAGCCTGCCAATTAAACATGTCTATATTATGTATGTATCTGAGTGATGCAAAAGAATCAACATTTTTTTCGATATTGCAGCAAAATATGGTAAAATTTGATCAAAAAGTGATTTTCTCAAGAATTGGATCCTGAATAAAAATTTTAAAGGTCACTGAAGCGATTTTTTAATGATTTTTGCTAAAAATGGATACATGATGGAATTCCGAACTATCGAATCGCGACTATATCGGGACTAAAAATGCATTGTGAAATATTAATCTAAGGAGTGTCTAAATGAATTCAATCTTCGTAATTAACCGTCAATACTTATAAAAATATTAGATTACTTAAAACGTACAGTAGTCCTGAAAAGATACGACGCATAAAAGAACCACGAACTAGTAAGAACTTCAATTTTTTTGGATCGAAAAATATTCCTTAAGAAATGATACCGAAAGAATACTCGAATAGTATCAAAATGTACTGAAAGTTTTTAAATAAAAGAAATCATAACGAAACGATATTTTGAAACAAAAAAAGAATGCATGCAAAATTTTGGGAACAAAAGTTTGATTGGAAAAAAGAATTTCGGCCGAAGTACTGCGCGAGTTTTTCTTTTATAACGTTTATTGATCACGAATTGTATCTCATGAACAATAGGTAAAAAAAAAAGTTGGTGAAGTCCTTATGATTTTTTTTTTCTCGGATCAAATATCTTTTCGCTCAAAACTATTTCGTATCACATGATTCCGTTTTGGGATTCTTTCATTCTAATCATTTTTACATTTGAAAACATCTTGTGCATTTTATTTCTGATAGAATATTTTTTCATGTATTCATTCCCTTTTTTAGATTGCGAAATAACCAATTTATGCTAACAAAATTTTCTGCTAAAAGAATTTGAACGGAAAAAAACGTTCGACCATACTGCTCAGCGAGGTTATAATAACGTTTATTAATCACGCATAGTACATTGTATACATTTATGCAACAAAAGATAAGCGATCTACTTTGAGCCAATTTTTTTTCCAATGAAAATTCTTCTTGCTTGAAGCTATGTAAAATACCGACTAAGCCGCTATGAGTACAAGAGATATATAATAGTTTACGGGTTTTTTACGGTCTGAGAATGCCGTGAACCGTGCGGTCGGTAAACAAATATATTCAAATGAAATGACACTTAATTCCCGCATCATCATTTTAACTAAACACAAAACTGGTGAGGCTAATCACCATCAATATAAATGACACTGGATTTTCGCACTATCATTCCATCTACTAACCAAAACTCGCAACGGTGACTTTAACCAAAAGCCAAAACTAATTCAAAGATTTGAGCCAGCTGTCACATCCTCGATCTTTATAACCTCACGATTATTACTCTAACAAAAAATCAAAACTGATACCAAAATATGGGTCAGCTGTCACATTCACGACCGATCTCCAGTATCACCAGAACTTTGTACAGATATCACTAGTATCACTAGAGAACAACTGCAAAAAAAACAGTTGAGCATTAAAAATGTGTGCGAAAAAATACTGAATTTTGCGGTGCATCGATTGAAAAAAAAATTAATATTATCAATACGCTTTGAGCTGCGAGGTTCTGATTAGTCACGATCGAAAGAACAAAAATTAAAAAATACGTGAACCCGAATAATCCTCCGAAATGCTGTCATTTAATAAATATTAAAGAAACAATTTTTGAAAACAGGTAGAATCGCGGTGCTTCCTGTAAAAGTGTCTTCTAGTGACTCGTTTGTAAATGTACTTGTTTCGAGTCGCTACAGTGACTCTTAATTTCAGGAATTGTATATTTTCACACTGTTGATGTTTGATACATACTTTACTTCTATTTTCCTCGCAAATGAATTAAATTACGTAAACATTTCTGCAAGACTTCTGCGGGAATTTTCCCATACATTTCAAGAAAATTTTGAATAACTTATCAGCACATTTTTTTTTTAACACGAGTGTACCTACAGTAAATCGATCTGCTCTTGCACGCATACACATTCGAGTAAATTGCTTGGTGCTTTGTACATCTGTACAGTGCATTAGTAAAATTGCGAATACGCGAATACTTTCTGGTTTTTATTGCTCGAAGTGCTAATGATGTCATAACGTGGAAAAATTAGAGAGATAGAGAAGATTGAATGATGAAGATGAAAAAATATGGCTAAAGAAAAAAATCATTTGGGACGATTTAATTAACGACGAACGAGGTGAAAAAATTTGCAACTCCGTGCCAAAGGTTCAAATATCTATTTTTGTATACAAATATAAGACAGTGTTGGTTTTGACAATTTTCATCAATTGTATTATTATTTATCATTTGGGTTTACGAAGAAAAGTTTCGAATTTTGCGACGAGGACGCATCTTTTTTAACAAAATAAAATATAAAATAATCTTCCCTCAATTTTTTTTAATTCCACGGGATCTGCTTTATATCCTTTAGGTATGCACATAGATATAGTATATGCTTATACATGCATTTATAAAAATAACGTAGACGAGTGAGTTTGATGAAAAACAAATTCAAAAGTCCAACAGAAGGGCTGCATCGAAGAAAGGCGGAGAGCCTGTACATTGTATAATCCCTCGTTTAATCCAAGCACGCGGTAAAGTTCCAGCAACGAGAAATAATGATGAATAAAAAAGATTGAATAATAGCCAGGCGGATGAAAAGATTCGCGAATGAGGGAAAAGAGCAAGAGAACGAGAACTTTTATGGGAAACAAATTCATGGAAGTGCTTTTCCGAGACTCAAAGTTTTTCTTTTATTATCTTAACTGTACAGAAATTTGAGATTTCACTGCTTACCATATTAAAATTAAAAGTATATAAATGTTATGATGTAAATATAGCAAATTGGATTAGGGAAGAGAAAATATGAGACGTGTGAATACCCGCGAGAAAGTATTTCCGATATGGAAGTCGGTGAAGGCGAAACGCATAATTATTTGATATGCCCTTTCGCCTGTCGGTCAATGATATACGTATATATTAACGGCCAGCAGACAACTATCTATCTACATATGAGGGCACGTATATGCATAACATAGGCGTTGAGTCTGACTCGACTTTCGAGATTCCTTGCGTTGAATACTCGATTGGAACCACCGATAGGAATCACTTTTGCACTCGTTTTGCCCACTTTGTGATCGTGAGAGCTCCAATTTCGGAAGTTTCATTAGCAATGCCTACGTCGTCTTTGACCTACATTCACCGACACATAAATGGTACACGCCATCAAACACGAAATGGAAAATCACTATGAGTCGATTATTTTGCCAATAGGTTAATAATTGTAATTTGAACTGTTTCCTGAATTTCTGAATTTTATATTGTTAAAGTTTCTTTACAATAAATTCTTTAATAAGATTGTCGGAGTTTTAAGTGATAAAATTATCTCGTAAGATTCTTGTTATTTTTTTAAATTAAACGCAATTGAATTCGTCAATGAAAATTATTCAATTTTCTTGTATTTATTATTTTGAAAATTATTATATCAATTATAATGACTTTGATTGATTTATTTTATGAATGAAATCACCAAATGACCAAATGATAAAGTGTTTCCACCAGAGAAATTGTTGTCCCGATATACGCAGAAAGTAAGAGAAATGCTGTGTTATCTTAAATAGGCAAAGTCGACTTCTAGGTAAATTTCTTATCAATACGTTGAACGAGCGATAAGATATTATTTAAGATTTGGGAAGAACGAGTAATATATAGGGACATAATTAGAGGAAGATAATAATCAAGTGCATTTTTGGTCGGTTCGGTCGAGTGACAATCTGAGTGAAAAAATATGTTTTGTCAGTAGCAAAACATTGGGACAAGTTGTTTCAATATCAAAGAAATACTTATTACGAAGAACTGTATACCTGCCGATTAAAACGTGTTTCACGCTAAAGTATTTAAATAGGGCATGAGCCTAGCATCGTTGCGGAAAATTTGCGATGTGATTTCTTACGATTTGATTAGGCGTTACAACACCATATTCTGATTCGAGTCTACACATCGAGATAAATTCAAGGTATCACGAGTTACAATTTATGATATGCATAGTGCAGTGCTGCACGATAACGAGAAACCGTATCACCAGACACATAAATTAATCATTAGTTAATGTGATTATGCACATTAACACATGATAACTGCATTCTATATCACTATGCAATTGATTATTTTGAAAGAAGGTAGACTAATTTCTTTCTTGAAAAAAAAGTTATTTTTTTATAAGAAGTGAAATTGAAAATTAAAAACAAAACGTTGTATACATTTATTTATATCTAAAAACGCGGTAGCGTTTTGACGCCAAGTACGGGAGAAACCACTTTAGGAGGCCGAAATTATGGTGTTTTTCGTGAATTTTTTTTAACAGGGAAGAAATAATCAGAATTTGTTTAAACTTGGAGGATATTTTATTCATGTTTTGAAGTACACTTTGTAATTTTTTCAAGGCATTTCCGCCGGAAATAGTGGAGTTAGAAGCTGCTATCCATGGACGACTTTTTTTCAACTGGTGGGCATTCTAGCTCATAAAGTTATTGACCAATCATTCTGAAAATTTATGTAAATATTCTTTATTCAATTACAATCTATATGGACCTAACTCTGGGATGATATTATTATTAAAAATATTTTTTTAATGCAAAAAACGTAAAAAAACATGGTATAAAAACATGACATTGTGTTCAAACACCTCAAAAACATGCAATTTTCAACTTTTTTTATCACAATTAGGTTCATATTCTTAGGAAATATGTTGTTAACGAAAAAGGAAAATTATAATGATTACAGATAAAAATTGTGACTTCAGGAATGCCCACCAGCAAAAAACTCGGATGGCGATCGTCCATGGACAGCAGCTTCTAACTCCACTATTTCCGGCGAAAATGACTTAAAAAAATTGCAAAGTGTACTTCAAAATATGAATAAAATATCCTCCAAGTTTAAACAAATTCTGATTATTCCTTCCCTGTTAAAAAAATTCACGAGAAACACCAAAAGTTCAGTCTCCTAAACTGGGTTTTCCCGTGAAAAAGATAGTGTTGAACGTCCAATACGGAGAGAAAAATACCACAAAAATGACGGTGCTCTGCACTACACAAACTGTACGCAAATAACATTTTTGGGAGGATTTGTCGAAAAAAAATAAAGATTCGAATCAGTATCGCAGTATTTGAAATAAACCAATAATTTCTTGTAATACGGTACAGTCTAATTTCCGAAACAGCACTGTAAAAAAGTCCCATTAAGGAAGTACGATCGCAAATCGACGCGTCGACAGATTTTCTTGAAATTCTTATAACTCAAAACAGACTGCAGCATCTGTCCGCTACTGAAATTTGGAAATATTTGACCGTTTAGAACCGGAGATAATTAACATTAAAGTTGGCACGTTTAACACGTATCGCATATGTGAAGCATGCTGCAGATATAGTCTGTCGCCCTTCTTTCAATCGTAGCAAATAAACGTCTCGACAGATTTCAATAAAAAAAATAGCACGATCTAAATGAATATTTTTCGGACAAGTAAAAAAAAAAAATACTTCGATTGACCGTTTTGAAGTCGAGATATAACAGTAGGAAGATGTAAACTTTTATGGAGTTTTTACCCGGCTGCGAATGGAAGGAATACGATCCGGCAACATTGTAACCGTCGCAGTGTGCGTGTAGCTACAAACACACGGGTTTTCTTTACTTGAGTATGGTTGCGTTTCATTCGTATAAAATTATAAATGATTAAATAAGCAATACAAATTTATGTATTAAAAACAACTTTTAATTCAAATAATAACTATTATTTATTGTAGTTCGATACCTTTTGCTGTACTCATAGCAGTGATAGAGAAATATCAAAAGAATACTGTCATCTGCTCACTGTGACGTTGTACGATCATGACGAGAAACGAAATTTCATGGTGTGCGTGTGTTTGTATAGGCCGCTTTACTGCTTATTGTAGCAGTCTCAATACAGGCACGCCCAAAATTTTTTCACGTTTCGCTTAGTCTATCGCCATGGTTTGTCCATACGTAATGCGCGTAACTTTTTGAAGGTAGTACCGCGATCGTTCTTCCTTAAAAAAAAATTGCTGTTTTTACGTCTTGTCTAAGATGCAACAATTACTTTTTCTTTTACGTTTTATCTCATTTCAGATGGGTTAGAAATTTTATAACACTGCAAGACAATTTTTACTGTGCTGTTTTATATTTTTGGTTCAAGCTCCATCTTTTGTTATTGCATAAGACGAACAGGCCAGGCCCTGTCGTCTACTTTTATTATTTTTAATCCGTTGTATCATGTGACATGACATGGTCTTTAACTTGTTAACATTTTTTGATACTAAAAAGGAAAAAAGAATTATTTGGATGAAAAGAAGCGGCAAATTGAGTACGAGACTGTTCTCCTTCAACTGCAAATTGCCAATTCAACGTAAATTTTCCTACCGCAGATCGTGTCTTGACATACATCTATTCAATTCGAAATCCTGATGAAGACGAATTAAAAAACATTTTAAACGTTTGATCTAATTGATGATTTATTTATTAAAATAAGTTGATGATTAAATAATTGATGAATAATCGTTAATTGATTATTTTTTTATTATTATAATTATAATAATACTATTATTATGAGAAATAAAACTGAAAAATGAGCACTAGGGAAATTCATGTTCAGACAAGCAAAAATTGACAATTGTCCTATGAAATTTTACAGCGCCAGGATACTAGTTTTTATAGTACTGACACCATTCATTTTAAACTGTTTTTTGGTGACATTCATATGTATATTGTACACATTTTTTATTGTGCCTGACGATCGCGTGCACATCATTTGAAAGTACGGTCATTTTTGCCGGAATATCTTACAAATATTCTGAAATATTTACTCCATGAAGGCAAGAGTATTTATACTCGAGATTTTTAAGATACTTGAATGTCGCTAAATAGAAAATGAACAATACATAAATTTTCTGTATATAATTTGTATTAACGATGTCAAAGCCAACGAAATTACGTTATTTCCTAGAAAAACAAAAAAAATATTAGGAATGTGGAACAAACCTCCCGAGCATGCGAAACTCTCAGTGAAAAATAAATCGGATTAGATGTACATGGAATTTATATGCATGTATACATGTA
>OZ022417.1:21423027-21675527 GCA_963989365.1 Rhimphoctona megacephalus
CAACTAGTAAGTGTTGCCCCCTCAAGCATCAATTTTTGTGGTTAATTGAACGTGTAAGTAGTTCGCGAGAGAAAATAAAATATCGGAAAGTAATTATGAAATAAATGTACCAACGATTTATGTAATAAAATAAATGTACAATTTACATGAAAATAACAAATATTGAAGAAAATTTGTGAATGAGAAACTCGATGATATATAAGAAAATGGAATTGATTCTACCTAAAAAATATCGGTGATCGTACTATCGAACTTTTGAGATTTTTATTGTTATCGATTTATTTTGCATACTAATTGACATATAGTTGAAATTATAACTATTCCGTACAAAACTTTTGCCAGCATAGCCTATTCAATTTTCGCCACTTGGCAGATTAGTAAAACTGTGAAAAACTGACTGTGTTCACTACGCGCACGAGAATACACGCACGTGTGACTAGTTCGATTTTGAGTTTGGATCTTTCTAAATTATTTTCGGATGAAGTATTTTAGGTAATACGTATAATAATATCTGCAAAAGCAGTAATTACGATGAACATTTTTTTTTGTGATAATGGGCAAGTGTGTACAGTACTTTAGAATGCTGTCAGTTAATACGTCAGTATGCTGTATTTTTCTTAGAGACATTTACTGGAGAAACTGTGGAGAGAGCGCGGTTAGCGTGCGACTGAGTTTACTAAATTAAAAGAAGAATCCCAAGTGTTCGCAAATATGGCAGATATTAAATGAATGTTACTGCAAAAAATATTACTGCATGCTATTTTTGGTTCAAAAAAATCTGCCGATAATTTAATCATCGTTAATTCATTCTCATAGAAATCTCCATCAATTAACGCAATGGTGGCGAAGATGTTTTGGTAAGTTCTGACTACACAATAAATTATGCACACATATCGATTTGATTACATTATTTTCTTAACGAAAAAATGTCTGGATGTGTGAATGTATTTTTCTGGGATTTGTGTACTCGTAAACTTCAATGTAGAATATCCGACGGAAGGACTTTGCAAACAAAAAAACAGTTTGCAGACACCTATAACGAACTCTGGGGCTCGCAAAGCGAGTGTATAGTTAAATCGATACTTCGCTGTACTCCGTGTCTCTTTTTCTCTCTCTTTCTCCTGTGCCCTGAGGCAACGTGATTCGATAGCAATTTCGAAAGCTTTTAATTAAGTAAAAGTATTGCTGCGGTTGAAGAAATAAACGAGATGACTCAACGCAACGGGATCCAATATAAACGTGCTTTTATTTGTGATATTGAATTAATCGATCGCGGGCCATTGGAAGAAGCGTTCTCTCTCTCCCCTTTCTTTCAATCTCAAGTAAATTATTCAGTCACGTTTAATTGATTGAATTCCTATAATTGAGAGGTTTATTTTTCAGTCAGGTATAAACAAATGAATTTGAATTACGAGGAAAAAAGATTCAGCGGTTTTGGAAAACCACATGTAAATAACGGAAAAATATAATCGTGATGATCTTTGCTTTACGAGAGTTTTGATGGTTCGGGGTTAAGGCGATTTAGCAGTCATTCGGTCGGTAAAAATCCTGCTGCGCATTTTTTCTCTGACACAGTTGAGTTTTCGAGAAAAATAAAAGTAAACAAGGTGCAACTTGTCTTTTTCCCGAAATATCAACCATCCCCCAGAAAAATATGAATCCGCTTTTCAGCTGTCTCTTTCGCACTCACGCAACTGATAGAGCGCTTTAAGTTATATTCGCTGAAATGAGTTTTCTAGTAGCTACATTGTGCATGTGCATGTACTCTCGGCAAATTTCCAGGAGTCTCTCTCTCTCTGGTTCTGCATCTAGTGGAAAGGGCTAGGTATTTTTCATGGTTAAATGCTTATTTCTCTTCGTCAAAGGGAAAGGAAAAGAGAGAGAGAGAGACTAAATGACAAGGTTCAACTTTACGTAAGTTAGTCGAGGGTCCAGTTTGTAAGGGTTCAAAAGACGGGCAGTGCCGCTGCAGTGTATAGGGCATATATCAACAGATGAGAGTACAGCAAGCGAGAGACAGAGAGAGAGAGAGAGAGAGAGAGAGAGAGAGAGAGAGAGAGAGAGAGAGCCTTAATCTCCGGTTTCGCGAATAATTCAAACGTTTCTCGAGGCCGGCCTGGTCACGTATGCACCCTGTAAAGCCATCCCCTTTCATTTACTCTCACTCTCTCTCTCTCTCTCTCTCGTTCTCTGTCTCTCTCAGCCTCCCTCTCAAAAGTCTCTAATAAATCTTGCAGTTCCGGGGCCGTTATCCAGTCGACACGCTCCATTAAATCGAGCTCTGAGTTTCGTTTGCCGCCTCTTGGCGAGTCTCATTCGTTCGAGCAACCAAGATCTCTCTAGTTCATATATATATATATATGTATACTATTCACTTTCACAGCTATTCCTCTATAGATGATTGGAAGCTTGAGGGTAAAATCGGGGGACAAAGGGCGCGGTGCAATTATTATCACCTTTCGTTTATATATAGATGCACATATATGTATATATGTATGTAAGAATGGGCGAAACTTTGTTGTGGTTAACCCCCGAACCTATTAGTCATTACGGACTTTTCGCGTTTCGAAACCTCACCGTATTATCACGCGTCATAGTAATTATAGAAGCTTATTCGTACTCACTGTAGGAAAAGCGAATGAACAATAGAAATTTCTCTCAATGTACAGCCGTGCACGACTCAGCATTATATGTATATCGATTGCACGATTGAACAAAAGGTCGTAACTCGAACTATTTGGGGCAGCTATATGATCTTCCGGTTCGGCTGAACCAAACTGAAATGTTTATCCAATAAATCGTCAATTCGGACTAAAAAAATTCTACCCGGTAATTGTCAATTTTCATTTCAGTGATTTTTTTCTATGACACATGCTCTCGCATGGAAGATCAAGCGAAATACGAGCCAATTTACGTATGTTGGGTGGACCAATATAAAAGAGAATCGTCCCGCACTCACCCCGTGTCGGGTTTTGCCCTGAACTCGCGGTTTCACAAAACCGCGAGGCGTCACGGTCAACCGCGCATGCTCGTTGCATAAATTTTACAATCCTTAGGCTATTTATTGTTTATGATATTAAAATGAGTACGCAACAGTATGCTAATGATGACAATAATAATAATAATAATAATAATAATAATAATAATAATAATAATAATAACGATACATCGATTTATATATTGGCAGGAAGTAAACGAGAAATAAATCAGGACGAGACGATTCATTTTTTCTGCCCAACATCAAATAACGAAGTGATGCACATAAATAGAAAGAAAAATATGGAAAAATGAGACGGTATGGAAGCATGGCAACGGATGACGTGATTCGATAACGAAAAATTGGCTTTTTTCAATCGCACGATTACCCAACACGCATAGATACGTACGTACGTATAAATACACCCAGAAAAAAGTTCTATTTAGATCTACTAGAATCGTTTATTCAAATTTTTTAAATTTGAATCAACAAAATTTCTATTTGTTTCAGCTAGAAAGCTGTATTTAAATCAAATAGATAATGCTATATGGGTCCGTTTATTCGCGTACTCACGTTAAAGCTTCTTGCTCCGGCCACCACGTGGCGCAGAGTATCGAGGCGTTTCTCATATACGAATCGCTCTCTAGATGTGCATAAATTGCGTCTAGGAAGACGAAAGTAAATTTTTGTACCTACCCAGGATCGCAGACCCACAAAAATATTATTAAATAATATCATAATTGAATATGGTATAATTAATATTATAAATAATAATATAAATATTATTTTTATTTCAATTTCATAGTCGTTCAATTTTTAAGATAAAAATATGTCCGATTTTAATACATATATTAAATTTTTCATTAATTAGGAATATAAAATTATTGTGATAAAAAAATAACAATTTCTTAAAATTAAATATACCTCTATCTGACCGCGAGGCAGGAAAAAAATGTATTTCATTTAACTAGATCCTAATCGAATCGACTAGATGTTTTTTCTGGGTGTGATACGATATACTTTTCAAGTAGGAATTTAATTTTGAACTTGGGTTTATGTGAATGATTATCAGTGGTTTCTTGGCTATAAATATTCAGCTATGTATACCGGTATATTGGCAAAATAGAGCAAAGTTGCACGTATGAGAAACGATCATTCATATACGCACGCATAGAGCATTTCACACGAATTCGGACGATTTTTCATAAGAAGAGCATTCGTAAAAAATAATTATAAGAAAATAATCGAAATGGATCAGAATGCACAGATAACCAAAAAACATTGTAGCGTTTCTTGTTTTACTGAATTTACACTGCCGTTGTATACTATTTTAGCATAGAAATATAGCTATAAAATCGAAAGTTTATCGAAGTTTTTAGAAAAAAAAAAAAATATTCTGTATACTTCAATTGACTACGTTGTCATGGTAAAGAATCGTCCTAATTCGTGGAAAAAACAAACGTGCCAACAAATATATAAACACTCAGATATTCGGCTAGAAACATTGATTCAACAGAGAATATACATAAATATATATAATATGCAAGTATAATTTTGACTCACATGGGAAGCTGACTGGAGGATGTGGCTGGGCGTTGTGCGCGTTGTGTGGATGCCTTGGGGTCGTAACACGATGACGACTGTAGCATAAAATGGCAGCAGCAACGAAACCAGCCATACTGAGTACCGAAAGCACTAGTACGACCGCGAACCACGTTGTTTGCATACCAAGAATCGTCGAAGCTTCCGTATCTACAAAAATAACAATAAAAATTTTCTAGTGAATATCAAGTTGTTAAAAAGGATTCTAAAATCCAACGATATTGTGCAAATTCTATCTATTGTTGAGCTTGGAATTATAAATATTTTTATAGACCTTCATGCCTTGACTCCATCGACATGAAATATTCCTGACCCCGAGAAGTAGTCTAAATTTGCACCAATCACTATATAGTGATTTCACTCTACCTTATTCTCATAAATCAAAAGAAACATATACGGAGAAAGTACTGAAACATCATTGACATGTATCACGTGAATATATATTGTGATTGATTGACGCCTGTCGTGAATACCGGGAACTAACGCGAATTCCAGCTCCTCAAATTGTTCATTTTGTCTCGGGATATCTGACACAATTTTTATTTCTCTGGAATTTATATAAATCGTCAATTTTTTATTCTGGACAACAGAGCATTTATCGAATTTTCAATGGGAATTGATATTTTATTGTTAAAATGTGTCGTAGGTCATTTACGTAGATAGTCCAAATAAAGTAAAACTTTTTTAAGTTTGTGAATCCTTTTTGCTCCCTCAGTGAATTAATGGTAAAAAAAAGAAACATTCAAAATAAAAATGTTGCAATTGTTTCGTAATTATGAGAACAATTCTTTTATTGATATTATTTAGAAATAAATAGCTCAATCGACTTACTAGCACAGAGAGTAGATGCGGATTCGTCTGAGCCATCTTCGCAGTGATTAACACCGTCGCAGAGAAGATCCACACCGATGCAAAACTCGTTGAGCTTGCAACGAAAATCTTTGCAAGTGTGCTCTGTAAAATCGAATAAATCATTCATTAGCGCGTGTATATAAGGAAGTATTAATATTGTGGTGCCAAATTATTATCAATACGAGCTGCTCTTTCAATTCCATGGAAAGTCAAGCTTAATATTCCATGCTTAAGAGTATTTATTCGAGTTCCTCGTTTGAGGGAGTATTTTGCTAATCGGTTCTCGTCGTCGCTCTTCCCTCTACTTGTGTACAAGTCAAGAATCTCGAGGGTTCTCGAGTCACGTTGAAGAGTTTGAATGATAGGCTAATTTCAAACTCTAAATTGGCTTGGCGATCTCTTTGCCTCTCTTTTTTTCTTTCTCAGTGTGCAGGAATTCTGAGCGAGAAATTAGACGAGAGGGAGTTTTTTCAAGCGAACACCTCGGCAAATTTTGCCTTGTGCATTTCACACTCCAAGGTGCGAAGAAATACAGAGCTGTCGATTATTACCGAGTAACTATATTACTGACGATTCTCTTGGTGAGCTGCACTTTGATAGGATATTAATTGCTTCGATAGTAAATAATAATATAAATCATGAAACGCAACAATGTTTCAAAACAAATTATACAGGTACCGAACTATTTTATATTAACTCTTAATAATTTCCTAAATAATTTGGTTTGGATCGAAATTGATTTAATTTATGATGTAGTTTAGATTATGGCAATTTAATGTTATAACATCGATAACTGTTGTATATATTTTTCCTTAATCACTCAATATTTACATATGCTTAAATTATTTTTCTTATCCCCGAGTCTCCTTTGACGTAACAACCAAGATATCAAAACTTTCTTGAGGAAGATTAAAAAAGTTGGCCAAGTTTCAGCTCTTCGCTGTCGGTTCTCTCCTATCGTGAAATAGCGATCGACGTTTAATAAATCAAATATCTGCCACTTTGTGCTTCATCGGGGCAGAAAGAACAAAAGAGCTTCGGAAACTAATTGCTTTTCACGTTAATTACCGCTATTTTGGAAAATTCCTTGATGATCGAGAAAAATATTACGAACTTTCATCCGTAATATAACTTTCATATACAGGGTGTCTCACCATGAATGTTCTTCCCCATAAAAATGAAAGTTTGTAATTTATGTTCATAAGGTCAGGATCGCATTTTGAAGCGAAAAGTCTCAAAATTTTCCAATCATGAAGATTAATTAGTACTAATCTTGAAATGTATAATATTTTGGACATCAGTTTATCGACCAGGCTTGCTGATCTTTAGAAGTTTGGTCCTAGCTGAAAAGTGTTCTGAAAGTGGAAGTTTCTGAGGGTTACTTATAAGCCGAGCGGTTTCACCGAATCTTTTTTCGATACATTTTTAGGCCTGCTAGACGGCTGAAGATTTAAAAGTGGCGTCACTGTGACTATTGTGAGAAATTTTGTTTTACAAAATTGGTTTAATAAAATTTCCCTCTGTCTCTAATCGTTTTTGTAATAGGGGAGGGTTGGGCAAAGTGGAACAGCCGCATTGAAAAAAAGGCATAATATTGAGAACGGAGGCGTAGTTGGCTCAACTACGCCCTGAGGTTGGATACGGCGAAACCAATGGCGTAGTTGCAACCTCCGCGCGTAATTGAAGGTATTTTGTTGAGGCAATTACGCCCGCAATTTGACGTAAAACTTTAAATATTCAGTAGAACCAAAACATTTTTTGAATTAAATTCAATAAATATTTGAAATAGTATCATCGTATTGCTCGGGAAATGGGGAAAAGTATTTCAGTCAATTGTATCAATCATGTTTGGATTAAATGAATTGTATTGTGTAATTAAAACGTACAGTGATTGTACCAAAAAATTGTGATTTAGAAATGACTGTAAGAAATATTTGAAATCTTTTTTTATATATTATATTTTTTATTTGATATTTTCGATTTTATATTTTGTGACTTTCAACAGTAAATACGATTAATCGATTTTTTACTCTCTCGTAAGAGCGCCGATCCTAGCATAATTAGGTAGCAAAACCTTTTTATATCAACGTACTTTAATTGTACGATAAGACCTTAGACCTATTTACCTCGTAAAACAAGGATTCGGGTTTTCTCGACGACCATCGGTATCGGTTAGAATTATCGTTATTTAATGATTCAATGTCGGAGCCTTATAGGCACACAGCCGGGGCGACGCTTACGCGAGAGCGCTCCGCCCGTGGCCCTCTAGCAAATTTCGGTCACACCAGAAATCCAGCCAGGGAATAAGGCTGTCCGGTTACGATATATATAATTCGTGTTAAACGAAACTTATTGTTTGCGCAACGAAATTTTAGTAGCTTTAGCAAAAGGTTTATTTGTTTGAATGATAACAAAAGATTTCATCCAAATTACTACTAGGTAGCTTAATCACAAATTATATTCCATTGATTTATGGTTTCATTGAATCCAATTCTCGCAGAGAAGTTTATTCGATGCTATTATTGTATCAATTCACGGACAAACCGTGTACAACTCAACCTCCATGTGATTATTTCAAATTTAATCGATTCTGTGTCTCAAGTTATTCTTTTTTCAATGTAACCATTTCTAGTTTTGAGGCTTTCACGGCCATTATTGTTATAAAGGTTTGAGGCTTTCGGATGGATGCCGTGTAATGTTTCAGCGTATTGCCGACGTTTCGCAAACGTTACAGTTTGCATCATCAGGGCTAGGAGCTCCGATACTGAAGCTCCCTGGTCTCAGGTAGTCCTTATATACGCATAGTCATCGTTCCGGATGACTGCATCAGCCAATCGGAGATTTTAGTTGATCAGCTGATCAATGAAAAAACCGGGAGGACGGTGTGCCAGATAGGGTGGACCTGGTAACTTCCGTCTCTGTTCAGGTTGTCCGGGTGTTTTCGGATTTCTAGGCCTTCTCTATGTTTTCTGGAGAAGTAACTCGAAGGGTTGGCCAGCATTTGAGCTTTGTCGAGAAGGATGGAGTACCCTGTTTCCATCTTGTGTTCGGTTAGTGCTGACTGAAGAATATAGCCATGAATGACACATTGTTGGTGTTCCTTGATCCGTGTACTGATCTTCCTCCTGGTTTCTCCTATGTACACTTTTCCGTATGAGCATGGTATCTTGTATACCCCCGGTGTGTTTAAAGGGGGTCTTTGGTCTTTCGGGTTCGGGAGCACTTGTGCTATCTTCTTTTTCGGTTTGAAGATGACTTTGATGTTGTATTTCCTGAGGACCCTGCTTATGCGGTCTGTTGTGCCTTGAAGGTACGGGAGGACGGTTGTGCGTATGGCTTCGTTGTCTGTTGTTTCTTTTCTGTTGCCTTCGCCTGAGATTTTCTTCTTGAGGCGTTCGATGGTCCGTTGGATTTCCCTTCTGTTGTATCCATTGTTTGATAGTTCCATTTTGAGGTGGTCTAGTTCACTGTGCAAGGAGTCAGGTTGGGAAATGGTCAGGGCTCTGTATACTAGGGAGCTAATGACTGATGATTTTTGGGCTTGGGTGGTGGTGAGAGGTGGCATTGAGATATCTATCCGTATGTGGTGGTTTTCGGTAGACTTGATGGCCTAGGGAACCATCGTCTTTCATTCATCGTCAATTAAAATTTTTTAGTTGATCAGCTGATCAATTAAAAGCCACAGTCATAGCAGGAATATTTTCAATATATGTTATTTAAAAAGCAAACACTTTTTTTCACTCTGTAATTTTTAGTATAAATAAATCACTACTGAAAAAGAAACGCGTTTTGCTATTGGATTCAGTTGAGACCCGATTGTGAAAAAAGGTAGAGAAATATCGCAGCGGAATGACAGAAAAAGAAAAATAAAGAGAGATAAAAGAGAAATTGTGAAGGTCCTGAACGATACGATGTAATTTTATATAATTTTTAAAACAAATTCTTTTACTCACTCCTCCATGCCTTAAGTCTACACTTCTATTTCTCTCTCCCTCTCAAGTTCAAATCACGCACTTGAGTACTCGTTATCGCGGGGCTTCAGTAGTACGGAATCTTGAAACGCAGCAGACTAGACGTTTCTTTATACTACATTTTCTCGTGGCATTTTTTTTTTTTTAATTTCTATTGGATTGTTTCTAGTAGAACTAGTTACAGGATAAAAACAGCGCGATTCTCTAAATATTATATGACGCCACAGGAGAAAAAAAGGAAAAAAAAGTATTATATACAATTGAATCCAAACCTTCATATATATTCGGATCTAAATATTGGCTCTATAGAACTCTATACTATTATATCCAAAAACATATTATTCCAATGAAATATACATAACAATATTTAAAAATATACAATTTCATTCTAATATATGTATATTAATTATATCCAGCTGAATATTCATGAATTATTACATTTAATTGGACACAAATATATACAATTATACATATTTGTATCGAATCTAATACAGCCTACATTAAACTTTTCATTTTGAGCCACATAAAAAACTATATGGATGATAATATCACATTTTTTTATAGTTACCATTTTCCAGTGCCCCAAAATATTATAAAAAAAATAAAAGTAAAACATTAAAAAAAAAAATGTATGTACTACATGATTAATTTGTATAAACGAAAAAAATGTGACTAATTATCGAATTTTATTCAATAAAAACAAATCAGGAAAATCAGCAATTTTCATGCCCGTTACACTGAGAAGGTCCCTTAAGGAGGTTCTATCGTTTCTCATGTAAAAATTATTTTTCAACTTTACACAATAAAATTTTGTAAATAGAAAGCTTAAGACAGTATTAAAATTCTGGCGGAATATGCCGATGATTCACCGTCTCAAAATTGAGATATTTATTGTTGAAGTTCGCAATTTTTCGAAAGCTTCCATAAGAGCCCATGTTAAACTTGTCATTTTCAACAATGAATATCTCGATTACCAGGCGGTGAAACGTCTCCAAATTTTTCACACATAATTAAATGCTGTTCAAGAAGATTCACGCGAAATTTCAATACATTAACTTGGAATAATCAATTATAATGTATTTTTCGTATCATGTCATATAAATATCGATAAAACCTCCTTAAAGCAGTATCAGAACAGCCGTTAAGGTGAATTATTTAATACATTGTGTTTGTACATAGTAACTATACATGTCTTTAAATGGACCAATATTTCTCGAAAACCACTCAACTAATCCAAACGAAATTTATACAGTTTCTTCTTATACATAAAAAACTAGTGCTTAATCGAAGGATTTTAATTTCCAACCCATACATTTTTTTATTCCAGAAATAAGCCGTTTTTTTGCTTAAATATCCATAATGACACTTTTAGAGACCGCCATTTTATCAGTTTTCTTTTTTTGTTAAATCGTCGATTAAGCACTAGATAAACTATTAAACTAATAAAAAAAAATTGTTTATTGATTTCGGATGAACCAGCAAACAGTGAGAGTGGTTAAAAAATGTACAACTTGCATAAAATTAAAAAAATGTTATAATTACAAACGAATTCAATTGTGGTCGGGAGACATCTCAAACTAACGAAGTCATTGAATGAGAAAAGGAGACGTCTACCGACCACAATTGAATTTGTTTATAATTATAACATTTTTTAATTTTATGTAAGTTGTACGTTTTTTTCATTACCTACATGTTTCGTACATTCATGTAACTCTTGATTATTACTTTTTGATTTTTAATTTTCGCATATAAACTACTTATCCTATCGTCAATTAACATTGATCAGAAAAATTGAATCTCGAGGGAGTTGCGGTTAATTTTTGATCAATATTTATTGCACACTTTTTTAAGTTCACTACTACTTTTGGTGAAGAGTTTTTAGTTAATTCATTTTTAAACATTTCTTTTGTTGTTTTTTTGAAACATTAAAAAGAAATATATTTTCATGAAGTTATACTATTATAGCAGTTGGAAGTTTTTTTGTTTTTCAAAACAATTTTTTCTCTTCTTTACTTGTAATGTTTCCACAGTAGACGTCATAATTTTTTTGTTGACATTTTTTTCAGTACACAGTTTTCAAACTTTTTTAAATTTATTTTTCTAAGACCTCTTTGAACACTATTTTTTTTCTGTAATTTTTTTTAGTACAATTAAAACTGTATCTATAGATATTTTAGTGTTTTGTTATTTCAAATTATATAGTTTTTTATTTGTATAATTGTTGCAGTCGGAAGTTTTTATAAATTATTCATTTATTTTTTTCCACAATTATTTTCCAGTAAATGTATAACACTTCAAGAATAATAATGTTTTTTGCAACGAATTTATTTATTAATTTTTCTTAATGTATATATAACACAAATCGAAATATTAAATAACAATGTCACATATTACTTCGTCATAACCTAAAAAAGAAAATATATAGACAAACTCCGTAGTAATGACCGTAATGACGCGCGGCAGTTTGGACTGAAATTAACAACGCTCATCCGTGTGAAGTAGTCGATAGTCGAGAACTACCTTATATGGGTTTTCATTCGATATGGCGAAATGAGTTTGATTGTAAATATTAATTATCTAAGCCAATTCATAATAGATTTTGTCAAATTATGTCTAAGAACACTGTCTGTTACACACAGAAAGTGCATGCAAAAATTAGTCAAGACAGTTGTCACCGTTTTGGAGAAAAGTGGCGACAAAAAAATACCCCCCCATCAGTTGATCGCAGTGAAACGCATAACTCCCGTCTTTTTTCTCTGCGGGCAGTCGGGAGTCAAAAACATGTTCCACGCCAATGTGATAACTCCATTAAAAATTGATATTTTGTAATGAAATTTTCATTAAGTGTTTTTTAAATATTATATAATTACTTGGTAAAATATCGACAGCGATGGGTGTGCGGTCGGTGTGTCGCTCCGGCGATCAACAAAGTTAAGCAACCTCGGATGAGGCCAATACTTGGTTGGGCGACCGCTTAGCCATGCACCGGCTCGCGCATCAATCGCTAAGCGGGAGGCAGTTTTTCTGAGTTTCTGATGGTGCTAATCAATTGACACTCAGTTAAAATATAGCTGCTTGTATCGGCCGGGTTTTCCACAGTTTTCCTTGGCTCTTATACAAATGCGATACAGTAGTGCATTAACGGACAACACCACTGTGACCCCCTATTTTTTTCACATTTTTCAAGAATTTTTTTTTATGGGAAAAAAGAGATATTCGAAAAAATTTTTTTGGGTTTTGTTCCTTGTTTATTAATGTATCAAAAAACATTTTTTTCACATTTTTCACGCCGCATGGTGGCGCTGGGGAAGCTCTTGCGTCATCTCCGCAGTGGTTCGCGGCCCGCAGCAGAACTCTCTTCAACGTCGATTTGAAAAAAAATACCGAGTGTTTTCGTTAATAATATGATATTTTGAAGAGAAGTACATAGGGATTTGGAAAAATATTGATTTTTAAAAAATAGGCACGCCTTTGAAATTAAAGAATGATTTTTGAGCAAAATTTCTCGTCGAAAATAGGCTATAACTTTTATAATTATTGAGATATCGAAAAAATCTTATGGACTTCTCTAGATAATCTACTTTTATTGACACAGTAAAAATTTGAAGTCGATCGGATAAAAATTGCTCGAGTTCTGCTGCGTGCCGTACTCAAAAAAGTGGTTTTGAGAAAAACGCGTTCAAAGTTGGGACCCCGAGCGTCGCGGACCGCTGCACCGCTCCACAAAATATTCAATATCTACGAAAATAATTATTTTTTCGACCTGGGTCCAACGGCATTTCAATCTTAAAAGTATTTTAGATTTTTTAAAATGGTTTTCAAAAAATCGATTTTTTGAAGCCGTCACAGTGGTGTTGTCCGTTAAGAAAGAGTGGCAGTGGGCAACACTTTTGGGGGGTTTTTCAGGAACATGGAAATTAGGAAATTGGAAATTAGTGAAGTGAGGTTAAAGTAATGGGATGGGTTCGTAAAAACCCGCAAGGGTATACGCAGGAATAATACAAAACAAAAATAAATAAATACTTGGTAAAATATTAAGCAAAAAGAAAATGTGCAAATGGTGAAAAAAAAATCACAAAAAAAGCATTTTTGTTGACTTTCTGACTGCTCATAACCCCCTAAAGGCTTACTATACAACACCCACGAGGAAATGAAAAACTATGAAAACATCTAACAATCAAAAATTGTATACAATTTTATGTATTTATATACTTCTATGTAATCAAATAAAAACTCAGATATCGTTACATGTAACAACATACAATTATATATGTTTGTATTTGTTTATATCTCTGAATATATAAACTTTTTGCCCAGCGCACATATTTGAATCTCCCGAAGTATTTTCGCCGGTGAATTATGGCAATTAAAAATTTTAGGATATTCCAATTTTTTACGACGCTTGGCCAAAGGGGTTTTCGGAGATGAGACCATATTTCTTTGATGTTCAAAGCGTTCTCGATTTTTTAAAAGTTCCAATATTAGAATAAGCCAAGCGCCTTTTTTCCAACTTAAAAGAGTTTTTTTTTCAGGCTGAAGAATTCATTTAGATTGTTCATAAGGTGGCCATATTTGAGGTTGAAAATAATAAGCAAAGCAATAACCAGTTTCCACATTACTCTTTTTTGTGAAGCTTATAACTCTTACAGTGTTAGAGATATTCAGATGATGCAAATACATCTAATCAACTCAAAAATAGATAATGCAAAACTAGAGAAAAAATGAAAATGCCATTTCCGTAGGGCTTTCCAGAGATGGGGAAACAAATCCTTTAAGACCCTTTAAAACTGTAAACAGTAAACAAACTTTCAATGATAATTTGGTTACATAGGTCACTAGTTATGACTTTTATCAACTTTTGAAAGCAAAAAATAAAATTATTATCATTGGAGGGTAATTATTACTTTGAAATCACACAAAAAAAAACGTTTTTTAGAGTTTGTGATGAAAATAATGTTTATTTTCGATATTCACCCAAACATGGTAGGACTAATACCTATCTAGATCGCTGTATGAGGTCCAACTCGTACTTGGCCACTTTTTATTATTTTTGGTGATGCCTCGAAATCATTTAATATTGTTTTTCACTAAGCATATGTGTATGAACTATCAATGTCATTTAAAGGATAAGGCTTGTGACAGTGTGGTGAAACCGCGCCCAGTTATACCCGGATAAACCTGCAAAATTTGCGGTTTCATATCTTGCATTTTCGGAACAAAATACGCAATGAGAGAGCTCGACGAACCAAGAGCAGCTACGAGGATGGTACACGGACACAGAGATTGTGAGATTTTATCTTTCATACATACGGATCCATTATATACACACAGGTATACAGTGTGTAAAAGAGAAATTCTACATGTATATACACCCCATATGATGTTCGTCATGCAGTGAAGAGTAGCTGGTCTGTACATCAGAGCTCGCATAATGCACAAGGGTGTATTTAATCGTACACCTGCATATTTACATATTTGGGAACTTGTATTTAACGTTACAGTCGTTGGCAAAACGTCAAATCCGTAAAAAAATAAATATTTGGTAAATTTCTATGTCACGAAAATAAATATACAAACTTCGAAATTAATATCTACCAAAATTAAAAATTAATTCTTCATACTCGATTAAAGCTTTTTATTTCAACCCTCAAGTACCTGAACTTTCGGTTTTTTCCTGACTTTTGTAATACCAATTTTTCGGATGTTTACAGTCTGGATCACAATTGAAAATTTACCTCTGAATGCATGGTCTTCGAACTAAAAATTTGTTTTCGCCGAAACTAATTTTCAGGTGACACCGTTTCGACAGCTTTGCAGCTTGCCATTATTTTTAATTCCGCTAAAAGATGGCGTTTTTAACCCTCCGTCAGCATACAGGGAATTTAAGGAGGAACATCAGCTTCAGCCAAAATGGCGATAGTTCAATGAAAATTTGAGGATATATTAATGGATATATTTTCTATGGTCTCTCAAATTTTTAATTGATTTCATTCAGCCATTTTCTAATAAATCATTTCCAAACCTCGAATCTTTAACATGTATAATCTAACTTTTCACATTCAGAAAAATTAACAACCGACGATAAGTTAGAAAAAAAAGATAGGGCCTATATGACTACATGTTAAACATTCGACATTTGAAAGTGATTTATTAGAAAATGGCTGAATGAAATCAATTAATAATTTGAGAGGCCATAGAAAATATATCCATTAATATATCCTCAAATTTCGATTGAGCTATCACCATTTGGCTGAAGCTGATGTTCCTCCTTAAAGGCACAGTCGAAATTTGAATTTGTGATACCAAGTCAAATAGGGACCATAGGAACTCGTTCCCCCTCCTTAAAAACTCTATGTAATCTATTGGACACTTTAGCGGATACATTGAAAAGTAAGCCTGATTTTTTTCCAATTTTTTAAAAGTTTGAAACGCATGACAAAACAAGGTTAAACTTCAAATCTCCAATGTGTTAACGGAAGGTCTGAAAAACATGATTGATGGAGGGGGGTTAAAAATAATAGAAATCGATATAGAAAAAAAATTGTCCATAGAAATTATGATTTAGTCGAAGTGAAAATGGTTAACCAGCCAACAACCCGATATAGCGGGTATACTCCCTTATGTGCGTGTTGCGGTTGTTTCTCTATGGTATATAGATCTGTGAGCTCTGCATGCAAACGCTTCCATAATTTCGTGTATGTACATAATCGACCGAATGAGACGTATGAGATACATTCATGAAATAACATTTAATAAATGAACGGCCGTAATTCACATTTACGTGTCTCGAATTATTGTGAAATACACCCTTTTATCTATTATCCATCAGCACATCACGATCTATGTCATATATAGTATGTATATAAGTATGTATATACTGTGGCATAAATTTTTCTAGCCGTGATTGTCACAAAATTCGCTCCCCTCCTCCACGTTAATTTATTTTATTAATTTGGGCGCCAGTCGCCTAAGCGACTTAACGGGAGAAAAAGAGAGAAAGTTGGCCAGCTTTGCTGCAGCGAAATGGGCGGAGTTAGGCACGTTGGAAACATTTGAGAACAAAATGAAAATCAGATTGTTGTTCAATTTAACAATTTAAGTTTATTTAATAATCAAATTAATTACGGGATGAATCCCGATTCAGAAAAAAAAATATAATACAATATCAAATATCGCTACAAAAGAGTAATTATATCCCAGAATTATTCGCGAGACACAAGTCAGAAAATATACGCGTGCAAACGTTCATCGAGAGAGAAGCTCGAACGTGAACACACTCATACTCACACTCACACGACTGGGATCCTACACACACGATTAGACAATTAACCGAGTCCGTTACGATTCTCATCGCGGTTCTACTCGCGGAAAGAATTTTATAAGACACAGAAAAATCGATGTTGGATCAAAAGCCACGAAAAATAAAATACCGAGCCCCCGATAATCGCTTACTCGGTCGGACTTTTCGAGCTTGACGAAATAACGGTGATTCTCCCGGCCACACATACACACTCACGCTATGCTCTTTAACACTCCCGAAGTTTGCGCTCCTTTCTCGATGCCTACAAAACCGAGACATAATTTATTTTAATACACTGGTAAAAATATGAGACTTCCACTACCGGCCACGATATTTTTCTTTCCCGTGTCGTAACACAAATCGCTTCGCGGGAAAGAAACAGAACGAAATTACAAAAAGGCAAAACCGTCGCAATGACCGTTAAATTGAACAATTGAGCCGAACTCTAGCGTTACAAAGGCCTAGACTTTATTTTATTTTTAAAGCAAACGTCAAAGATATCGGGACGGGCTCACCGACCGTACGAAACGCGTTAGGCAAAATTACCTACTTTCAGGATGATCTCGAACGTCCGTCGCGCTCAATGCCACGTGAAAATCTAACGACATTCGCGATGATGAGTCTCAGGCGGGACAGCGAACTCTCCCCTTACTCTAATTACCGAATATTCTCGATTATCTCCCGAATACGATGTACAGGCTTCGACACATGGGCATTTAAATAAGCGTGAGACGGACCTGAGATGTTCGAAATTGAGTGGTAACGAAAATTCAATCTCAGACTCCTAGCTTTTGATGATAAACATTTTTCCGTGGACGAGCCATTCCAGTTGAGATTGTTGATGTCAGAAAATACTTTCGGACGATGAAACACATTGGATGAAATATCGTAACGACGAAAATGTAGCCGGCGATGCACGATGACGAGAATCTTCAATCTTTATAATTTCGTCAGCCGGTATAGTTGTTGGGCGGGATCCAGAGATTGGCAGCGATAAATCGAAGACGGAAATGGCCAAGTGTATGAGTCCTGCTCGAAATACACTGACGACGGCAGTAATTGGCCGAAGTTGATGGTCTCTCTCGCTCTCGTTCAGATGCCAATACAGCTGACCGGATCGGTGTGTGTAAGCCCTTAGCTCCGGTTTCAAATATGGTTCAGAATTAAAATACAAAAATCAAAAATAATTAATAACGGTAACAATAATTTTTGTTTTCCCGGAATCGGTCCTAAGAGATTTTGTTGTGGCCCGAGCATTGAGCGGGAGGGTCGAGGAGGTTCGACCAATTTTCTATTAAATGTGACTCGCTCAAAAAATTTCCGTCACAATACGTATACATATACGAAAATTCTTCCTTTAGGCTAGAAGTATTGAAATGTGATTGTATAAGCTTGTACTACACGAACCAAGATTCGCATTCGTGTGTGTCGTTATTACATAGCTTGAAATTGATGTCGTACGATAATGTATGCTGATATGCATAAGATATGTGGCTAATGATTAGGCTAGTGATTCCTGGTATTCCTCAGTGCCAATAGAAAGGTATAGTTTGAAATCAATATTATTAATTGATGCCTTTGCTATAGGAAGCAACCGGTGAGCAAGTGAGAAGTGAAATTTATTTGTACGCATTTGTTTAAGGGGAGAGGTCCATTTTACCGGGATTTTTTAAATAAATTTTCAAGTTTTTTTGGCGAAACAGTTAGATCCATGGAAAAATCCTTTTGCGTACATATTTATTGATATTTTTTATGGTTATACAAATTTTTATAAGACATTTCGTTGAGTCGTACTCGCTTGGCGTGCTTGACCGCAAATAGCAGTATTTCATCGGTAACCACGATTGTGCCCGTTTCTTCTTCTTTCTTAGTTTGGTAGGGTCAGCTATGGTCGGGGCGATCCTACCTGGCCACCAGTAAGAACATTTCGGCCAACGCTCGATGTAGTTTTTGTTTTCCTGACGATAGGTGGCGTTGTCTATCTTTCTTGTTTTATTGTTGTAGTCTTTTATGCGACTAGTTTCACGTCTGGCGTGAAACTAAGCCTGGCCACTGGGTTTCCCGCGCCGGCCAAGGGTCGTGTTTGAAAGGATGGTGTGAGTTCCTTTTTTCTTTGATTGTTATTTCATTATTGTTATTTTTATCAGCGTTATTGAGTAGTGAGTAAATTGAACAAGGATAAGTGTTTCGAAGAAGCTACTAAGCACACCGAGCTCTTCAAGACACATCCTTGTTCCCTCTTACTTTCAAGTGCCGAGTCTGTCAATATTTACTTTTTTTTGTTTTAATTTTCTGTTTGATCTCCGTGTATTCTTAGCTCTCTTTTCGGAGAAGCGGAATACCGGTGGATTATATCGAAATAAATGCGTAATATTGCGAGAAAAATAAAAAACTAATAAAAACGCGTATATGATAATAAAAATGTACATAAAAATGGCCGGCCATTTAAGATTGAAAAAGTCGGTAACTTCTGCGTATGCGCGTAGCGATCGCGCTAGAGAAAAGAACGAATAAGAATAAGATATTTAATTATTTAAAAATAATAAACAACACTTTTATTATGAAAAATTCGACGATAAATCATGAAATAAAAATAAAAGAGGATTAAAAACAGGAAAATTGTCACAAAAAATGTAAAAATACGAAATTTTGATCGTTTTCGCGCAGGCGCATTACATGATACGTAATGTGGGAGTAACAAGAAGCAAATCAGAATGCTGAAACGAGAGAGTGAGGGAGCGAAGCGCGAATCAGATAATCGAAAAAAATGAACATGCGCAGAACAGTTTCGAGATTTTTCTAAGAACGAATCAGAGCTCGAGTTCGAGAATAAAGGATTTGCCGAGTATAAAAGACCGTGTAGAGCTGCAGTCTACACTCACTCATTCTTCGGAGAGACATCAAGCTCTCAGCACCAGAATCTCTTCCCGGTTTTAGCAGCAGTAAAAACCTTTCCTTGCCTAAAATTTCTTGATACTCGGGATATTGGAGTGGTTTGGCGATGTCCAACTTCCGTAGTCTGGAGTCCATTCTTACCTTTTGGAGTACAGGGTATTGGCGTCATTCGACGACGTTCGGGGCCCGTAGTCTGTATTTCAAATCCTTTCTTTCTTCCCTACCTAGTGGAGTGTGGGGTATTGATGTCGTTCAGCGACGTTCGGGACCCGTAGTCTGCATTCCACACCACTTTTAATTTAGTCTGTCTCTAAAATTCTATAGCTGCTATAAATGGAAAAGCTGCTTTGCGTTTAAATTATTATTATTATTATTATTCAAACTTATTCATTATAAAAAAGTAACTAGCTGTGTCGCATTATTATATAAAATCGATTCACTTTTGGATTATTAAAAGTTTGAATTATTTAATCCGCGGTATACCAGAAACCGTTAAAAGTTGAATAAATTATTATTTGAATCTACAGTATTCAAAACAGCGATTTAAATAATTAAAATAAATTGAATAAATTATTATTATATCGAAAAAGCGCAAAAATTATTAATTAGTACTAGATGCAATACCCGATGTTACTTGGGTAAAAAAATATTATCTTACATCGATAGTGAGTGGGATAGTGGGCTGCGAAAATCTATGAAGTTACGGAATGTGTTTTGGTTACTTTTTTTTCAACGTTCTAGAAAAAACTGGAAAATTTTTAATCAAGATTCTTAGCGGAGGGTGGGGGAAGTGAGGGTTGAGTGATGTGGGAGGTAAGGGACCGATAAAGGAACGTTTCAGGAAATTGTGAAACTTTCTAGAAAATCCTGAAACGTTCCAGAAAAAACCGGGACATTCTTAGTGAAAGGGGCAAAGTGGGAGTTGAAGAGGGGGGTAAGGGATCGATAAAGGAACATTCCAGGACATTGTAGAACTTTCTGGAAAATCCTGAAATCCTCCAGAAAAAACTGGGACATTCTTAGTGAAAGGGGCAGAGTGGGAGTTGAAGAAGGGGGGGGGGGGGGGGGGGTAAGGGATCGATAAAAGAACGTTCCAGGACATTGTAGAATTTTCTAGAAATTTCTGAAACTTTCTAGAAAAAACTGGAATATACATAGTGACAATTCTTAGAGGAGGGGAGTTAGGATTGAAGGCTGTGGGGGGTATGAACGTTCCAGGACATTGTGGAACTTCCTAAAAAATTCTCGAAATTTCTAGAAAAAACTGGAGCATTCTTAGTGAAAAATTACTCATTTTCGCCAATCCACTCACGCCAGCAAACCCCATGAGTATCGATGGGAGACCTAGGGCTATCTACCAACACAATCGCGAGTTGAAGGCGCCCGGTGGTTGTGGAGAAAACTGAGCATTTACAAAAATACCCCTTTCCTTTTATATATTTATATTAGACTTAAATTAAAAAAAAAAACGAAATTTCACTTCCGTCTTTTATTTCCTTCTTATCCTTCGAGGATCGAAATTTCTGGAATATTTCATGTACGATTTTCGGTTTAGAATATTGGGAATACTTCGATGCTAGAAAATTCCAATGCTAGAACATTTCGTCGAGGAGGCGGTGACGAGCGAAGAGGTGGGGGAGGGGGGAGGGGATATGGGACTAAGGGACCGGTAAAGAGACGTTCCAAGACTAAAGAGGGGTGGGGGATAAGGAAACGATGAAAGAACGTTCCAGAACACTGTGGAACTTCCTAGAAAATTCTGAAACTTTCTACCAGTTATGAAGATAACTTGGCACGTACAAAACACCCCTTCACTTTTATATAAGTATATTATATTATATTGAGTCAAAACAACGTAATCGATTATTTTGATAATTATCACTTTAAATAACAAAAGGATCATTATTAATTATTCAAAAGACATCGTTAGTTTTATTTTTGTTCAATTCATGCAATATTATTAAGAGAAAATAAACATCATCGTTTAATAGCTAAATCATTTATTATAAGCGTAATTACTATATCAGGTAATATAAATAACAAAACGAATGCAAAATAAACAAATAATCGCTTATTTTAGATATCATGGTTCTGAGTACAAATAAAATAAAACAAGTGCAATAAAAGAAAAATCTCATCATTTATTCTTGTACAAAAATCGAACAATTCATAATTGTTTTATTGAATAAGTTTAATTATTTATTTGTTACAAAAATAAAATCCGTGATTCTCACGTTTCTTTCGTATCTATTCCGAAATTGTTAGGAAGCTCGAACCAACGCGTAACGACGTGTAGAATTGCGGCAAAAGAATTCCGTTGCAATATTTATTACTGTAATGTTGAAATGATGCTTAAAAATTACAAAAAAATTGGTTTTTGTCCTCCCTTTTTAACTGCCATTTCATTTTTAATTCAAAATGGGAGTTATAATTAATGAGCGTGAAAAAGACATTCTAGACATCAAAGTAATTAATACAAGGCTTTCGTTATATTTTTTATATTGAAAAAATCCAAATAATATTTTCTGCCATTTTCAATCATGATTTCAACTATAAAATGATAAATATAATTGAACATGAAATGGAAGCCATAATTAATGAACAGTAGAAAAGAAATGTCATCAAAATAAAAAACACAAGGCTTTCGTTACATTCTTTCTTTCAATATCAAAAATATTACGAAATAACTATACGGAAGTCTTACATTTTACATTTTGGCCATTAATTTCTTTGTTACACTTATTGATTCTAACTCCCCTTTCATTTTCAGCTATATTTATTATTTTGAAATTGGAATAATGATTATAAATGACCGAAAAAAGCATTTAGATTTTTTTTCAACACAGTGCATAACAATATTTTTTTTACTCATATGAATTGAATGATTCACCGAGATCTTCGTTGAAACGACAGAAGCAATACCATGACAATCAGCATCACCAACATCTTAACAACATTTTTTACTCGAGGAATTGTAATAACTTCTACAGCAAAAGAAGTTGATGGAACAACTTTACTTGAAACAACAAGTTTTTCGAGCTGTTTGATATGTATTATGAGGCTTGTAAAGATTTTAAATATATTCTGTTTTTATTTAGAAATATCGAATCTTTATTATTTATCAAATCCAATATGGGTTTCATTTACTCACAGTCACCACCATATCCCTGAAGAATACCAATCGGAAATCCATCTAAGTTCCTAGACAAATCTGGATCCGAATCCATCTAGATTGCCTGATGGATTCAGATCAGGATCCTTCATGGACCCAGATCGGGATCCCCACCAGAATCCAGATTGGAATCCCGATCGGAATCCAGTTTGCCGTTGTTACATTCAGTCTTGGGATCGGATCCGGTAACCACATTAGGTTCCGATCGGGAGGTCGAGATCCCGATCAAACTCCTGATCGATCCCAAAAAATGTTCTGCACGGCACGTAGTTATTTTTCCCATGAGGATTTTCATTAGATCTTTATCCCGTTTTATTCTTCGTTGAAATACCTGTGGTATATCGAGGTAAACGAGAGGTATTCACTGCGAAATTCTTCGCTCTTGTATCATAATAGTAATAACGTGCATACCTAGCACAACTGCTTAAATATTTCATTACGTTCTTCCAGGGTGAAAAACTGACAGATATCTCGCGAGTTTATCGGCTACCTCAGCTATTTTTCAGCTTCGATTTTCCCCGTTTTAATGGTTTATTACAACGATGGCTTTGATATTTTTATAATTCGAGGAACAAGCTTTTTTTACTCTTTTACTGAAAAATTACTGATTTACCATGGAAATAACAAAAAGAAGGCACCGTCGGATTTTTTCTAATTCGATAATACTGAAATGGTATTTACAAGTTGTCTCTATTTTTAATTTTTTGGGGAATATGAGTTATCAGGAATAATTGCGGAGAATAAAATACATAGTTTAAATAACCATTACATTTTTTTTAATTGCAATCAATTTCGAAAAAATTCATGATATATTAAAAGACCATGTAGCAAATCCACGAACGTATCGATTGAATATCCTATTCGTTATACTTCAGTTTTGTCATGCATGCGAATGAAAATAAAATTTCCGGACATTCAATTCCCATCATTCTCATGCATTTGCGATTTGCCGCTCGAGAGAACTTGATGCGAACGCGGCAAGTTGCACGATTCATTTGTTTTCAATTTATTTGATTTTTTCCCACGATCTTCGCGGTATTTTCGATATGAGAGTGTGCGACGCTAACGGTTCGTAATTCACGGACGAAAGAGTTACACCGAGGAAAAGTGAGAAAAGTTACTTTTAGCGAATAAACACCGTGTAGAAACAATTTTCATGGATAAATTAATAGTCAATTATTTAACAGGAGAAAATGGCAAATATGGAGCGGTCGGAAGAACTGAAGGAGACATAAAATTCAAATCTGCATGAAAATTCTTTCCATTGATAGTAGAGAAACAGTGAGGTTGCTCCGGCAACGCATGTTAGTGTCACACGGATACACATACGCACGCTGCACAAAAATACAAGGTGTTAAAGCGGGTATAATGAGAGTCAGGGCTCACACATGAAAGTGGTGTGGGCCACATGAATAGATGTACAACAGTTCGATGATGACGTCACGCAAGTTCGATAGATGGACAAGTGGATAGGTGAACAGATAGACAGAAGGACGGACAGACAGACAGAAGGGCGGACAGACATCACACAAGACGACGCAGTAACGGGGTGCTTCACAACATTACCACGTGGGGATAGGGAATATTTGCCAGTTATTACGCAGTAATCCATTATATGCCACGCGCTAAATTGTGCATTTAAACTTTTCAAAGGCTTGTATATGTGATCTGCAGAGATTGACGACTCAAAAATTCTTTACTTAAACAATATTATTTTCAACGGTGCCACAACTATCAAATTCCAAAGAGTTATCTTTTTATTAGCCTTTATTTAGCCCCAAGATTTATCTTTCAGAGAGAATAAAGTTTTATCGGGGCTTATACGCCCTTCTAGCAATGAAACATATATAAGAATTAATACGCAATTATTTTTATGCTGTACGAGTGAAAGATAAATAATCGTATCAAACTTCAAACAGGCAGCGATAAGATTTACAACATAAACAAAATAAAGTAATGTCGGTGAGTAGATAGGCAAGGCCGGTTCTGGTCCACTTCGACGTGACTGCGCATGTGCAAGCGCCCGAAATTCAAACACGATGACGTTATGAGAGGGGAAGGGCGGATGGTTTCAGGAATTTGACGTCACAACCTTTCAGAAGTTTCTGTGACGTCATGAGAAGGAAAAGGGGGAAGATTCCAGGAATGTGATGTCATGACCTTCCAGAAAGTTCTGTGACATCATGAGACGGGAAAGGGGGATGATTCCAGGAATTTGACGTCATTACTTCCGGTGTGAGGGTCAAGGGTTACATCTAGCCTTGAGAATCATCGAATATTCTAGAACGTTCAAGGTTAGAGATAATTTCCAAGAATATTTTAAGTCAACAATATTTGTTCATGCTCCACGGAGTTTATATGCCCTTCCTTGCATACAAAATTCCAAGAAATTGGACTTAATTAATATTGTTTATACTTCAAGTGTGAAAGATTAGTGACAGTATCAAACATTTCAAAGACGCACCGACGAGACCGAATTAACTTTTCAAAATCAATAGCAGTAGGACGTATAAACCTTGCATAGCTATACGCCATTTTTACATTATGAATTCCAAGAAATTCGACGCAAAGAATATTGTTTATTCTTCACGTGTGAAAGATTAGTGACATTGTCAAATTTCAAAGACGCACCGCCAATATTTATGAACGTTTCACGCTCAAAGGTTTTTGCATGATCTATAGAGATCTACAGTAGAGACGTATTAAGAGGGGAGGTCACAAGGCTAAAAAATCGATAAATTTGTGGCATTTTTTTGGAACGGAAAGAATTTTTTGAAATTTTTGGATATTTTGTATTTATTCCTATGCACTTTGATCTACCACAGTGTATTTTTTAAATTAAAATTTTACTTCGACCGATCTCCACAGCATTCAGCTCATAGCGAATTTCCTCAAATAAGCGGTAGATGGCATTGTTAACCAATTTTGTTGCAGTAAGGGTAGATTGTCCATCAGCTTTTGTTAATTTACCGTATACATGCAATGAACTCTTGTTTGTTAGCAAACACAAATCCTGATGCTGGACGGCGATACGAATCTCATCGTTGTTATTAAGCGTAGCCGATGCGAACCGTTGATGCCCATGTGTCTCATAATGCACACTGGACTCGTCAAAGATGATTAGCTTTTGTATTCTTACAATTTATTCCATGGTACAAAGCAAAAAATTGTGATACAACAAACACTTATTTTTACTTTCCTCGGGGTTTCAAATTCAGACTCTTCAGAAACCGAATGTTTTGATGTGTTGGTTCCTTGGGAGGTGCTCGACGACTGGTTCGCTCTGGGCATGTCGGTTCAATTTTATATCTTCCTCTTGGTTCAAAAACAATGCTCATTTTTTATGACTTTACGTACAGTCTAATAGTTATCACTTCACCTCGAAAGTTCACTAATTCACCGCCTTGATCTACGAGTTTTAGATGTAGATTATGTGTGGACTGTACAATGATAAGAAGGTAAGTGATGTGTATTGGCACTTCAATGATCTTATATCCTGGTGGGACAACAGGGAAACATTGGTGAATGGTATGCACTCGTTGGCCATTGATATACTATCCTGGTGGGATAACAGGGAAAAATTCGTAAATGATATGCACTCGTTGGCCGTTGATATACGCTCCTGCAGTTATGTTACACTCGACACGTAATGAATTGATCTTGAGAATGGTGACTGGTAAGTCAGATTTATGAATAATCTTGGCTTGAAGGATTCGTGGTGTGAAACCCAGCAATCGTTCAATAGAATCATTTGGCTGAAAATTTATATCACGATTGCATTTGATTTCACTGCACAAAGTATTATTATTAGGCTTTAGATTGGCGATGATGTTACGATCAGAGGGCGCTTTTTGCAAATAATTTTTAAGATTTTCAGTTTTGTAGCTTCCAGTCAGTATGATTATAACCTCTTGATCCACGTAGAATTTGTTATTTCCCACGTCGATATTAGGGATAGAGTTGAAGGTCAGCAGCTCAACGAGATCCAAAGTATAATTTTTAAATTGTGATAACTTAATTGGAAGAAAATAGTAAGCCTCGAGAATTGATGATATGCCCGATAGTGTTAGCGTAAAAGAATCACTCATCGCGTCTGATGCTTAACTGATACCTTGAATCATGTGAGAGGTCATTTTATAGTTCTCCATTTAGAAACTTAAAATACAAGTGCCCATGTATCGTAGTCTTGACATTTTTCATAATTGTAATTTATGGTGCTACGAACTCCGAGATATTTCATTAAGTTTGGCGCTGGTTGAAAATTGCCAAAGCTATCAAAATAAATGACTTTGTTATTCTTTTTCTCATATACAACCCAATGTGTGCCAGGACCTTCTTTATCATCGTGATTCACGATGGCTAATTCATATTTTCGAGGTCCACCCTTGGGCAATGTATTTCTCAAATAAACACCACGAAAATGTAGAATTTGCATGTTTTTAGCGAACCTCGATAAATCGTAATCAGTGAGTGCTCGATGTAATAGCCTTATACGTTTTTTAGACGGAGCCCCATCCCACTTTTGTAGGGTTCAAGGTATAGCCTAAAGCAATCGTCTTCATTGCACTACAATGACGCTTACTCTCTTCGAGAGCACGTTTCGCGGCATTGGCATCAATCACAGCTTTAACAATGCTCGCTGTACCATCAGCAGGAGCTCTAGTGGCACTCAATCCAGCAAAAATGAGTACGAGCAACGGTAAGAAGCCTCCGATTTTAGCGGTTACAGGAAGGATTCGTGGTGACTAGATATTCCTTTTACCGCCAGCATTTCTCACAGGTGCACAGGTGCCCTCTAGAGCGGATTTCACAGTATTGGGACTCGGCACCATTGAAGCTTTTGCCGCTTGAATAATACGCTTTAGTGACACTTTGTTGTTCAATTTTTCACTAAGCCTTTTGTTTCTTGCTCTAATACGTTCTCAAGCCTTCTCCGTGAGGATTCTGTCCGCTGTGTGTCAATCAAAGAGGTTATCCCGATTCTTTGAGTATGCGATATCGTGCTCTTTGCACGCAGTGTCCAGCGGATTAATTCCCCGATCACCTCGTGCAAGTCTCTTTGCCAATTTCGTATCAGGACCGCAGTACTGGTATCCCGGTACGTGCAATTCGATGGGAAGTTTATTGATCTGATCATTTATAAATCCTTTGCCGCGCTTATGCACGATCATAACAGACTGACGAATCATTCAAGACTGAGCAATGGTTTCTTCGCAATTTATAGCCTATTTATTTTTACCCTGACGAATCAGCGAGTCCCAAAAAAAGTAAAAAAAATCCCATTTGGGCTCGTTTGAGTTTAAGTCGATAAAACTGATCCCAAATGGAGTCCCAAATGGGACTTTTTTCCCTCCGCTCGGTGTGAAACGGACGTGACGTCATGAGTCCCAAGCTGGGACGCGGAGTCCTAAATAGGGGCTTTTTTAAGAGTGAAATCTTAAAAAAAAGTCCCTATTTGGGACTCCGAGCCCCAATTTGAGACTTTTTCTTTGCTTCTCGCTCCGGCCACAGTGTGGCGCAGAGTTAAGCGTTTTCGCGAGCATGCATCATCCGCCGGGTGGGCATATATTGCCGAAGCCCCTATAAGACTTTATTCTTTCTTAGAGATAAATCTTGGGGCGGTGCGTCCTTCAAATTTGATAATTGTGCACCATCGAAAATAATATTGTTTACATAAAGAATTCTTGAGATGTCAATCTCTGCAGATCACATGCACAAGCCTTTGAAAAGTTTCAATGCGCAATGTTTCGTGTGGCATATAGTGGATTACTGCGTAACTGGCAAATATCCCCTATCCCCACTTGATAATGATGTGAAGCACCCCATTACAGCATCGTCTTATGTGGAGTCTATATGTCTGCCCATCCCTCCGTTTATCTGTCTGTCCACCTATCCACCTTTCCATCTATCGAACTAGCGTGACGTCATTATCGAACCTCGAACCATTGTCCACCTATTCGTGTAACCCTCACGACTTTCATGAGTGAGCCCTGTCTCTTATTACTCCCGCTTCCATACCGTGTATGTGAGAGCAGCGTGCGTATGTGTTCGTGTGTATCCATGTGACACTAACACGCGTTGACGCAGAAGCCTCACTATTTCTCTAGTATTGATTATTCGTTGTAATTAGCCAAGTATATTGTATCGATTGCGGCACTTCTTGAGCAAGTAATATAGGTAGCTGAATTAGCGCTAGAAAAGCGAAACCGCGGTTAATCCCCGAGAGGATCAATTAAGCCAAAGGTAAGATTGCCACCCTCTAGAGAAAGCGTCGAGAAAGAGAGAGAAAGAGAGAGAGAGAGAGAGAGAGAGAGAGAGAGAGAGAGAGAGAGAATTGAAAATGGTTGCTGTACATATATATTTCGGTAGGTGCACTGAAATCCATGAAATCGATCTCGGCGAGAGTGACCTACACCAAAGAAGCACTAACCAGAATGGAGAAAATGGGGAATCTTATGGGGTGCGGAAACAAGCAAAGGGAACGTGGAAGAGCTTGAGCAATATCGTGCTCTGGCATCCAATGCCGTTCTACACGAATCTCACACTGCCGAACCTGGACGAGTTAATTCTGTACCCCGTTGCACCCTTCCCCTCTCTGTCTGTCTTTTTCTTCTTCTCTTTCTCTTTAACGGAAATATTTCCAAGCAACGTTTGTGCGATTGGTGATAACGCGAACGAATAGTATTTTCACGTGGCAAACTCTTGAGCCCCTCACTCTTTTTCAGCCTCTCCCTCTTATTCTTGCTGCAAGTTCACAACTTCTCGTCTCAACTGCCTAATAAAGATATCGTGGCATAAATCTTCTTTCTACCCTCTCACCTCAATTGTCGCGCAAATGATTTATTCACTCTTCCTCTATCGAAAATTAATGAAAAATCGTGTCCTTGCTCGCTAAACTCCTTCGATTTGAAGCTGGATTTGACTCGAATGTAAATCAGACTTCCAAAATGCCCAAAAGACCAAACTAATTACATCTATTTAGAAATTCAACAATAATTATGAAAGAAAAGATATTAATTTTTCATCGTGTGCATAAATTGATTTAAAAAAATGATTGTTTCAGTATCATGTCAATAATGCTTTGGAAAATATTGTAAAGAAATAATCCAACTTTCATGGAGTGGCGTGTAAAAGTTTGGAGCCACTTATCGCTCGATAAGTCGGTCGATTTGTGATTTTTTTCATGCCCATCTAAAAATCCTTTCACACGCTAATATTTGAACCCTCACATCCGATCTATCTTTATGTTAACACTTTCCCATGGTGAGCTCCACGCTCAGCAGCCTAATCATCTTTCCCCGTTATTCACAAACGCAGCACGTCTTACGCGCGTTCTTCCCCTATTATCGTTTCGCGGAGTAACACCAATTAGCCTAAGAGCACTGGGCCCTATTTCCAACGGTCCCAAATAGCGTCACTGCTCTCGCCAGTTCATCTCTATCATCCGAATCATAAACATGCACTTTCCCTAATTAGTACCGAAACCCTGAATTAATAAGCGATTAATATCTTAACGGATACCCACTCTGCCTTTGAAAAATCATTTGCTCTGATCGGCTTTGGACCATCACACGTGTTACTTTTAGTTCTCGGGGTACCACAGTCTGAATCCAAAGAGATTGAAGGGGAAACTTGCCTGCTATACTCTATAGGATTATTGTAGCTAATTGAATGTTTAATTTTGTCCTCTATCTGCTTGAATTTAGATTGCAGTATTTCAGATGTATATCCCTTTGTATATTGGTCATTTATGTACTCATGACAGTGTTGGCATGTGGGATTTGAAGCAATGAGAAGGGGGGGGGGGGGGCAGAGAGAGAGAGAGAGAGAGAGAGAGATGTAGCCTTGAGAAAATTCTATGCCGAGCAGTTCATTTCTTTTCCGGTCTATCGTACATATGTATGGTGTGAAATATAATTACTCATATATGGGGCTTTTTACGTCACTTTTACATTATAAAACCCAGATCGCTTCTGATCTGGGTTTTCTGACACGTCTAAATAACGTGTTTGAAATAACTTTACAAAAATAACTTTGAAAAAATAACTTGTGTTAATAATAACTTTTTTGTGTTAACTTGTAAAGATTAACTTTTCAGAATAACTTCAATACAATAATTTATATAAATATAACTTCAATACAATAACTTATATAAAAATATACTTATGTCTAGCGGTAGGTTTGGGTACATTTTTATAATTATTTTATTTTTATTTTTATTGTTCCTGCGTACAATGCCCTCACGGGTTTTTACGAGCCCATCCCATCACTTTAAACTAACTTCACTAATTTTCAATTTTCTTATTTCCATGTTCCTGACAAGGAATCCTAGGTAGGTCGACCCCTCCGATTTTAATCTAGTATATATATGCTGTAGTGCATCGAAAACTAAGAGATACTTATTTTTTTATCGGCTAATAAACGGTTTAAAGGGGTGAAAACGACCCCCAAAGATGGGCACCTAACGGGGTTGTTTCTCAGTTTCGAATAGAAGCGCTTGATGTATTCGAATGAAACCAACACTGAAATGTTTCTACCGATGAATAATTGAAAATGCACCCTAGGCTTTCTAGGGGGAGGGTGTTTAAGGGGTGAACAACCTATAAATTAATAAGTTATTTTGCACCATAAAAACTATTGTTTCGATTCTAATGGAACCAACCGCATCTTATAGAGGTTGAAAAACTAGTCCATACGTATTTTACACCACCCTAGGATGGTTTGAATCACTCCAGGTTTGAATTGTATACGTGTAAAAACCATATACAATTCAAACCTAGGGTGGTTCAAACCAAGGGAATATCTTCGTAAAAAAATAATGTTCTCAAACCTGGAAACTACTATTTGTACGTGGTCATTATACTAATTGAGGTCCATGTAATTATATAATTGTGGTCATTATGTAATTGAGGTGCAAAGCGAAAAACGAAAGGAAACCACTGGAAACAAAAAAAAGTTATTTTAAATAGTCATATTGATTTAGGTTATTATTCTAGGAGTTATTATATATAAGTTATTATAAACACAAGTTATTTTTGAATAAAGTTATTTTTGCCTAAGTTATTTTTTTATAGTTTTTTTGGACAAGTTACTTACACATGGTGCCAAGGTAAGTAGGATCGAATCTCGGTGTAGGTAGGAACATTTTTCTGCGTAAATTAATGTCAGGAGTAATGGAAATAGTAAAATATGACCAAATACGATCGGAAATTAAATTCTAATGAAAAATAAATATTTTTTAAAAATGTTTAACTGTAAAAAGGTCGAGACAAGTACATTTTCGGAGGCCTCGAAATAAATAATCTCATTTATTTTATTCAGCCAAAGGTATTCAAGTCTGCAAGAAGTTCCGAAATAAATTCAATCCTCCTAAAAATAATCAAGCCCTCAAAAAATTTTGAAAACCCTCAAACAAAATTATCAAACCAATTTGAATCGATCAAAAAAATGGCAATTCAGTCCCCGTAAAAAATGAAGTTCGAACTTTACAAAAAGGTACTAAATAAATAGAAAACTGCTAAAGCATATATGGCCAAGTATGCGGATGAGCTTATTAATATTTTATAAAAGCTCCAAAGAAAGTTGAAATATATTCCAATCGTCTAGGTAGCATAATAAATTTTCCCACGATTCTAAAGTATACTACAGTATAACTTGATTGGTAACTATTTGATAAAAGTTTAGCATCGTACGTTAAGCGGATACGCACAGAGTACTTGTCCGGCCCGAATTTTTTTAAATTAAAATACTGGTGTAAAACACTGTGCACGCAATATCTGATTTCGTAATTTTTAACAAATTGCTTTCCTAGTCGGTAAAGAGCTCCAAATGTGGACGGGATACTTCAAATGATACGATGACTTCATGTCATGATTTAAATTTGATTTCTGAGTTCACCGAGGAAAGAACCGCATATTTTGTGCCTCAACCATTTTCGAAAAATTTTCGGGCTGGACAAGTACTGATAAACTGAAAAAAAGGGTTCTACTGCTGAGAGTAATATACTAAATCACCAATATAATTAACTGATAATCATCGACATATAAGAAAGAAAGGTGAGTACGAGTAAAACGTGACTACAAACTCTTTTTATTGTGCAAATAAAAATCACTAAATAGACGATAATAACTATCGCATTGTGTGGAAATAGCAATTGTATTTCGCAATAACAATTTCGACGTTAACAAAAATGACATAACTTCATTATGGATTTATAAATTCCAAAATTGACAAAAATAAAAATTTCAGTATGGAAATAATAATTATAAAACTGACAAACATAACATTGACATAGAAACTATTATATTTGTGCCACACTGGGATAAGGAAAAAAGTGAATTTGTAAAAAGTGTATTTCGAGATAGTCTAAATCTTATTAAATTTATCTGTTTGTTTTATTTGGTTAACAAATTTATCGTATTCACAGAATTATTTTTTGATCGATCCAGGATGCGAAGGTCAATAAAATTATCCGTGCTTGCGAATGCTTTTCAAAGAAAATGTAATACATTTTAATTCCTCCTCAATCGAGCAATATAGAGCGACATCCTGAAGAGCATTAATTTTTTAATTCTCAGTTTGATTTTCGTAATAGTACAGCACTTACAATTCCCGTGCTAATTGAAACCAGTTACCACTCATCACGTTGAGTACTCCGTTCTCAAAAGAACGAAACCTCACAAATCTTTCGACCCATTCAGCGAGGTATACATCACCCATCGAATTTTCAAACCAAAACAATTTTTGCTTTTCGTCCCGAAATTTTTGAAAAGCCCAAAAAACAATTTTTTTACATGTCAAAAGTTCTCATATTATAATACGTTACCTAGACGATTGGAATGTATTTCAAAATTTTTTGGAACTTTCATAAAATGTTACGAAGCTCTACATACATACTTGGCCATATATGCTGTACTGGATCTCCATTTATTTAGTAACTTTTTGTAAAGTTTGAACTTCATTTATTGCGAGGATTGAATCGTTGTTTTTTTGCTCAATTCCAATTTATTTGATTATTTTGTTTGGGGGTTCCGAAATTTTTTGTGGGCTTCATAATTTTTGAAAGGATTGCATTTATTCGGATCTTTTTACAGACTTGAACACTTTGGATTGAATCAAATAAATGCGATTATTTTTTTCGAGGCCTACGAAAATGTACTTGTCGTAACAGTTTTACAGCACGCATGCGTGCTGTTTTTTCAGCGTTATTTTGTACGCCTGTTTAGAGAGAGAGAGAGAAAGAGTGAAACTCCCTCTCCCTTATCTCAGCCAGTTTGATGAAGGTTTGTCGATGGAAAATTGCGATATTATCGAAGCGCGAAGTGATTCGCACCCGACGACGTGCCGTTTCCTCCGGTACATCGCTATTGTATGCCTTCCATTATTGACGAAGGCAATCGCGATTATGCCAACAGCAGTTGCAACAACGTCAGTTGCAACGGAACATACGCAAAAGCTTACTCGCTGTGTTTAACGAGGAGGAAAAAAGGCACAAAAAACCCTCTATATTGGCAATGTTCCTATGCTAGTTTCGCTTTATTTTCGTTCCACGTGAACTGGCAATCAAGTGACCTGTTTTGTTCGAGAAAAAGTTTTTTGGCCGAAAGTCTGATTTTTTTGAGCTCTCGAAGCGATGGGAAATTCGAGTTTTTGGTTGTTTTATAATATTTTTTATCGATAAAATTTGACGGTCAATTTTTTTGAAGAATATATTCAATTTTTTCATTCTCTATTTAATAGAAAAAAGAAGTTTTTTTATCGATACTTTTTAAAGCTTCATTTATTTTAATTTCAATTCAAGTCCTTAAGGATCATCTATTTTGCCATATGGAAGGTTCGTATTTGGGAATATGAAGTAAAGGTTTGTATTTATACCTTTGGGTTAGAAGTGAAATATCGCAAAAATTGAAGTAACAAGAAAGTTCAATTTGATCAGTTCCATAAAGAATTCTACGATAGGGGAATTAGTATATAAAATTATTTTTAAAAACCTACTATGTTCAATCGATAGCTAAATCGATCTTTGAGAACCTATCGCGAGGAGTAAAATAAATTGTAAATGATACGACACATAGAGATAAAACTTTTTCTATCTATATGTGTCGTATTATTTACGATTTATTTTCAAAGAAGAGAAAAAGTAATGACAGAGTACGTGATGTTGGAAGGGTTTTTCGGAAGTTTTAGAGTGTAAGCCAGATTGGAATCGATACTCTCGGGAGACTGTTTCGAATCTGCAGTCACGATAGCAGACACTGAGGGAAAAAGAGTATCCCGAGAAGAATAGAAGTGATAGGAGGGGAGAAGAGACAGGAGAGGGAGAGAGAGAGAGAGAGAGAGAGAGAGAGAGAGAGAGAGAGAGAGAGAGAGAGAGAGAGAGAGAGAAGTGAGAAAAAGAAGATTGAAAGTGCGTCCATTTACGATCCGGTAAGAATTGGCATCGCTCGACAAACGGAAAAGCTCACCGAGAAAGGGAAACGGAAAAACTGGATGATGAAAGAGAAGAAAATATAAAAAAAACCTTAGTTAAAAAGAGAAATTGGAGGAAAATGAAGGGGGTGCAAAAAATCTCAAAAGGGAAGAGTTGGAGTCATGAAAAAGGGTACAAAGGTACGACTGAGAGAGGTGAGAAAATTCGTGAAGGCGAGGAAAAGTGACGTAAGAGAAGGAGAGTAGTGACCGTTTGAGAAACAGAACGAGGCAGAAAGAGGGGGAGAGAGAGAGAGAGAGAGAGAGAGAGAGAGAGAGAGAGAGAGAGAGAGAGAGAGAGAGAGAGAGAGAGAGAGAGAGAGAGAGAGAGAGAGAGAGAGCATGCGGAGGGAAAAGAAAGAAGATCGTTTTGCTTGAATCTCATTTACCGTGAAAAGTGCATATTAAGATTGTACAATAACAAGAATGTCGCCATTTCGAAATTCAGCCAACAATAGACATAGTATATTTATATATGTAGTAAATATATATCAACACTATCTTTTTAATACTTGGCGTCAAGACGTTGCTACGTCTCTAGATATATCGAAAAAGAAGGCGAGAAATCCAAGGTTTTCCATTCTTCGACGTGAAACTCGAACGTGGCGGAAGTCGAGACGCGATTGCGCATAAATCATCGCACACTCCTTCTTAATGGCTTTTCGCATAGACGGACCGTTTTTTCCTGTGGACAAGACATTCATAGACGAGTAGGAAAAAGAGAGAGAGATAGATCGAGAGAATCGAGAATGAATAAGACCTTTATTTGCGGACTTGGATGGAGATTATATCCCGCGAGAGTCTGGGCAATTATTAAAATTGTCATAATCCACGAGAGCCTTCCGGAATATACCATTCAAAAATACGAATTGGAGATTTGAAATAGCCTCGTATATGCTCCTGACAGAAATGATCGTTCTCATATTCTAGAGCACGTGGGATTAATGGAAAATGCCTTTACTATAGATTGTCTCGTTGAAGACGTACATTCGTATCATTTGTAAAAATGAATATATGAGAGTGATCATTTTGAATGGTTTGAAATCAAATTCAACCGGTGCGAATGGAGAAAAAAGCAATGTTTGATCGTTTAATTTTATCATATACAGAAATTTGTTGAGAAATAATAACAACGAGGGAGAATATGTGTCGAGTGAATAAAAACATCACGCCCGGAGGTGAGTTTTTTCAGTTAAAAAAGTAATTTTGTAATTATAAAAAGTGGGAACGGAGAGGTTAAAGTTGAAGGACTGAGAGCTCCGGTCTCACGCGGGTTTCGGATAATGGATAAATGGACAGTGGCGCGCCGTTTGCGAACAATGTAACCTCTGGTGACGGAGGGGAAAGCGGCTACGATGAAGAGAAGAAATAAAAAGGAAAAACGTTGAATGAAGGGTGGAAAAGACGGTCGAGAAACTGCTGAGTTGAAATGAGAGAGAAAAAAACGTCGCTAAAATCTGTCTGCAAAACGTGAAACATAAGGGTGAGAGGAGAACACACAAAGGCAGCTCGCATTTTCTCTGTCATTTTTTTGCTATAATAACCAAAAAAAGCAACATTTAGCCTTTTCTATATATGAGAAAATTGCCGGGAACTGCTCTTTTTTTAAATCTTTTAAGATAATAATGGCCTGTAATATATCACTGCAAAAATAGGAGGAACTTCAATTCAAGTCTAACTGACCGCGGAATCGTTTTTTTAATTCCTTGTGATTAAATATGTTAGCTACTGTTTTAACGTAGTGAGAAATGAATAAAAGGTGGAAAAGGTTCACCGTATTCATAATTAAAAATAAATTTAATAAAAATGTATTCTTATTAAAATTGATTATTTAATTATTTAATTCAAAAATATTCCAATAGCTGCAGCGTCTACAAAGTAAATCGGCCCACCTTAAAATTGCGCTCAAACGTTTTGTAATTTTACCTAGTTTTTGAAAAAATGGGCTGTTTTAAGAAAAATTGAGTTTTTCGACTAAGTAGAAGAAATAGAATCGTAGATAAGTTTTACAGACTTGATCTTTTTTTTTAAGTACGTTAAAAACTAAGTGAAATTGCTATCAGTTATTTTTGTTGTAGTACTCAGTCTTTCCGAGTTATAGCAGCCGCAATCTGGAGGGGTAAAGCATAAAAGTACAAAATTCGACTGGCTGTGAAAACTTAAAAAAATTGTTAAATTGATAAATTCCAAAATACGTGACTGCTTATTTTTGGTAGTTGCAAAAATATAAAAAAATCGCACAAATTCAAATAGGTTATGGTTTTGGAATGTAAAATATTACTGTGTATATGTTTACACTATACATGTATATGTAATATTTTCAAACAAATATTTATATATCAATAACACTCACTTTGATCTTTGATGGCGGTGATGACGAGCCGAAAACCATTCGCGTCCATACCCCATCCGTCGGTGACGTATTTAAGGGTGACGAAATTTGTCCGCGTATAGATCGCGCCGACGCCGACGTTTGTATTTTTGCAAGAAAGATCAGCCTGCAATAGCGGAGAGAAAAAATGTATTTGCAAGAATACAAATTAATCGCATATTATCAATCATTGCTATTTTAAAAATTTCTGGCTCCCGACTGTCTGCATGTGAGAAAAATGACGGAAATTGTGCATTTCGCTGGAATTAGCTGATTTTTTACGTTTTTTTAATGCAGTATGTTGGCAAAAACGGAAGAAACTTAAACAAATTTGGAATATACATTTTGTTCACAGTGAATATACTTTTTATCGATAAATGAATAATCGTGAGGGAGTTCGACTTACCAATTGAATGACTTTTTCGCCTTTTATTTATCTATTTTATTTCTTAATCAATTTTTATGATATGTATTTGAAATTCATTCTCGAAGTACAGTTTAATCAAATACTTGACGTCGAGCCAGTAACCGAAAAAAAATTCTTTCGAAAATATCTTTAGAACACAAAAGGAAGCCAATGTTGAATGAGTATTCAAAGTCGTAGCAATCGAATTGTCAATCTTGTAACTTGTGGTTTAGGAGGAGTTAGTAACAAGATAAATCGTCGCAGAGGCTGTGAATAGTTGTTTCGCAAGGGTTGAAGAGGACGGAGGGGATTGCGACCGTAATTTGCTTCGAATAGCGTGCAAATAACACTTGTTGCACTGCGAGAGCAGCATAGTCGACGTATATATACAGTTCAATGAACGAACGATCGAAAGAGCTGGGTCTGGACAGAGAGGCGCTATTGGGCGTGTGTAGCCTGATCGTGCTGTATCTATCTCCCCCTCGTTGCGAGAAACGGTGAAGTAATATTGCCAATGAAAGAGACACCAGTAAAATTTTCATTCCCTGATAGCCTCCTCGGAGTTCCACATAAAACAAGAAATATGGACCAACATTCTATAAAGACTCAACTTTCAGCTGTTACGTTCAGAAAGGATAGTAGAAATAAGTTGATTTCGAAATGATGTAAATTTAATAAATAATAAATATCGCTGTCATCAGTTTGTATTTAATTTCAAATAATAAGAAAAATTATAATAAAATAAAATAAGGTAAAATATAATGAAATAATACAAAATAAAATAATATAACAAATACAATGAAATTTATTTGAATTCAATTATTAAATGAGGAGGCTTGCACGTCCCGTACGGGCCCGGTACTCTCGTGAGCCGACGGGGGAATTAGTCAGGGTAACAATTAGGAAATAAACCAAAACGGTCGTTCGGGTGGAAATTAAACAAATGATTATATTCTGACAAATGAAATTGTGGAACCAGAAGATTACAACATGAGAACTTGATCTACTTGCAATTCGGTGAGGTTTTCTATTCTGAATGATCAGGAAGCTCAGTTCACTCACACATATACGCATACGATTCGCACAGACATATACACATATAACTCGCACAGACACATACAACGCGGGGACAACGTACCCCGCGAATCACCTTGCACACTTTTTACGTTTTGAAGTTATACGGTGATGAGAAGAAACGGAAAACAAACGAGAAAGTAATTATTTATTTGATTATTACTTTTAATTCGAAATGCGCATTAATTGGAAACTTTTAGAACACCGATAAAAATGATATTTACGAATTTTGAATAGAAATTTAGGTATAAATTGTGTCCTAGTCGGAGACAGACTTGACCCTGCGTGAGCCACCACACTACCGAACAGTTAAAACACTCGCGATGATGGAATTACGGCCACCTTGGGATGCTCGCGACCCAAATATTATTCCAAGTCCTCGAAACCCGAGGAAAAACTTGGTACTCGAACGGCACAACTTTATGAACCAAAGATTTACGTCTCTATTCTGGTGCGCCTAGTAGCTAACTGGGACTTATTACACCGCCGCGAGGATGGCTTCGGTCCGGAGCCTTATTCAACCCCAGGAATCAACCGTGGTCTAGTTGGGACTAAATCTTCTTACCCGGCACAGAGATGGTAAAAGCTTGAGAAGCTGCCATCTCGGTGGTGTTTTTTGATAATAGGTGGACAGAATCTCTGTCCCACGGATTTCTCGCAAGTCGACAATTGTTCCCATGGTGTCTCGTGGATCCGTTCCGCGGATCGTACGATGTACGATCAGCAGAATACGATGATCTACGTCCTATTTTGAACACGGTTTCACGCTTTTGGCGAGAGACAGTGCAAATAACAGTGAGACAACTATACGTGCGCACCAAATTGTCCTTGGTGAGTGCACGGACACCCTGTAGGTGCACGTGCACTCGCGAGGCGAGATATAGCTACGCGCGGCAAACGAAACAGAGAGAGATATAGAGAGCATGAGCTTGTCGTGTCTCTGTTTATTACAAAAATTTGAAATTTTCAAAACAGGAACATGACACAGCTGAAGGAAATAGTATAGTGGAACATTTAATTAAAGAAAAAAAAACACTTATTTTATAAGGAATGATTCGTAGAAAAATTATTCGTTCACTTGAAATCATCACCGAAATTTTGGTGGGTATACAGACAGTGGGGCTTTCTCTCAAAATTGTCCCAAATTTGTTTAAATATCATTTATGAATTAAAAAATTATATAAGCGTACATAGCCCCCGGCAGGGGAGCGGGAATGATGTTTTTGGAAACAAAAAATTCAACTCTTCTTTGGAGTTGTTCAACTCCAAAAATAGCCATCAGGTACATTCCAAGCGTTAATCAATATTTCAATAAAATAGGTACTGATTATATTATTAAGACTACACACTTGATAAATTTTACTACAATTATTAAATTTTAAATAATTTCAATATCGTAAAAACGCATTTATAATGAACAATTCGGACTGTCGTGTTTCTAGCCCCTAGCTTCTGATGAAAGATAAAAAAAATATTCACGTATTTTACGTAAAAATCGCAAAAGTAAAGAGAAAGTATTTTCGTTAGGGAATAATTATATTGAGGCAGACTATGATGTTTAGAAAGATTTTACTCATATATATATATACACACACACACACACACACATATTATTCGCAATAGCGGTGCGCTAATATAATGTTCCCCAATTAGCGTGGATGGAGAACCGCAGAGAAACGAGAGATAGACGAAGGATCACAGAGAGGAGAGAGAGAGAGAGAGAGAGAGAGAGAGAGAGAGAGAGAGAGAGAGAGAGAGAGAGGAGAGAGAGAGAGAGAGAGAGATTTAGAGAGAAGCAACGGGCTGGAATAATCCATATTTAATTAGACTGAGGTCGGTGCCTATGTCCAGGCCAGCGAAAGCTGACCGATCTCGGACAGAGGTCGAATTCACCTAGGGCAACACAACATAGACAAGAGCCAACATAACGCGCCTTGCGGATGTTCAGGACATCACGGTCGAGGCTAGGGCAAGAGAATCCATACAAGCTACGTCCTCCTGACGTCTACATCATACCAATGGTCCGTGGCTGACCAATACCTGTGCATCAACCCCATATCTACTTAAGCTAAGCCTCACTCTCCTTCTGATGAAACAGTAGAACAATGGTAATTGGATCAGACAGCATGTATGTTAGTAGTAACGCTCTCTGGATTGTCGCACAATGCGTACCTCCCATCGTCTTTGTCACTTGATTTTGGATCAGGTATACACGAGAGAATTATTACCACGAATCTCATGATTTTTTAAGCTGACTGAGTGATGCGAGTTAGAATTGTCATATCATTCAAAACTGATGATGAGTAAAATATCTTTTCGGTTAAATGACATTTTGATTTCAATATAGTAGGAAAATATAAAAAAATGTATTCATTCAATTCCAACGAATTTTATACTGATTGAAATAAAAAGTGATTTTAATGGTGCATGGAGAGAATATTACACGAAAAATTACTATGTTCACATTGCAGTGTGGAACTATCTCGTCCCTTTAGAGCAAAATTGACTATGTTTAGAATAGAAAAACATAGTAAATTTCTTCACAATGGTTGATATGGTATCACACTGCAGTGTGAACATTGTAATTTTTCATATAAAATTCTCTCCGTGTGTACAAGAAATTATTTTAACGTTTTAATCCAAATTATTCGATAAAAATTGTATCTGATTCTTCTGTAATTTTTTGTTACAGAATCTCTGGGTAAATAGTAGCGAAACCATTTTTTTTTATTACGTTCAGTAGTTCAGACGTTACACTGAATCTTTAAAGAAACAACACAAAATCGGGATCGCGCTCTCCTTTAAATGTTAATACTTCCGGTTCCTTTTGCCCTGCACAGCCGCCACGAGAAACTTATTTTCAAGCTTTCGAATTGTACTTTCGTATTATCTGTTTCAAATTCCTCGAATGAACAAATTTACATGTACTATAAACAATTAATTTTTTTAACGTAATTTTCAAGATGATAACTCCCTTTGAAAATTTGGAAAAATTAGCAGGAATGTGCCTTGATTCATTCTTTAACAAACCTGTAAGTTTGAAAATGGAACTGTGATAGAAATGATATCTAAAAAGCGATTTATTCATGTGTAACGTTGCAGACGGGCCACATACAAGGATGCGCCAAAGCTGAACCTTGTTCGTAAGCTTCGTGCAAGCAGTATTGTAGGAGGACGGGTAAAGTATAGGTTTAAATTCCTTAAATCCATTAACTCATGGAATTATTTATTTTGTATCATACGAAATACTTGGACAAATGGATAAATATTGTTACGTCCGGGCTTAACGCCAACGACGCTAATAATTAAAAATTAATTTTTAAATATATTTTGGGATTTTATAATTATAATTTCATTACCGATACACGAGTGCTCATTATTAACTCGGTTATATCTTCTTATCGTATTATGATTAAAACAATTAATCTCACGAAACGCACCGCTCGCGGACGTCTCGCATAGAGATAAGAAACGACAACGCGGCAGCAACGAACTCCGTGAGAAGGTTCGCCATGACGAGACGCTGGACGAATCGAATCGAAATAATGGGAACCTCAGACTAAACACTTTTGCCCCACTCCGATAGATAGTCGAAGGCAGTGGGACAAGTGGAAGAGAAAGGCAGTCTTTTTTTTGCGAGTCAAACTCATAGGGTATCCTCCGGATTTTGTTGCTCTGAGTCATTATAAAATATAAAACACTGAGACACCGGCATAAGGGTCAGACCATCGAGTCTCTTTGTCTGACTTTTATATTTTTATCATCTTCGATCATTTTTAAAATATATTTCACTACGTTTTAAACAAATAATACCGTGAGGAAAAATTATTAAAACCTGTTCGTGAAATATTTTCAAATGACGGTTCGACTCGTCGTAGTGTCCCGTCTTCCATATTCGTGACAACTGCATTTAGGCGGTTCAAGTTCAAAAAGGGACACAAGGAATACTCAGTTCGAGGTAACAAACATCGTGGGTATCGCCATTATTCGCATGGCGGTTCGTTTTGCTCCTATCAACATTGCGTGGCTCCAGAACTTCGTCAACAAATCGTTATAAAAGGATCTACCCAAGGTAAACATTAATTCATATTATTGCGTATCTCCAGAATTTCGCTTGTCACTCGACATCGCTTCACTCCCTGGTCTCTCCCAGCTGACCAAAACTGAAGCGACTTGCATCAATCGTGTTTCGTACCCACTTCAAATATCGCGGGACGTAATAATATACAAAAATATAAAGACGGAAGTACGCACTCATTTAACGGGACAGACCTAGTTGGAACGTCAAAAAAAAGGCCTTTTTTCCGATTTTTTTTTGGTCAAACGATAAAATAATTCACAACAAAAGTTCTTCCGTTTAAAAGATACATATGTAATGTATATGTTGCAATTTTTTCAACGCAATACATATCGAAATAAGCTGGTGACCGTCAATTGCCGAGGACGCTGCAAAAAAAAACACGGTTTGCGGTGATCAAGCTCACGCTGCAACGGCTCATCTGAAACAAAAAAAACGGAGGGGATTTTTAGTTAATGATATAATGCTCCAGTTGAACGAAGGGTTTTGAAAAATTTCCATTTTTCACAAAATGGCGGCCGTTAAAAGTCAAAAGTGTTTTTTTGACCAAAATATCAGTTCCATTTTTTGCTATTAAAAATAAAAATAATTATCCAAAAAAAAAATCCTTCGTTCATATGGAGGACTACCATGTATAGAAGAAGTGATATAAATTTCAACCCGATCGGTAAAGCCGTTCTCGAGCTACAGTGATCACCGACTTCAAAAACATGGTTTCGAGAAAAACGCACTTCAAGTCCGCTACCTGCTTACCTATGGCTCAGACACGACGTGCTACAAAGTCTTGTATTTCGGCGAATAATGGTCCGATTTACATTTACCTGGGCGGAAAATGTTCGTAAGAGATTCTACTTTTTGAAAATGAAATAAAAAAAAAATCGATTTTTCGAAAATTCTAACTAGGTCTGTCCCGTTAACCCTCCGTTACACGCGCTCTGAGTAAAACGCCGCTTTTGACATTTAGTGTGACGGAGGAGATGGAGGAAAATCTTATACGTATACATCAGAAATTTGATACTAAAACTCTTATGCTGTAGCTGTCATACGTCAAAAATAAGTGCTGAATATAAATTTCTTTTTGATTCCAATAAATGGAATAGGTCATAGTATTATCCAGTCAATTAGGTACGTACTAAATTAATGAATTCAAAGTTACTCAATCATAAACTTTAGAATTATTTTTTCAATAAAATCTAAACAAAGTAGACCACCAATTTAACCCTTATGTCAGTACCCCATGTCTACGATATTTTTTTGGAGGCAGTAAAAAATAAATCGAAAGAGAAATTATCTGATACATTTCAGGTTGAGTGCTAAAAAAAACAACAAAGAATGCTGTAAAATATTCAGAAAAAAGGTAGCAATCAATGTGCAAAATTTGGGGTGGTAAAACGAGGGTTAAATATCTAACGATTCGAGACAAGTACATTTTCAATCGAGTCTCAACAAGATACTTTTATTACAGGAAGCACCACGATTTCACCTGTTTTTTAAAATTATTTCGTTAATATTTATTTAATAACAGCATTTTGGAGGATGTTACGGGCTCACATATTTTTTATTTATTTATTTTCGATCGTGATTAATTACAACCTTGCAGCTTTAACAGTATTGATAATATATATTTTTTTTATTGGGGTTCGTAACCAATTGCCCCCACGATTGTTATTTTCACGGCCTAAGGTCCTTCCCTTTTAACCTCTCCACCTTTTCCGACTATTCCTCCACTGTTCCATCAATTCCCCCGTATGTGCGGCTGCCGCCGATTTATTCCTCCGCTGTATCGCATTTACCAAGGGCGAAGAGAAACTGCAGAAAACCTTGCCGATACAGCCGGTACCTGACGAATCTCCTCGGGTGGCAATGCGAGTACGCTCAAACACGGCCACCAAAGGCGCTCAGGCAGGCATCTCCTCAGCTGTAATGCAATGAGCTAGTCTATTCTTATTTTTATTGTATAGAATAACTCTATTTTCGATTAATGGAACGACTTTTTATGTAAGGAGCTGATGACTGATAAACCTTTTACTAAGGAGCTGATGATTGATGATTTTTTAAATGGGTGGTCCTTATATAACATGGTCATCGTTCCGAATGACTGTACCGGCCAATTAGAGTTTTTTTTATTGATCAGCTGGTCAATTAAATACAACATCAAGGTCATCTTCATACCACAAGAGAAGATAGCACAAGTGCTCCCGAATCCAAAGGACCAAAGACCTCCCTTGAACACACCGGGAGTATATAAGATACCGTGGTCATGCGGAAAAGTGTACATAGGAGAAACCGGGAGGAAGATCAGTATACGGATCAAGGAACACCAACGGTGTATCAGATATGACCATATGCTTCAGTCAGCACTAACCGAACACAAGATGGAAACAGGACACTCCATCCTTTTCGAGAAAGCTCAAATGCCGGCCAACCCACTGAGTTATTTCTCCAGGAAACATAGAGAAGACTTAGAAATCCGAAAATACTCGAATAACCTTAACAGAGATGGATGTTACCAGGTCCACCCAATCTGGCATACCGTTCTCCCAGTTTTTTAATTGACCAGCTGATCAATCAAAAACTCTCATTGGCTGGTGCAGTCATCCGGAACGATGACCTTACGTATATAAGACTACATGAGGCCAGGGAGCTTCAGGATCGGAGCTCTCAGCCCTGATGATGCAAACTGTAACATTTGCGAAACGTCAGCAATACGCTGAAACTCTACACGGCATGCATTCGGAAGCCATAAACTATTGTAACAATAATGGCCGTGAAAGCCTCAAAACTAGGTTGATAATTTATTAAATAACTTTGAGACCAATTTTTGTAGTATAGTGCGACTTCTGTGCATTCGAATATCTTTTATTAACTACTTTTTTCTTTGAAAATGGGTTTTATGCAATGAAACATCAGTGTACGCCGAACTAACTTCGACTTTTTAGATCAAGATTGCAATGCAACAGCTTCTTCTTGGTAATTGTCAGTAGTGAAAAAAATTCATATCCATATTTGAAATACTCTTATTCTTTTTAGCCCATCAATGAAATTTTTAGGGACTATCCGGATATTTTCATGGTTCTAGACCGCTTTTTGCAGCTAGCTTTTGTTATGCCCGAACGTGTGAATGAGCGGGCCGAGAGAAAATCACAACTAAGGAAAGTATTTCACGTTACAAATCACTCTCAGATAAACAAATAAATAAATAGATTAAATCAATAATCGATAAAATGATAAATGTTTGGAATAGCTATCAAAGCGCTAGACGCACCTATTACGGCCGATAATATGTGGAAATTAAGGAAAATTAATGTAGGTAAGAATTATATAAACAATAAGTTGATTTCGGAAATAACAAATTTATTCTTGGATAGAAATTGGAGATTTATAGGTTACAATCGAACAAGATCGCAGTTTACTTCCTCTCGCTTACAATAGTCGTAATTTGTACATAATAATAAAAGGTGATACGGTTTGGACTTACAGATCGATGTACTGGTGTAATTTGAGACGTGCTGACGCTGAGCGTTGCGGGTCTCCTCGAAGACAGTGTAGTCGGCACACTCACGCACACAAATCGCGCAGTACACTCGATAATTTTGAATTCATTGATCGAAATAATATGTTTGAATTTATTAGGTTGATTATAATTTTCGTTGATGTTTGAATGAATAAGTATATAAGCAAATGGTAATGAGTTCTTATTAGCCTTCAAGACGTATTGAAACGCTGCACCTCAGTGCCTCACTAGCCCTCGAGCAGTGATGCTTGATCGCGAAGAATCGAAGACGCGTACTCTGAAGAATCTTGCAAGGACACGTTACAAGACTCGAACTCAAGGTATTGAGTACCTAGAGAAGCTCCGCTTAGACCGAAGATTAGCGAAAGACTAAAGATTTTTGGTTGCCACTTCCTCGTCGATGCCTCCGATGTTAGGAAATTGCAGCGTAAGAAGTTGGGTGGTTGGGCAATTTCGTGTGCAAAAATAGTGAATTGGTTTAAGTGAGCGAGAATCGTTCCGGGTCTTCGCAATGTTCATGTCGTTTGCAATTCATTGGAAATTCCTCAAAGTTGAAGGAACCGAAGTTTGCAGAAATTTCGTGGGAAATGAGTTTCGCAATCGTAAAAAGGCGTTAAATTCGCGTATTGGAAAGAATTCGGTTTTGCAAGAGGAAGCGATTCGTATGGAACATTTGGAAATTTATACCAATATTATATTAACGAGTATACCTTAAACTATCTAAAAATAATTTATAATAAATGGCTCGGCCATAACACTTTCAAAGGCACCCATCACAAGGCCCTTTTCATGATTGGTGTAAAATGAAACTTCTTTGCGACATCACATGGGATACATGGGGCCTTGTGTGAATTTATATTTATATATGAATACCATTTAAGAACCAACATTGTAACGAATAATTTAGTCTAACACGATGAAACAAAATTTAGAAGAAATCAATAAAAATATGAATGAAGTGGAATCAGGTTTTGAACAATTATTTTGAAGTTATCCTTATCCTTCCTCGCCCTAATAACATACATGTATATCATATTTTCCGTTGGTGAGTTCTTTGGATTCATGTGCAGAATGAAATTCATCTTGATATCTTGAAATCTGAAACAGTTGTGATTCTGTTAAGAAACTGTTGGATAAACGGACGTGATGAAATTATAAGAATGAAGAGAAGTGGTAGCAGCTTGGCGTTGAATATTAAAAAGAAAAAATGTTGAAAGAAACACCGTAAAAATTCTCGGGTGCTGCAGAACGCGTATACACGCGAATATGCAGTTTTTTGATTATTTTTTTATTTTTTCCATACGTGTCTATACGGGCCCCTAGAATGTGTCATCTAATGCTAAATTAATCGTCGGCAATGGAATAACCGTACTTCACCCTTTTAATACTCGGTATTAATAGCTTTACAAAATGATCAGCTATTTCATCATTTACTGCAAACTCATTTATCAGAAAATAATACTGTATATCTGTTGTTACAATTGTTCCCTATTTGCAAGCACAATTGTAAACAGAATCGAGAAATGTCATGAATCTGATTAAATAATATTTCCATTAAGTGTGATAAATTCACAGAGTAAAGCAGCTGTGATATAATTTGATAAGCAAGAGGAGTAAACGACAAGAGAGAGAAGGAATGGAGAGAAAGGTTCAGAAGGCCTTTATCGACAAAGTACCCTTCGCATACAGTCTCAAATATAATAGCCGGGGACGCGACAACCCCGCGCTCTTTTTCACTTCTTACCCATTCTAGTCATGCAAATAGCAATCTTCCACGAAATATGGTTAGCACACCGGCGACAGGGAAATCTCATAAAAGGAAAATTAAATCATCAGAAAAATCGAATGGTGGTGGCACAAACGCTCCGTGATTTTTTTCACCTAAAATCTTTTTGATCTACCAAAAAAAAAGAATTTAAAATCGGCAACTAATTTCCAACACTTCGTCCCAGTTTTTTTATTTAACTAATATTTATTGAAGCGAAATATTTTACCCCCGAATTCGCAGGATATAGATTTCTTATTTACTTTCATCCATTATTCTGATTGAATCGACTGAGTTATGGAAATTTCGTGACAGGATCGAAAAATTAAAAAATTGCACACTCAATTTATTACAATTTTTTTCTACTATCCGAAAGTTTGTCCAAGCACCTAATTTTGATTTCCAATATCAAATTTGAAATTTTTAATTATGAATTGCCTTCTCGATATATAGACATATGTGAAGAGGAGACACAAAAAAACTCACTCGCAAAGATCGTATGATCCTTTGAATCGAGGGTGACATTTCGCATTCACGAAGGGGGTTGAGAGACTACATATGCCATCGTACAGCAATGTCGAAACTCAAATAAGAGCTATTGTGTGAGCTTCTCGTATCCGGCCTCGAGGGCGCCTCGAGTATAGACGACAAGGATAAGAGATAAAAAAGAAAAGTATGAAGAAGGGGGACAAGAGGCACGAAGTAAGGATGCCAACATATCTATACGTATACGCATGTGTATATGTAGACAATGTGTAAATCGGTATGGGTCGTTCCGTATCCGTTCGACAATGGACATGAGTTCAACTATATATGAAAAATGGTCAACTTTACCGCTGCCTTAAAGGAATTTGAATAAATTCAATACTTGTTTCCTAATTATTACAAAAATTTATATAAAAATCTTAAACGTCGAAAAACTTCTAATCTATAACTTATATATTTTTATATAAAAAAAATCGACATCTCCTTACAAATGAGGAAGTTAGAACAAAAAACGCGCTTTTTCATCAATTATCATTTGAAATATACGGTTCTGATCCTCATCTCCTCAAACGATGTTGAATGCTTTTCCAAAAAGAAACCTCTTCGATCTTAAACGACATTTATTTCTTATAATATCACTATTCATTAGCAAAAATGTTAAGATACGTTTAAATTCTAGCAGGTTGTTTTTTACATGGAATGTCGGGTATTTATCTATTGGTGGAAAGACCAACCCTCTCTCCCTCGCTGCAAAAATAGAACCGGAAGGAAAAGGGTGGAAGAGTGAAAGATAGTATATCAGAAGGAAGAATGCATTGAAAAAGGGGAGAGAGAGAAAAGAAAAAAGAGCTTGCGGAGAACCCGAAGAGATGGCACAAGATTAGATCTATCTTTGCAAATGTGAATACATGAGACACAGATACACTTGCACAGCGACACAGAAAATATGTGAATGGAAAAGCAACGCTAATATACATTTTTACATGGAAACGTCGTTCTGACGTTCTTCTTCGCAAATAGAATATCTCTTGGGGCGTGGAGATAAAAAAGCTATCCGTAACGGGTGATTCCTTTATACTTTTCATTCCCCCATTTATTTTCCATTCACCCTTTCGCAAGAGCTTTTAACTTTGTCCTACCCCTCAGAACCCATTCGACGATACGGGCATCTTTTTTTCTCCAACATTATTTTTGAAGAGAAAGTCTGTGAACCTCAAAGATTGTAGAGTAATGGGATTTGTCAAAACTTGAAGAATAAGACAGAAAAGTTTTGATGGATTTGACAGTTCAAAAATTGTGATCATTTCGTTTCAGAGTAAAAAAAAATTCAGTCACCTTGTTGATTTTCCAATAGTGTATAACAAGAAAATAAATATATTTTTTATTTTTTTAATTGGTTTTTATTGTTCGTGCGTATACCTTCGTGGGTTTTTACGACCCCATCCCATCACTTTGATCCACTTTACTAATTTCCTTTTTCCTGTGAGACCCCCCAAGAGTGTTGCCGACAGTCACTCTTTCTTAATGCACTACTGTATCACATTTGCACGAGGGCCAAGGGAAACTGTGGAAAACCCGGCCGATGCAGGCGGCTATATTTTTACTGAGATCCAGTTGGTTAGTACCATCGGAAACTCAGAAAAACTGCCTTCCGCTCAGCGATTGATGCGCAAGCCGGTGCATGGCTAAGCGGTCACTCAACCAAGTATTGGCTTCGCTCGAGGCTGCTTAACTTGGGAGATCGCCGAAGCCACACACCTATTGGTGTCGGTAGAAAATAAATATATTTCATTACAATAATAAAATTTATAAACATCGATCAATGTTTTTTCGGGAATACTTGATAGTTCAAGAGATAAACTTCGTTAACGGGAGAAGCCAGTTTAGGAGGCCGAAATTTTGGTGTTTTTCGTGAATATTTTTAATAGGGAAGGAATAATCAGAATTTGTTTAAACTTGGAGCATATTTTACTCATGTTTTGAAGTACACTTTGTAATTTTTCCAAGTCATTTCCGCCGGAAATAATGGAGTTAGAAGCTGCTGTCCATGGACGATCGCCATCCGAGTTTTTTGCTGGTGGGCATTCCTGAAGTCACAATTTTTATCTGTAATCATTACAATTTTCTTTTTTCGTTGACAACATATTTCCTAAGAATATGAACCTAATTGTGATCAAAAAAGTTGAAAATTACATGTTTTTGAGGTGTTTGAACACAATGTCATGTTTTTATACCATGTTTTTTCACCTTTTTTGAATTAAAAAAAATATTGTTAATAATGATATCATCTCAGAGTTAGATTCATATAGATTGCAATTGAATAAAGAATATTCACACAAATTTTCAGAACGATTGGTCAATAACTTTTTGAGCTAGAATGCCCACCAGTTGAAAAAAAGTCGTTCATGGACAGCGGCTTCTAACTCCACTATTTCCGGCGGAAATTACTTGAAAAAATTACAAAGTGTACTTTAAAACATGTATAAAATATCCTCCAAGTTTAAACAAATTCTGATTATTCCTTCCCTGTTAAAAAAAATTCACGAAAAACACCAAGATTTCGGCCTCTTAAACTGGTTTCTCCCGTTAATGAAGGTTTTCATAAATTTCAGACGACATTTTTAATGCCATTGTATTCTTCATGTTAATTACGATACTCCCTTTCCTGAAAAAAAAGAAAAGAATATGCTCACTTTATAAAGTTTTCCCAGCTGAGACTCTGTAGGGTTCTTGTTAATCTCGCATATTGTTGTGATCTCATTATACTACCCTCTGTTATTATTTTCGCTCGATAACCCCGTTCCCAAGAACAATGAAATTCATACACGAATACATACAAGAATCGTGTGTTCTGTCCCGAGAGTATTTACTGAAGGGATATAAATATTTAATGAGTCGAACGAAATCAAACAGTAAATTTGAATTATCATTTCATTAAAGAATTTTCAACCGAAAAAGTTATTATACGAATATAAAAATAATCAATGAAAGAAAAAAGAATGGATGTATAAAATGAGAATGAATCTACTCAGCTAAGAAAGAATGAAATATAAATAAAGAATATATGAAAAAGGGTTGACAGGCGTTCCACCTTGGACACGATGAATCAGCCCTTGGCAAGGGATCGATATTTCACCCCATGCGTTTGCCAAGAAACTGTCGAAGAGACCCAAAGGGAGGGGGAAAATACAGAGAAATGGTTAATTTTAGAAATGTTAAATTTCCTCCTGCAAGCTTTCCTATCCGCGTGTAAAACGTGTCGAAAACGAAGTTTAGAAGCATGAGAGATTTAAAATTTTGCCGAAAAACTTGCTCAAATAATCGTTTAACTTTGGAAAAATAAACAGTATAGGAAAACTCCGATTAACCGGGGTACCCGGGACCAAACGATCCACGGATAACTGAAACCATGGTTAATCCGAAGTAAATTTCGTACGACTTTTTATATTGATCAATCCAATCTCGATTTTATTTTAGCGATACACATGAACTGTTCCTTACGCGGACATATACATCTAGAAGGAGCAAGTAAGCGTCGTGAAAAATATTCTGATTACTTTTATTTAGGAAGAAATAATTATTTCAAAAGTTGGTACCCGAAGAATCTCTATAAATATTATCTATCGTAGATAGTAGAATTTTTTCATGCATTAACTTTTTAGTTTTTGACAAAAATCAAACACACTTTGCTTAAAAAACCGTTATATTTTTTATAAATAGTTCGTCATTTTGTCAAAGGTCGATTTTTCGAAAATACGCTATGAAACACGACAGATATGTATTTTATAGCGTTCTGGCATCCGTTAAAAAAAGTCTCTTCGCAACGCCGTATACAGCCGCGCCTCACTGCTTTTCAGATAAAAACAAATTGTAAATGTTTCTCAAAATCAATATTATTAACCACGGACGCTCACGGTTAATTCACTCCCCGAATAACTCGATCCGGGTTAAACGCGGTTTTACGTTTAGTATGAAGATCAATCTTTTTCAAAAATAGTAGTAATTTAATATTGTTCAAACGTCAATCAATTATTCTTATTGAACCTTTGTTCTGTATATTTATTTCAAATCAAATATTTATCAATTAAAAAAAAACAACCCTTACCTACCTTGCTACCTGTTCCGGAAACGATAAATTTCAGCACGAAATAAAGTTTGCAGCGCGCTGCCAAAAAATAGGAAATAAACAAATCGCTAAAATTCGATTTGTACTATCATCCCAAATCTGTGCATAAATAATTACTTTTTCACGTAGTAGTAAAACGCATAAAATCCATAACAACGATGGTCGTTCGTTAATACCTTCAGCCCAAACTCTCATTGGTCACGGAGATCGTTAAAGTCTATAAATAATCGATACGCAAAGTCTGTTAACTAGGATTCACACATACACATACGCATTATATATACACACATGCAAACAATGCCAAAATTGTGGTGTTTTGCAATCGTTCGAGCATTGAACGTTTCACGTTCAGTCAACCGCAGATTTTGAATGAACTATTGACACGACGAATGAAATATGCAGATAGGGTGGATCACGTCGTACATTTCCAATACATAGAGGAGACACCACGCTTGTTCTCCATCATATGCATATACATTCTCTGCAAACTGAGTCGTTTACCAAAAAATCATAAATTTTCATCGCCCGATTAATGAGCAAAACCCCGACAACGACAGCACCCTTGATGTCGCAACTTCGTAGTACATTCGAATCGTAAAATTAAGAAAGGGAAGAAAACGTTTGATCGGTACAGAGAAATAAAGGGAAATGGTATTATCTGAAAAAAGTTTTCAGGCAAAGGTCATTTTGTTATCACGACAGTACGAGATATATATACATCCGGGTAGGAAAAGGAATAAGTCGTGCGGTTAAAGTCCGCGACGAATGGAAAATGTGAAAGTGGAAAAGATGAACGTGCTTCTCGGGGGCAAGGCAAAAGTTCTCTCCCACTGTTAGAATAATAGAACTGAGAAGGAGAGAAGAGAGAGAAAAGCAGATATAGAGAAATGGAGGATGAGATTGTGAATGGAAGAGCTTTTCTGCGTACCTACATACATAGGACATTTTGTGCTAAGTTCTGTTCTCGTAAAACTTTTGTAGCAATGATTTTTTGATGATTTTCAATTGTGCTCAAGACGGTATTCCTAAACTATGAAAAAATTATTTTGTAACCTGTTGAAGTTCAATACTATGGATAGTATTTAGAATTAATTTAACGTTATTTAGTACCGATATAATGTCAGGAGCGAATCAATTTTTCAGCAACAGGTTTGGGTCATATTATAAGTTTGTAAACGTTTCTTTCCTCTGGGAAACTGACTTAACTAGTTTGAACGATTATAGAATCAAGGATTTTTGTCCATGCCAAATTTTGTAAATAACGCAATGTATTTTATAATCGTTATGCTGATTTATTTTCTTAATGGCATTATCTTTTATTCTTCGCAAACACACAATTTATAGAAAGAGAAAAATAAATGTTAAGCAAAGCTTGAAGACAATTCTGACCAATTGTCAAAGGTTAAACAATCATTTATTTATTTATTATGGATTGTCATTAAATTTAAAGAATCATTCCGTTCAATGTGAAATATCCCATGGATAGTATTTTCTCTCTTTCTATCTGTCTCATCTCGGGTTTTCTCTCGACAGCGGGCTTTTGTAGGCTCGCACGCTTACTGAAAGGCTCTCGGAAGAAGCTCTCACGTTTATCATAATTGCATCTCGCGGTTTCAACCCCCGCGTATTCCCTCTCACTCTCAGCCCGCCTTTGTGTCTCTCTCGTTCTCGTGCTCACTTTTTCTTCCTGCTAAGTCTCTCGGCGAGGCGATGGGAGAACCTTAACTCGAAAAAAGGGGTCTGGCTTTTCGACCTTCTTATATAAACCGTCGCAACACACCGCACGATCAGCTAGCACCCCCTCAGGGTTTTAACCGCAGTGAGATGACAGACGTATTTTTTCTCTTCCTCTTTCTCCAGGCATCGCAAACTCGAGGAAAATTAGTACCTGGCTAGTTTATGCATGGGGGAATGAATTATGGAGCTGAGACTTGCATACACAGACACACAATTTATTTTCTCGGGCTAGACTCTTAAAGCTTTTCAACCCTCATCGGTAATTTAAATAGTGCGTAGAAAATTTCTAATTTTTTGCACAATCACATAATGCAAAGATTTCAAAGCTTAATTAGTCAGTTAAATTAGTCGGCTTTTTATCTTCCCCTGTATTTCTAGCCTTAAAAAACGTTTTACAAATCGATTGTATTTAAACTTCCACATGAGATTATTATACACGGAAAATTACTATATTTTTATTGTAACGTCGAACTATATCGGCATTATGAGAAAATTTACTATGTTTATTGTAAAATGACTGAGTCATTTACTATGCTTTTTGACACTTTGAAACTTTCGAAAAATCGATTTTTTGTTTTAATTTTTTTCTCATAGTTTGAACCTTAAAGAAAATTTTAAGCTGAATGCGAAGTCTGTACCTACAATATTAAGAAAGGTATTAATTTTTTTCTACCGCACTGTGCAGCGCTCCATATGCGTCATTCGAGCGCTCGCCCATTGCAGGTGTGCCGAGGTAGGGCCGGTTAGAATACAGTAGATTCTCCCTTCGCTTCTATGAAACTAGTTTTGCCCTGTTTACGAAGCTCTCACTGACTATGCTCTGCTCGAACGGTGTTTAGGAGGATATAATGAAAATTGTAACGAAAACATAAACGCTATGATATGGCTATGATAATATTTTATTAATATTACACGTATTAAACATAACCATCGGAGATAATTGTTATGACATGTGAAATGACGAAAACGAGCACTATATATCGCTTACTGAAAAAGGCGCGCAAGAAACTACAAAAGAGGCAAGAACAGCTCGGAGCAGGTGAAGATTATCTCTCGAGGACCAGCAATTTGCTGAGAGAGGACCCCAATATGCAGCAGGAATCGCCGATTAACTACACAACAAGGTAAGCCACAAATTTTCAATGTTTTTTACTGTTGAAGCCGCGTCAAAACTTTAAATGCGTTTTTCTTGAAACGACATTTTTCAAATTTGCGAGAAATATAACTCAACAACAGCTATTCCGATTGATTTGAAATTTATGCCACACATTTGTAACATAATTATCTCAATCCGTACGTAGGATTTTTTTTTATGTTAACCGTTTTTGTTTAATCATGCAATGTTTTTAAGCAGAAATTTTATGTGAAAAACAAACGTAAGTTTCTGCGTGATACCAAAAATCCATTCTTTTCCAGAAAATCCTATGTAGCGCCGTGTATTTAACCTAATTTAACAAAATATTTTCATTCTTTTATGTTGAGGCCATTAGGTTTCCCGCAGATTGGAGGTGGAAAAAAAAACTTGACGCACGCGGAGGCGTGTATCTCCGCCAATTATCAATATTTTTAGATTATAAAAATACATTTAAGAAGCTGAAAACATGTACTAAAAGTGTGTAAAAATAGAAAAAAAATATGCATTAGTTTAGCTACAAAATATTCATGAATACCGAGTTTTATTCTAGCCTCTCAGGGTGGTGTAACCCCTTAAATGGCGAAGGCAAGTCGTGCCCCGTATCTATACTCGAGATTTGGTTCTTTTCCCTTGCGCTCAGACTTCATCTCAATGCCACTCGAAAACGCGGTGACTTATCGAAATTATAAGATTTTTTTGTATAGGAGTCATTCCACATCAATTCGACCACTTTTGAACCCGACCCCCTCCGATTTGGCTGAAACTTCGCAATTTTCTTTTACGCCACTAAAGAAATTTTTGTGATTTTTTTCAAATTTTTTTACCGAAGGCAAAAAAAGTTATGAATGTTAAAAAAAATGGCTTTTTCTTTTTCAAATAGCTATAACTTTTTCAAAAATTGACCTATCGGTACGTTTTTTTAAGTTTTGTTTTCGAATGTACTTTTCTGAAAAAAAATACAAAAATAATTTTGGAAATCAAGTTCTACGGAAAATTTCAGTTTTTTGGAAAAAACCATGAATTATTCAAATTCCGACACTTTTAATTTTTTTTTTATTTTCCCAAAAAAATCTTTGATTTATTCCGGAGTTAACCCTGCTAGTTGCTTAGTGGGCCGAATTTTTTTTCTATTTTTTTTCTCGATTAAAAAAACAAAAATTATTCGTTGTCAATTTTCAACTCCTCTACATTCAAAAATTTTATTTTATGTCAAGATCAATCATAGTAAATAATTTTAAGATATTTTATACCTTACACATGATATAATTCAATAATTTATGATAAGCATTTCATGGGTAATATAATTATTTTTATTGTAATACCAATTTTACAAATCAATTTATTTTACCTCTCTTTGGCGCTTAAATATTTTACATACTCTGTATTCCTTTGAATTCGAAAAATTTCAGATACAAAGGCAACCATCTTTGTCTGGAATCATACAATATAATTAATGAGTTCCAGCGATTGATTTTGTTTTGGCAAATCGGTCCTTTAGGTCATTTACAGCCTTATTATAATCGTATTACAAGAAACATAATTGATAATCGCTTTACCTGTGAAATGCTTATCATATATCATTGAATTAGATTATGTGTAAGGTATAGAATATCTCAAAATTATTTACTAAGATTGATTTCGATGTGAAATAAAATTTTTGAATGCAGAGGAGTTGAAAATTGACAACGAATAATTTTTTTTTTAATCGAAAAAAAAAATAGAAAAAAAATTCGGCCCACTAAGCAACTAGCGGGGTTAACTCCGGAATAAATCAAAGATTTTTTTGGGAAAATAAAAAAAAATTAAAAGTATCGGAATTTGAAAAATTCATGGTTTTTTCCAAAAAACTGAAATTTTCCATAGAACTTCAATTCCAAAATTATTTTTCGATTTTTTTTCAGAAAAATACATTCGAAAACAAAACTTAAAAAAAAACGTCCCGATAGGTTAATTTTTTCAAAAGTTATAGCTATTTGAAAAAGAAAAAGCCATTTTTGTTAACATTCATAACTTTTTTGCCTTCGGTAAAAAAATTTGAAAAAATTCACAAAAATTTCTTTAGTGGCGTAAAAGAAAATTGCGAAGTTTCAGCCAATTCGAAGGGGGTCGGGTTCAAAAGTGGACAAATTGATGTGGAATGACCCATAGAATTCTGTTTTCGGAGATAATCTTTAGGATAAAATAAATATGAGACTGTTCGAATTTCTTTTTTGATATCTTGTACACATATTTATTGATCCTTTGTGAACGCGTACAATTGACTTCAAGATAAAAAATTCTCAATAACTTTAGAGCGGTTTTCTCAAAAATATGCTATTTAAATCGGCAACCGCGATATCTTGATAACCAGTTTGCCCATTGATTTGAAATTTGGTACATATCATCAGTAGATTGTTGTTCGGCTATGGTACCAGAATTAAGTCCAAATAATTGTTAGTTTTTTTTAGAGATGCACAAAAGAAGATGTGCAAAAAACACAGAAAAAATCGATAATCAAAGCTTAGTATATGCCGCCGTTTTGTTTGAGATAAAGTTTCCATCCGATTCTACTGCCATTGCTCACAATACCGTTACAGATCAAAAATACGTTTGGCTTCTTTTCGGATATAAAACACATTCACAAAAATTAAAAAAAAAACTCGAATAGTCTTTAATTTATTCTGTCCTAGGAATAGTAATACGGCGTGAACCGAAATTTAACCCTTACTAGCGATAGGGAAAAAGGTTAGTGCAACTTTGGTCCGTTTAAAATATCAAAGAATAATAATTTTCGCTTAAAACATATGCATACTTATGAGATTACCATAACTGATCGTGATATTTGTTTCACAATTAAAAAAGCCTGTAAAATAGAATATCAAGAGTCACGGTAGCGGCTCGACGCCAAGTATTTTAAAAAAAGCCAGCGTGAGACCTGCCTTATATACTCGAATATGACGATTTTCGGGCTTTTTTTTTAATATACTTCAATATTGAATAAGTGTTAAAATAATGTTTATTTTTTATTATTCAGAGATTTTCAAGCATTATACAAAGTCCAAGTTTGAACTTTTAAAGATATTCGGAAACTTATTTTGAAATTTATTTACTAATTCATATCAAATATCGATTAGATGTCGTCATGAAAAATTTTTCAATATTTTTTAGAAAACTCTTCAAGGTCCCCTTCAATGCAAAGTCATCCTCAACATTATTTTACGATAATACATTATTCATCCATTATTACATTTATTATTTCACGATGTATTAAGACAATAGTCTTTTCATGTATGAAATATCACATATATATTATAAATCGAACGCGAAGCTATTTCCGGTCGAGTACGCATGACTGGTTTCGTGGGGGTTGTCTCCGGAGGGTGGCTCATATAAGATATATACATATACACCGGAACATCAAAGGGAAACAAAGACCTAAAGAGAGAGTAGAGAGGGGGGGGGGGAGAGAGAGAGAGAGAGAGAGAGAGAGAGAGAGAGACAGAGAATAACGGAATGGACACGTTATAGACATTGGATTTATCGTCGTACCATTATGGCCTGGGGATCATTCAAGCGTAACTCGTGGTCTCAACCCCGAACCTCCGTAACTCGTATCCCTGTTTCTCCCTCACGGATCTGTGATCCTTTGCAAGTCTCTAAGGATATTCGAGAGGATATTAGTTCGGTAACTTCCCGTTAACCCTCCGTCACACGTGCCAAGAAAACTGTAAATTTTATAATCAACTTTAGGAGCTTTTATCACACCGTGAGTTAAATCATTACGACCACATACGTTCTGCGAAACATCATAGAAATGTTCATGAAAATTCCAGAAATGTATCATTTACCATTTTTTGGTTATTAATAAAAAAAGCGGCGTTTTGCTCATGACGCGTGTAACGTAGCACTCAGACATTCCTTTCACAAACTCGAATATTTTACGATTAACTGATTTTGTGTACAAAAAAGTAAAAATACATTCCATTCGACTGGAAAAATATCGAGCCAAGTTACCGAACTTTTAGAAAAGAATTATAACTTTGAAAATCGTCTGATTTATACGACACTTTATGGAGATGACCTGTTGCTCACATTTCTATTTAATAATTCACACATCTAATAATGATAGATGATTGATATAAACTCTCTTATGGTTACATCAAATTCTAAGGATTTCATAGCAATGATAAAAACAGAGAGTTACCGGACGTTTAAAAAAAATATTCACGATGGCACTTGAAAGAATGTGATCAGCAGACGATTTTTCATAGCCATGACGTTCAAGAGGTTATGTTATCTTCGGCAGTTTTTAGAACATTTTTAACGCTATTCTCGTTTTTGTCCGCTACAAATTAGCTCACATTTTTACCAAGGTCATTGCGTACTTTATACGTATTTTCACTCATATTCCACTATTTTTTAAAATAAAATACAATAAGTCCAGCTTCTCCTTTCGACAGTGCGGTTGTTGACAGTTGTAGCTCGTCAAAAAATATCAAAAAGTTTCATAATCTACACAATTAAGCTGAAATTTTCGATTTTTGTTTACAGTTGGGACTAATTATTGGTTATAACTTTTTTTTAACAAAATCCAGCCTAATTTATGAACAAATGTGGAGGGCCTTGTTTATGCGCCCAAAAAATACGGTCCTCCGCGAAAGGAATATCTTAATGGGGCTGTCTATACTGCATCGATATTCGAGAAACTTTCTGTCTCAAGTTTCATCTTCTCTCTATTCTACTCAACTAAACACCGTAGGCGTACAAAACGTAACGAAACGTTTTTTTGAGAAATTCCTGACAAAAAAATAAGAATTGATGGAGAATACAACATTGAAACATGAATAAGTGATAGTCGTGAAAGTAATGAATAGGCATATACTCTCAGTCATATACCAGAGTTTAGAAATATTGCAATCGTTCAATGATATCAAAAAAAAGTATGCGATTATAATCGCGTATTTTTTTTAGAGATGCATTGGGTATAACTAATTTTGATTATTCCCTAAAATTTATAACACCGTATACAAGAACTCATATCTCTTTTTAAATTATACAACTAATATTATTATTAAGTGAAGAAAACCCTTTCTTTTGATCAGCAATGAAAGAATGTGCACGATAGATATTTTAAAACGATGACACATAATATCAATAATATATTAATTTATTATAATGACAATTTTTATATAAATATATAAAATATATAATTTATATAAAATAATAAATTTATATAAATTATATAAATATATAAAAATAAAAAAAGTTTTTAAATTATACAACTAATATTATTATTAAGTGAAGAAAACCCTTTCTTTTGATCAGCAATGAAAGAATGTGCACGATAGATATTTTAAAACGATGACACATAATATCAATAATATATTAATTTATTATAATGACAATGAATAATAATGACAAAGGAGGAATAGTGAACAAAAATTGTCTCTCGAATTCACAGAAAGAGAGTTGGATTGATAGGACGATTTGGGTGACTGTGGGATGGTTTTTTCTTGCATACTGCTGTTACATGACTCTTGACTCCGGTAAATCTTGCTAGATTGATACGAGCCACGTCTCACAATATCATCACATTTTTCGTTAGTCGGCGAAGCCTTGAGAATATAGTAGAAATTCTTCCCCCGTACAGGACCTGATTCATAGCCGAGGGGCATTTTTGTGGTTTTTGAAAAAAAGCGTGAACAATATGAACGATGAAAAGCGTCAGTTAATACCTAATGAAACGACAGTTCGAGCCTTCATTCACAATTATCATCAAATACATTTTTTTGGGAACTTGTGTTCGATTATTGCAACATCTAAACAAAATTCTATCATGCCCTGGTTCCAAAACAATTTGAATACCTAATAATGACAATTATTATAAAAGTTTGAATTATTAGAATTTTCAATGAAACGATTGTAAACGAAAAATATACAGTTATAGATTTGACCCAATGGTTTCGACATTTTTTGTTATATTTTTAAATAATTTCGTTGCAATTTCTAATTACTTAAGTTTCTTTAAATATATTTATGTGAAACTAAAATCCCACATTATGTAATCCAACACGATCATCCGTGAACCTAAAAGTATTTTGGATACGAAAACTATAACGCATTCAAAATGCGATTACGAAGACGGGAGAAATCTGGCGACTGCTGTTGGCTCCTGTATTCCCTTCCCATTCACCTACGTTTGCTGTTACATAAATTCGGTCAACTTATAAGACTGCGCGTGCGATATTTGTGGAAACTATTCCCGCAATACAAGAGCTAAACTCGCATGAGCTAGGGGATGGAAAGTGGAGAAAATGGTTACTCGCTTTATATTTTCCCAACCCCTAGAAATAGCACAACCAGAGAACAGTAACAACCGCACCACAAAACAGGCAAACTGTTACGCGAAAGAAGGAAAAAGGAGACAGCGACTACGGGTGAGAAAGAGAGGGTGACAAACTTGAGAAATTCTAGCAAGGAAACTCGGAGAAATCGGTTCTCGAATCGCATTTCTCTATTCTCGGTCTCTCTTCTACCAATTCGTAAGATGCGGTTTCCACTCTAACCGGCATACCAGACGTATAGTTCTCTTGAAACAGCTCTTGGGCACAAAAAGGCAAGGAGTGCAAACAGAACTGAAGTACAAGACATCTTGGATCGTTATTACACATAACATTAAAGCAAGTTTAAATAAATGCATCTTATTGTTGAAAATTCGTGAAAATTTAGTAAAACCAACTATTTCGATTCGGCTTTCACATGACATTTTTTCAAGTTGCATTAATTGGAAAAGAAATTAGGATTAAAAAATAGAAGCTTAGATTGTCCTGATATATACAAGACTGATAGTTTATTTTTTAAAAAACTTGCAAATGATCATTTTCGGAATTTTTGTTGATTTTTTTTCATCGTAACTGAAGAAAATACTCATAAATGTTTACACTTCTTTTTTTGCTCTCTTAAAACTGTATTATAGTATGTAACATTAGTAACTCCAGAGGTATGATAATTGCCTCGTGAAGAGTGGAATTTCTGTAGAAATGAAGAATTCTCACGTTAGAAACATAAGGTAGAGCCGATAAATGTTAGCGCAGAGCTTAATATACCCTTTATATGTATATTTATGTCTCTCTCGGTTTCCCTCGATCTTTCACTCTGAGGAGCTTACGTAGTACGTTAGAAGTCTCGCAGGCGAGACTTGACTTACTTAATAAGGAGCAGAGATCGAAGAGGATGTGTACGAGAGCTTTTCGTGTCGCGTGGAGGTCCGAGAAACTGTGGACTCAACGAGAACGTATAACATCGTGAATCCTTCGTGTATACCCGAGAGAGGCGTGATACACGATGTCGTTACAACTTCTGGTAGAAAACGAAAGATGGGGAAAGAAATAAAGTGGGAGAGAAAAAGAGGAAAAAGAAAAAAATTACCCTCTCGGATATTGAACGTGCGTGGTGAAATTGGAGACGAGCAAACATAAGTTATAGATATATCATTCCCTTAAAAAACAAAAAGCTCCCAAGCCACAACGCTTGACCCTTCAAAATAATATTTTACGTCTCTTCGCTCGGGAGCCTGCGATATTACGTGTCTAAAGTTTATACAACGTGGTTTATACTTCGTCGAGTGATCTCATTGTTGTGTCTAACACTACTTTTAAGAACATCTTAAGTAAAGCAAGACAAGGATGGAAAAAATAAAAAAATGTAGCTTTGAAACTCGATAAGATGAAAAAGAAACGAGAAGAATAAAAAAATTTGAGAATCTCTTTTTTTCTCTCTTTGCACCATTCATTAATTGCTCCCGTATGTATAATACCATAATTATTGCCATTCTGTGCATTACGCCTTGGCAATTCTTCCTTCATCTTTTCTTATGCTTTCGTAAGTGCGAGCTTCATTAAAAAAAAATAAAGTTCATAGAAAAGTGGGATATTCTAGTTGTTAGTTAAAATTTCAAAGTGGGGAATCACATGAGGAGATGAAAAAAATGGCTCTTACTCTATGGCTCGAAACAGCGGATTATACAGTGGAGGGAAAAAGATAACACGCGGAGATTCGTGAAATAACAATAGCAAGTGGGCAAGTGCTAGGTTGCTGCCGAGAAACGAGAGGGGTGGGGGGGGGGGGGGGGGGGATAAAATCGAGTATTGAAAGATTGGAAAATTTCCTAAGAAATTTCACGAAAAAACATGAATTGTAGTTTTTACTGAAATTTTCATGAAACTCTACAGTTTTGCACATGAGTACCGCCTTTCGGACGCGTAAACATGAATTTTTCATGAAACTTTAAATAAAATCTACAAGCCCCTGTGGTGGAAAATACTAATACCGTAAATGCCATATTGCATGGCCATCAAACGAATTTTTATAGTGTCGAACAGTAAAAAGTACACGCTAAATTCACTTTGCTTTTACAGTGTGAAACTGCAAAAAGTTCAAGAAATAATAAACTGAACTTATCCTCATTAGAATTGCCCAAACATAACCATAGAATTGATTAAAACAAACAAAATTTAAAAAAATAGTTCAATTATACATACACTTTTAATGATTATTGATCATAATTTCTTACATCCATCATTCCTGACGGAAATTTCTACAGAAAAATTTTCCTACCTACACTGTTATTCGATCTGACCTACCTACCTGTCTACCACTTAGCGAGTACGGACGTTACCTATTACACAACTCCCTACTTTATAATTATTGGTAAAAAAAATGATATGTACATATCCAATCCGGAATATAATCGGTAATGTCAATGAATAATCTATGAGACACATCTTTTGAAAGGAAGACAAATTTGAAATATAGAAAATATCGAATTTATTGTATATTAATATGCAATAAATCGGCGAGAATCCTGGCAAGCTATTCCGGCAAGACTCCTGGAAAAATCTCGCATAGGCACGTTTCCGGGACTCTTAGGTCAATGTTCTAAAGTCTTGCCAAGACTCTTTCCGATACTTTTTCCGAGTCTCGCCAAGACTCTTTTCGTTACTGTTCAAAACTCTTTCTAAGAGTCTCGCCGAGATTCTTTCGAATACTTTTTAGAATTCTTTTCAAAAGTCTCGCCGAGACTCTTCTTGAAATTTTCCAAAATTTTTTTCCAGGGTTGCTTAAAATTCTTTCTGAGAGTTTTGGCACGGTTTTAAAAGTCGAAAAAAACGACGAAACTTGGAAATTAACATTTAAAACCGTGCCAAAAATTTATTTTTCGATATTTTTACTTTATTCTAGTTCCAGCGATAGCCTCAGGTCTACAAATTAAAATGCCGTTTGATTTTTTGACTTTAGATGAGCAAAACCTCCGGAATCATGGCAGCCGTCAACCAACACATGAGTGTCTTCCAAACGGTGTAAAATTGATTCAGCTCGTTATTTTTGTTTGATAAAATTCTGAGGAACTGTAAAAATGTTAATAAATGTCTGGTAAAAATACAAAGATAGTGTGTTTTAATGGTTCATCAAAAAAAAATTCCCGAAAAAAGCGAACAAAAATAGCTGTCACATGGGATGACCCCGTTAAATAATCTCGTCAGACAATCTTAAATGACAGCCTCCGAACAGAAATTACTGCAATTTTCTCTATTTCTGGCGTATAGTTTGAAGAGTGTAATATGTGAATAGTCGTACAGAGGAATTACTACTTTTTATATCCATCGTATTAAAGTCTGTACAGATTGTCTAAATCTCATAAAAAACTCACGGGGCGCAAAAATACTTTCGTCACAAAATTTTTATACATCTGCATACATCGGTGAGGAAATTAGCAATAAATTTGTCCCGGCATTCAGGAGGGCTAATTGGATTCTTCATCGATCGATATCATACGCTTTTTACAATAGCTCCAAAAGTTTTGGGAATACGAAACAATAAAACTGTACATTAATTCGATGAATTGCTGAGGGTTGTTCTTCAAAAAGATTAATATCGAATTTTGTTTACAAGCATGCACTTCAAAATAGTTTGTTGCAAAAATATTTGATAAAAAATCCAAAATTACTCATTAAACAACTAAAGTTTTAGTGAAAATAAAAAAATGGTGACAGTTTCTTTAATCTCGGAAACCACAACAAACTGAATAACTTCCAAGTATTATGTTGAACAGACAAATGAAAAACGAGTGCTCTGAACATCCGGAACGATTTAGAATAGAGACGTGACAAGATGTTTAATAATTCTTTGTAGAATTGAAGTACATGTTAACCCATCGAGGAAGGTCAAAGAGGTTGTGGGTTTGGTTAAAGTGAGAGAAAGAGCAAAAACAGAGAAAAATAAACGAAAAATATAACGAGGACGAAGAAAACAGTGAGCAAAGTCCCGTATATAGTGAACTGCTGATGGTGTGCTGTTTGAAAAGAAGCAATAAAAACCACGCTCAACGGCCCATTACGCAGCCCATAAAAAAGATTAAAGTTAAACCGCCATTATGCAAAGTTACATTACTCTTTGGCTCGATGCCTGTGGCTAAGGGTTGAGAATGTAATATGCATGTTCATATTATATATATACTTACAACTATATAGATATGTATGTAGAAATAGTTCCTCGACAGTTCTTAAGCGCATAGCAGCAATACGAGAGACTCATCTACAGTAAGATTACGAATTTCCATATGGGGTGTGCTTAATTAAAACATTAATAAAAAAAAAATATTTCTGTGAATTTTACTACAAGTTTTGTTTGCATCAGTCAAATTGTTTGAAGTAAAAAGTACATGCGAAAATTGGTCAAGACAGTTGCCACCGTTTCGGAGAAAAGTGGTGACAAAGAAATAGCCCAAGAATAAAATTCTTGCCCTGCGGGCAGTCGGGAGTTAAAAAATAACCGAATCAGTCTACATATTAATCGAATTGGAGCGAAAATATTTTTACAAAATCACGTCATTATTCAATTCCATTTAGTGCGGTTTCATCTTCGAGTATTGCTTGAAAAATAAAAAGTGGCAAATAGAAGTTACTGTGGACTTTGGTACGAATGGGAAAAATTCTAGTAAAAGTTTACTCTCGTTTGATTCGGGAACCATAATTATGTTTTCTTTAAATTATGCAAATGCAAAGCTGAAAATATCGTTTCAAAATGCTTTCTCGTTTTTTCGGGTTGTAATGCTGATTAAAAAATTGTGGGCAAAAGCGAGGAGGGTAGCAGTCAAACTAAAACAAATTTGGCATGGCACAGCTTATGTAAATGAATATTTATATCTATGTTAAATTGTACACATGTATATATTTGGGCAATATAAGCAGCTTAAGCTTCGAGGACAGCAGTTATAATTGTAATTGCTGGAATATGCTATATACGTGTATTCCTCGTTTTAGTCTCTTATTCCACGAGTTTCTCGTCTTCCGTTCTTATATATGCCATGGTCTCACATGGGACTTGAACATGTATGTATATAATGCATATAACGTACGTACATTTTATATGTATTCAAATTTACGGGCGAAATAACGTGCTCGAGTCACCATTATAAATGAAATTACGTTTTTCCATGCGGATATAGGTCGCCGAATCATTTATTTGAGCATATTACGCGAAATGCGAGAAACCAATCTCACCGTCTTACGTGCTGTTTCAAACGTTATCGTGAACCGAGAGACGAAAAAATTCTGTTAAAATTTGCAGTGACCCAATTCTTTCTCTTTTTTCCATCGTCTTTATAGATACAAGGGAATGTATTTTCTCTTTTTACTTTTTTATAGATACTCTAGCAATCGAATTATTTTGTATAAATGACCGTTTCAAACGTATTGACAGAAATTTTTGGAGTGATTTTTCTTAACGAGTTAATAAAATATAATTCGAGTTTCAGCAATGATCGAAACTTCAAATGATACTGTACTATTTTGTTTTGAAAGCTTGGTTGATTTTCTTTGTCCTCATTTCGTGAAAATCTTTAATTATTCTACGTCAAACTTTTTTACTTTATCTGGACAAGATGTGATCGAGTTGGAATAAAAAAAGGGAGGAAGGACAGACGTTTCGACTTTCATCGTGTACGATAAAGTTAGCCGGCGAAATTGACATGTCTTTCTGGGCGAGGCGTAAATTGTTAGTCGCATCCTGTCTTACCCCCTCAGTGGAAATAGGGGATGAATTAAGGGCAGAAAGTATACGTTATAGATGGAAGAGAGGAGGATAAGAAAGATGAAGTAAGAAGAAGAAGAAGAATACAACGATAAAAGAGGCGCGAGTCACGAAGGTTTGGAGAAGGAGAGTCTCGAAGAAACGAATCTTGATTAATGGTGCAAGTTTCCAGACCCTGTCTCGGTCTTATGCTTGGAATTTATAATGGTCGGACGTATTAAAATTCAACCTCACGAGCGCGCCAAGAAACGCGTTCGTTCTTCCGCTAGCCATTTTCTCTCTCTCTGTCTCTCTCTCTCTCTCTCTCTCTCTCTCTCTCTCTCTCTCTCTCTCTCTCTCTCCCCCTCTCTCTCTCGCTCTCTCTCTCTCTCTCTCTACGTCTCCTTTTTTCATCCCTTCTTTCCTTCGAGTGTCTTTCGTGCTTGGTTTTTTCTCTCTTGTCATTCTATTTTGCACTGGGGATAAAATTCTTCCACGAGTGTGCAACGGACCAATGGTGCGATGAGAATTTCCCCATTTTCGCGTATCTCGTAAGAGGGAGGGACAAAAAAGAATAATTTTTTTTCTTTCTCGCTTCTCACACCAATAATATTTCGCCTTGTCCAAGAAAAACCGAGACAGGGTTGGCAAAAGGAGGACGTAATTTACGTCTGTAAGATAATCATTTGTTCGAGTTTTGCATTGCAAAGTAGGTTATGTACGCGAAGGAATAAAAAAATTATAAGAAGAAATATTTCCTAAAGCAGGCTTACGCGTAAACCATGATGTTTATCTCTTTTTTTTGATGATGTATTAGGGACTGAAAGAAAAGGAGAGAAAAATTTGTTTCACCCTAAATGAACCTTGAAAATCCTACATCCAATATGCAAGAATATTTTGAGGCCTTTGAAAAACGGCAGCGTCAGGATTGTTCGGATCGTAGGAGACAATCGAGCTTTTGGTAAGTCTCGATTGTTCCTGATAACCAAAAGCTCTAGGACAGCCGTCCGGAGCCGAGAAGAGGTCGTAAAAGAGAGAAAAACGTTAAATCGAGATTGAAGAATAGATACAAAAAAAGTACACATATATATATATATATTATACGAGTTAAGAAGATAATCGCTGTCTCCGACGAAGAGACGCGACGTAGTATCTAGTGATATAACTGCGTCTATCCAATTTCGTTTTCTTTATAGGGCACTTGACGTAAATCGAAGCTTTCTCGAGTCTCCGTTTCTGCCACTCTGAGAATGGATGGAGTAGACACAAATGCGAAAAACCGTTCGTAAAAAACGAGTAAACAAAACTCGGAATAGACGAGAAAAAGGAAAACAAAAAAAGTCGGGTTTATGTACGTTTTTGTAGTCAAGTTGGACCAGACTAAGAGGAAAAGCCAATTGGTTTTAATTAATCCTCACATCTTCACTTAAGAGCAATTTTCATTTCCTTTTCCTTTTTTTAAATTAATATATAAACATTTAGAAAATAATTATCTATTAATATTCTATTTAACTCAGAAAATTTCAACGAGAAACTCAATTGAAATGTTTATTTAATATCATTATGTTGACTCTTTTTGCACTGAGAAAAAAGTCACTGGTGTTTACAATAAATACGCATGGTTGGACGTCCAATAATAAAATTTACTAAAAAAAAATTGAGACGGAAATTACGTTATAGTTGATTGGATTATCACTTTAGTGTTTATTCAAACAGATCATCCAAATTATGTGTGTAACCTCGTGTTATTTGAAAAGTACTATGGGCCATAGTATAAATCCTAACAATGAGCAAATAATCGAAGCAAAATTATGAGCAAATTGCTATTGATATAAAAAATATGATATGCTGTGATATATTTATTTTCAGAGCGAACTTTTGTGAATTGAACCATTTTTCCACCATTTATATCGTAATCATTAACTTTCAATGGGTAGGCTTCATTACAATATCTCATGATAGTGACTATTAACATAATGTCGCGAAGACTTATGGATCTGGCAAACAATATATATGAGATGTGTTTTCAGGTATATTTTTTGTGTTATTAGATGGGATGTTTTGAACCAGCGGATATCACACTTCGTAATTTAACGTAAACGCGTATGATAAATATGAGCGATTTCCAAATTTCATTTTTAAAATTCATGTTTGATCTAGTGACTGCATTGAGTTCATAGTCTGGGTATTTTGAGTTTGATCCTGAGTGTAACAGTTTTTTTTTTCGAATTTTGTGCAAATATTTCTTTTTTTTGCACCTTTCCACGTTTTCCTGCCTTTTTACAATATACTTTTTATTTCATAAGCAGTTTTAGATGTTTACTTTTGATTGTTAAAGGACTAGATCTGTATGTATACCAGCTGTAGTATCCGATGGGGCGTTCTCAGCTTTTATTATAACTCAAGTATATTCATGATTCTGCCAACGAACTAGAATTCTGAATCTAGATTGGAATTCTTCGATCTTGAAAATCATGAGACATATTTTTTAATATGAGTCCAGCAATACGCAACTTATAGAAGACATTTGATTCAAAAGAATTCCGTAGTGGCCGATAGTGTAGTGGTTAGCGTTCCCAGTTAGGTAGGAAGGAATTAGGTAGAAAATTCGTAGGTAGGCAGTTCGATCTCGATCCAGAGCGAAAATATGTAATATAATAGGTTAAATAAGAACCCATTTTTTTCCGTCGGAAACCACGTCTGAGCTTTTGGCATCATCGTACTACTATATCAGGTCCTTAATAAAGTGAAAGAAAATTAATCTGGGCATTCCACAGGCCCTAAAATAGTTTTTGCACGGGATGATTCCTGTCCCTATATGATATGTTAAATTTCACTTTAAACGTTATCACCGTGCATAGCCAGAAAGTTATTATTAGTATATAGTATAGTACTTTTTACTATACCTGTAATCGGGATATTCATATTCAATGGTGAAAGAATCTAAAAATTTTACATGACATAATACTACTATTCTCCAGTAACAAATACTCAACGTATATTTACAATGTTCATTGTCGTAGTTAACATATACATTTAATATATTCAACTATTGAAAATCAGGAAATAAAACTATATTTTGGCGGATTACAGTAACCATAAAATATTTCTATCACACCAGGGAAATATCTAATATGGTTAAAATATGGTTATTTATACCATAAATTTCTCTGAGTGTGTGATCACGTAAGTGTCCATTTCTATTCTGACTCACCTTGAAATTATCGACAGCGTGTGCCCCATCGTAAATGTAAAGATGATCGTTGCAATCCAACTGAAGTCTGTCAAATCTCAGCATGAAACGTTGGAGAATACTGTGGGTCTGAAACGTAATGGCGCAGTCGAGATTTCTCTCGTTCTGGGATGTGAGTACAGCACCGTCGATCTTTCTATAAAGATCGTTCATAAAATGGTGCTTGCACACGTTGCTCATCTTGTCTGTAAAATAAACAAAAAGGAATAGGGGTTGTTAATTTCTCGTTATGAGATACAACAAAAAGGCAGATTAAGTTACATATATCGGGAAAAGATTTTAATCAAATTATAAATTAATTTGTAATCGTTGAGAACCAAGAACAAACTGTAGCAGGTGCAACAGCTTTTTTTGTAAATAAATTTTGTAATTTATAGTAAATATATACATTTTTATACATATTTATTTTTTTATATATCTACTGATATATTGAGATTGCTAATCTCGCTATAATTATTTTCCTTTTTTTTCTACTAATGAAAATGTGCTTGGTCCCGAATAGTTTAGCGCACAATTTAAGCTCGTGTAGTTTTAAGCTCGCTCATGCACATAAAACGCCATGTAAAATATTTGTATGTAGTGTGTAGATAAGTATTGAACAGGAGGGCGTAAACCACACGATTTAACACGGAAAATATTATGAGCTTTGGTTTGTCTGTTGTCCATATATATATGAGGTATTCCACGTCAAACCGGCGGACTTTTTCCCTGACCCTCGCCGACTTGGGTAATTATTTTTTATATGATTATATGAAGTCTAAAAGACACCCTGAAATTTTTTCAGATTTTTCTGAACAGCCATTTTTGAAAAAAAAAAAATCCAAAAAAAGCCCCTTTTTAAAAATCTGAAAAAATTCCTAAAAATCGGTGATTATATGCCAAACATTTTAAGCTACCGCCCGTAGTGGAAGTACGATTTTTTCTGTGTTTTTATGAGCTATTAAAGTTGAAAAAATTCTCAAAAAATCAAGAACCACTCATTTCGGGCCAATAGTTGAATATTTTCGTACCCAAAAAATTTTTTGGGACATTTTAGACCAGTACAAGACAAAAAAAATTGAGCCAGGAAAAAAGTTGAGGTATTCATCTTTATTCATTCATATTTTATAAAAATCAATTCTTTTTGAGGATCCTATGGGATCGGTGTTCTAATTTTGATTTGATTGTTCGAAAATTGTGACGAAAATTAGTTTTAGGCACCAAAATATTCAACTATTGGCCCGGAGTAAGTGTTTTTCGATATTTTTGGAATTTTTTAACGTTATTAGCCGATTAACACACAGAAAAAATCGTACTTCCACTACGGGCGGTAGCTTAAGGGAAGGTTCTAGTCCAGAGGCCCAAAAATGTGCGTAATTTCATGATTTTTCTTTGAGAGTACATACGTATTTTTTTTAAAAAACTTTTGTGGCATTTATTTGTCTATATTTTAAAAAGTTTACAAAATTTTTTCCAGTCAAAATAATACAAAATAGCAGCTCCAGCCCTCACTGACGGCGGTCGTGCGCGGCGGTGGACAGTGTGCGCGGGGCACTCTACAGCCCTGCCAAGTGATCTGAAACGAAAAAACCAAAAAAAATCTTAAAGTAGATGAAATTTGGGGGGCCTTATGATTTTCCGATTTTTAAAAAACCCTTTTTAAAAAAAATGGGGACCCTTTTTAGGAAAAACACCTTTTTTGCCTTGTTTTATTTGTTTTCACGTTAAAAAAAACAGTACTAAAAAATTTTTTTTTACAAAAAACGCTTCCTGAAGGCTCCCTAAATTGAATAAGCTTTAATTAGAGCCGCCAAACGTCGAAATCGGTGTAGTGGTTGAAGCGGAATCACGCCCCGCGCGCAAAAAAAAGGTGTTTCGAGAAAAACGCGTTTAAAGTTTGACGAACGCGCGCTTCTACCTGTTTTTCGGCCGACGCGCTCTCTCGTCTATACGCTATAACTCGTAAAATCAATTAGATAGGGAAATATCCTTTTGCCTACACATTTTTAAGACCGTAAGGATGAAAATAAAGCAATAAAAAAAAAAAAAAATTTTGGTCGATTTTGACTAGAACCTCCCCTTAAAATGTTTGGCATATAATCACCGATTTTTAGGAATTTTTTCAGATTTTTAAAAAGGGGCTTTTTTTGGATTTTTTTTTTTTCAAAAATGGCTGTTCAGAAAAATCTGAAAAAATTTCAGGGTGTCTTTTAGACTTCATATAATCATATAAAAAATAATTACCCAAGTCGGCGAGGGTCAGGGAAAAAGTCCGCCGGTTTGACGTGGAATACCTCATATATATATATATATGTGTAGAAAGAGAAAGCAAGTTCTATATACATGTAGATAAATATTGTAACTGAAACCGCTTGGGATTACTATGAGTGCACTCTTTTCTGTACTGCATGGGATACGCGAAATCCACCCCCTCATTTCACCCTCACAGACACAAACTATGTTCGCACTTCGGCGCCGACTCATGACTACTCTATCGTATGCTTTACATCCGACTTTCTTTTTTTTATATTCCTGCTATGTGCGTGTACGTACTTCGAGTGCATACATGCACACTTAAAACTGATACGAATTTGAATCAGCGTTTAGTTTGGATATATTTTCGCCAGGCGAAATTGTAAATACAATGAATCTTAAATTGATCTCCCTGATTCATTATTGTTATTACATTTCTAGCTACCATCCCCTTTTAATTGATATGTTTTCATAGAAACTCATTTATGAAATTTAAATCCGCATGTTTAATTTTATAAATCAAAATTTGTATTTTAATTCAAATTTCTCAAGTTTTAATTTACAGATTACATTTGTCAATAAAAAACACTATTAGGTAAATAGTAATTTTTAAAGATGATTTAAGTACGTCCAAATGTTTATCTAAACCAAGATTCATTCAGTTGTGTTTTATTATGACATCATATAAATTATAATGAGAAACGACATGAGCTAAGAACACTACGTAATACAACAATAAATTATAAACAAAAAATTCTTGAAATTGCCCCGAGAATGAAAAAATTGGGGCAATTTTGAAAAAATTGCCCCGAGATAAGATGCGATACTATTGGTTCTTCTCTTGGTTTCATCTCCTGTAATCAATTAAAAAATATAAGCTTTGAAAGGCCCACAAATTTTTTAATCGATTACAGGAAATGAAACCAACTATTGTAGACTTTATTCCGGTCATTGCGCGAAACATTGGTTGCATTCCTTTTCATAATCCAGTGCAGTGGTATTGATTCCAAACCCGCTTATGAGCTCTGACAGGCCCGCAGTTTTTTTAATTGATTACAGGAGATGAAGCTAACTATCGTAGACTTAATTCCGATAATCGAACATAAAACGTGGTCTGAAAAAATATTCTTTCGCATTAGTTTCATCTCGATATGTAAAAAAATATTTATTTTATGCTTATTTATTAGTGTCCTCAAGAACTAAGTATCGCATCTTATGCTTGGATACTTTTTTGTTCAGATCGAAATGAATCCAAGTACAAATACAATTGTTTCTGGTATGAAATACGCTCTACGTTGAGAATTCATTGCGCGAAACATTGGTTTCATTCCTTTTCATATCTCACTGCGGTGGTATTGGTTCTGAAACCAGTCTATGAGCTGCTTTGAAAGGCCTACAATTTTTTAAATTAATTACAGGAGATGGAACCAACTATCGTAAACGTAATTCCGGTAATCGACCATAAAATGTGATGTGAAGAAATATTCGCCCACATTGTTTTCATCTTGATACGTAAAAAAATATTTATTGTATGCGTATTCATCTGGGTTCTTAAGAACCAAATATTGCATCTTATGTCGGGACAATTTTTTCATTCGGATTTAAATTAATCCAAGTACTCTCGCGCGTGATTCTGTTGTTGAAAACGCTCTACATTAAGAATTAATTGCGCAAAACATTGGTTTCATTTCTTTTCATAGCCCAGTGCAGTGGTATTGGTTCTAAAATCTGTCTATGAGCTTTGAAAGGCCAACAATTTTTTGAATAAATTACAGGAGATGAAACCGACTATCGTAAACATAATTCCGGCAATCGATCATAAAATGTGATGAGAAGAAATAGTCTCCCGCATTGGTTTCATCTCGATACGTAGATTTAGGAAACATTAAATAAATCGTTGCTTTAAGGGGACCGTATGGTCTAGAGCACGAAAATTTCACCTATTTTCACGATTTTTTTTTTGCCTTAAAAAATTTAAAAATCGATGTTTTAACTTTTCGGGTTTATTACTACCTTTATTAAGTATACAAAAAATTTTTTTTTTTATTTTAAAAACAGTGTTTATTATCATATAATTGGCATTGAAGACGACCCTCTCGAAAAATCCGACCCGGACGGTGAAGATCGATCCGAGACTTCTACTCATCTGAAACACAAAATTCAAGAAGATTCTTAATCAGAAAGAGTGCAGTTATGGTCGGGACTAGAACAAATCGAAAAAATTAAAAATTGACAAAATGGCGCGCTTTTGAAAAAAAATTCGTAAAATCGGGTTTTTTTTTTCACTAGTTTTTTAGTATAAACAATAAGAAATTATTTAAATAAAATTATGATTGTAGTTCCGACGATAGCCATACATGTTGTGAACAACATATCCAAATTTCAAGTGATTCGGTTGAATAGTTTTTTTGTTTTCACCTGCGCAGTGCCGAAAAAAGTCGTTTCGAGATAAATGAGTTTAAAGTTTGAGGTACAGATATTTTCAAAAATTGAGCAAATTTTGAATACTTACAGTTAATCCGCGATTCCGGCACCATATAGGATTCCTTCGGAACGTTCATAATTCAAGATTTCCTCACTCCTTTCATTTCTTCGAGCTGTCCGAGCCTCTTTGGAGTTGTCCGTGCTCCTACGGTTGGCGCTCGATACTCGCAGCTCGTCTCGGTTTTGCGCTAGTTGCTCCGCTTGTGGCCCGATTGTTATGCCCATGGTCTCCATTATTTTCAATAGGGATGCAAATCCTTCATTGAATATGCAAGCGGAAATGTGAGTGGCAATATCAATGATTTTTTTTCCGGCAAACAGATGTTTCGGCGCAAGGTGCCACACGCAAGCATTGAAACTTTCGTTATTGTTCTGCGTATTACTGCCAATACACCTTTCCAATAAAGTCTCTGCTGTCAATTCTTCATAAATTGGTTTTAATATCTCTTGTGCTTCATCGCACAGAGCAGGTGGGTGCTCGTAAGTGTCTAAAGTACCTGCAGCCTCACTTTGACTGTTGTACCAAGTCTAAATATATATATATATATATGGTACGTCACACGCCACTCTCGTATTGTGTGACTTATTGTTGTAATAAAAAATGTCTCTGGTTTAAAATAACACAAATAACAATAATTTATTGACGAAAATAAAATGTGGATATATAAAAAGAAATTATGTTGACACAGTGATATTACACGATAAATAATTAGTAGTATTCGTTCAAAACACACCGTCAATATATGGTAAGTATACGCGCTATGTTCGAACTCACAATATTGAATAATTACTTCGCGGAGATCGAATTTGTTCCGCGTTACACGAAAACGCTCGACTTGCCAAGAAGCGGCTATTTTTCTCTTGTTCTCCTTGGAGAAGGTTGAGTTGTGTTCGGCGGTGATTTCAAATCTGGTCTTTTTTGGTTGACACTCCGATCCTCCAGACCTCGGTACCGTTCCTCCCTTCCCTCAGTTCAAGAAACTGTATAAGTTTCATTGATGGATAAAAGGGAAAAACCACCGAGGGAGGAGTCCGAGGTAGCCAATCGGCGAACTCTTAGTATATTAGTAAAAACGGAAAAGTACATGATATAAAAATAAGGACCTTCCCAGAATCCAGAACGGTACGCAAAAACTCAAACTTAATATATCAGCAAAAAAAATGGGAAAATCTGGATATTTTCCAATTCGGCCGAAAGTAATAGAAATATTTCGTGGCCGTCTAGGTTCTATAAAAGCATAAAAATAAACATAAAAATATGTACACAAATTATCTGCGTTTCTATGCTAAAAAAAAGATTAGACATGTGCGCAGCAAATGTGCGAAACTCGTGTATAGAGGTTCTGCGCTTCGGAGTACGAGCACGATCGCCGCCTCGAGGACCCTTTTTTATGGGCCACCAGGTATGCGATCGTCCAGAATACTCCCGCGCATCAACCTCTACGAGCGTACACAGTAAGTCCGTGCTCATGTATACTCTTGCTTGTATGTGTAAAAGAAATAGCGGAATTTTATAAAAGTTAAGGTGAACATGCGATACGCAACACTCCCCCCGTTGAGAGGTTACGCATCAACGTTTCCTAGCTGAAGATTATTTTTAATTATTCAATTTTTGGCATTGCACGGTTCGCCAGTCAGCTTCACTCGTTGGGCGAGAGCCTCTCGCGGATCATCTGTAGGTAACGGAACGAGCTTCTTGACGTTGCGTTCGAGAAAACCATTCAATGTTTTCATGCGAACGGTGCGTATGATGTTGTCCGGTCCCGGCCTCGTTTCGATTACTCTACCCAAACGCCATTGGAGTGGTGGTAAATTGTCGTCTTTAATAAGGACGATAGTGCCGATGTCGATCCCGTGTGAACCGCTTTGCCATTTACGACGTTGATTCAACTCGTTTATGTATTCCTTGTGCCACCTCGTCCAGAAATCCTGTTTCAATTTCTGGATATGCTGCCAGGTAGACAAACGATTGGTGGCGATATTGCTGAAATCGTGCTCAGGCACGCTTGTTAATGAGTCACCAATAAGGAAATGTCCGGGGGTAAGCGCTAAAGGATCATTGGGATCAACGGATAGAGGGGTTAGCGGACGAGAATTCAATATAGCCTCAATCTCAATAACGAAGGTATTAAAATCCTCAAAACATAACAACGTTTGACCGATAACGCGTCTCATATGATGCTTGAAGGACTTCACCGCCGCTTCCCATATTCCTCCGTAATGTGGAGCCTGAGGTGGTATAAATTTCCACGTTATATCCCGTTGTGCAAGATGTTGTTGTACATTTAAATTGTGTTGTTCCGATCCCAATAGCTGCTGCATCTCATATATCTCGTTCTTCGCTCCGACGAAGTTGCTCCCATTATCGGAGCTGATAGTACGGGGCCTCCCTCTCCGAGCTATGAAACGTCGCAGTGCTGCCAAGAATCCGTCGGTCGTCATGTCGCTGACGATCTCGAAATGGACCGCCTTGACGACCATGCATACGAAGACGGCTACGTAGCATTTTATACGTAATCGGTTACGGAAACGTTTTTCCTTTATATAGAAGGGACCACAATAGTCTACTCCTACGTTGCTGAAGGGCCGTGCTTCGGTCGTCCGATCTGCAGGTAGTTGCCCCATCAGGTAATTTATTGTCGGTGGCCTCGTTCGTATGCACCTTACGCATTGCAATACTATTTTTCGCACCTGATTACGTCCATCCAAAATCCAATAACGACGACGCAATCCATACAATGTAGCCTGAGTACCTGAATGGCCATTGGCAATGTGCTCGTTATTTATGAGAAGCCTCGTTAGTGGGCTGGATCGTGGTATTAATATTGGATGGCGTTGGCTGTATGCAATAGATGCATTGCGTAATCGGCCTCCGACTCTAAGTATACCGTTTTCGTCGAGGAAAGGGGTGAACGACAATAGCCTGCTTTTTGGCAGTAAAGGCTTATTTGACTGCAACGTCCGTATATCCTCTCGAAAGGCTTGTGCCTGAATTGATGCTATGATTCGCATTTCTGCCTGTACAAGCTCTGGTACGGTGAGTGGGCCCTTACGCTTGCACGATGACAAAAAACGGAGGCAATAGGCGATCACGTTTTTTAATCGTCGAAACGAGGAAAATCGCTCTATTATCGTGTCAATATCTTCTGATTGATGTTGAGTTGATATGACAAAACATGTATGCTTTTTTAACTCTTCATCTTCTTGCGGACGTATTAATTCAAATGTTGGCCATGAAGATTCGTCAGCGCATAGCCACTCTGGACCTGTTCTCCACAATTGATTCTGGATAAATTCCTCTGGTGACTGTCCTCTTGATAATTGATCTGCCGGATTATCCGGTGATCGCACGTGTCGCCAATGTTCCTTTGCTGTAAGGGTTTGAATCTCCGCGACACGGTTCGCAACGAAGGTTTTTAGTGCGTAAGGGGGTGTATTTATCCAGTATAATGCGACCGTAGAGTCGGTCCAAAATGTCGTGCTACTGATTGGTATTCTTATCGTGTTTTTTACGGAGTTATACAGGCTTGCGAGTAAAAGAGCGCCGCATAATTCAAGCCGAGGAATCGTCTGAGCTCGTTTAAGCGGTGCTACTCTCGATTTAGCGCATAGGAGCTGAGAGCGCACATTTCCAGACATATCCTTGGAGCGAATGTATATGCAACCGCCATATGCCTTGACGCTGGCATCGCAAAATCCATGCATTTGTATATCCACGCAGTCGTTACCGAATAATTTTCTATCGAAAGCTATTTTATGCAGAGCCGATAATTGCTCCGAGAAATCGGTCCATTCCGTATGAATACTGAGCGGTACAGATTCATCCCATGTGATATCTGCCTTCCACAGCTCTTGCATAATGAGCTTCGCTTTAACAATGATCGGTTGTAAAAGTCCCAATGGATCGAAGATCTTCGCTATTTCGGAAAGAATAGAGCGCTTGGATGTCCTTTGAGTTTTTCTTATCTCCTTGACGGTGTAAATGATCTCGTCCCTTTTCGAATTCCAATAAACTCCCAAGGTTTTCAGGGTGCTACTGTCGAGAGAAAATAGCTTGGAATTTATTGTGCAATCGTCTAAGTCCTCCAAAATGCTAGGAATATTCGATGCACACTGACGAAGATTGAACCCTCCGGTCTTTAACAAGGCGATAAGCTCGTTTCTCAACTGTATTGCTTCTTCCATCGTTGATGCTCCGGTGAGGACGTCGTCGACATATACATTTTCTCGTAGTGCCTTAGCTCCTATGGGAAACTTATGCGCTTCATCCTCGGCCAGCTGGTAAAGGGTACGTACAGCGAGAAATGGCGACGGTTTCAACCCGAAGGTAACCGTACTGAGCTCGTACGTGTCTACATGACCTTGATCATCCTTCCATAGAATACGTTGGTATTTTCTATCTTCCGGGCGTACGAGGACTTGCAGAAACATTTTTTCAATATCGCCGGTAAATACGATCTCATATGACCGAAACCGAAGTACATGAGAGAAAATGTCGTCCTGTATCGTTGGACCGGCCATTAGTACATCGTTCAACGATAGTCCTGTGCTGGAAGTGGCAGATCCATCGTAGACGACTCGTACCTTTGTCGTAAGGCTCGTTGCTTTAATTACCGCGTGGTGAGGTAGGTAAAAACCTTCTTCTACAGGATTTTCCACCTTGGACAGGTATCCGTGGGCGAGATAATCGGCGATAGATGCGGCATATTGTTCTTTGAGCTCAGAATTACTATTCAATTTCCTCTGCAAACCGTGGAGTCGTTTAAGGGCCGTAGCACGCGAGCTCCCGATTTTATTGATGTTGTTCTTGAAGGGTAACGAGACGACATATCGTCCATCCTTCCTACGCGTTACATTTTCTTTATAATGAATTTCGCACATTTCTTCTTCTTCTGACCGATGTTTTTTGCAGCTTGTTTCTTCGAGCTCCCAGAAAGATGAAAGGTCGAATGTCTCCGATAAGTGAAATGTATTCGCGTTGTCGGTGAGGGATTTCGACGTGACACTGCCGCCGATTACCCATCCCAATAGAGTTTTTTGTAGGTACAGATCTGGCCCATCCGGGACCGATAAGTTGATCTGTCCTACTGATAACAGCGATAAAGTGGTACCGGAGCACAGAAGCATCTGTACAGATGCAGGCTTGTGGAACTCCGGATCCGCCAGCTTCAAATTCGCGGGGATACAAATCGCGGTGCGATCGATCTGATTATCTGGTATACGCTGTGATATGTGCGGGACGGTCAAGAATTCTAAAGTACGATTAAAACAGTTAAACCGCGATTTTATGTTTATATGAATTTTATATTGAGTCCGTGTGGACAGACCATTCAATCCTCCAACGGGAACAATAGTAGGACTTTTCTTCAATTTTAGTGCATTTGCAAAGCGCGTGGTGACAAAATTTGCTGTAGAGCAGGTGTCGAGCAACGTACGGCAGGTAATTGGATTTTTATGGCGGTCAAGGGCCTCGACCACTGCTGTCACCATCAATTTATCGTGAGTATTCGTGACGAGACAAGTATTGCCGCTGACCTTCGTATACTCTCCGTTGCCTAGTCATGATTGATTCGACACGGAAGTTTCTGCCCGAACGAGGTGTAGCATGGAATGGTGCATCTTCTTACATTCGCGGCAGCGTCCTTTGTCAGAGCACGTCTTTGTCTTATGTTTATCTTGAAGACAATTAAGACAGAGCCCTGCTCGCTGTCCTGCCCGTATCCGGTCCTCGATCGTCATTGCCGTGAATTTCGTGCACTGATGAATAAAGTGTGCTTCCTTGCACAGTGGACAATCCTTATTGTTGATGGCGGTTACATAGGCTTGATGTTTATTCCCATTGTTCATTCTCACGTTTTGCTTTTTATTGCCTTTATTGAGCTCGAGATTCTGTAGCCCGTACGAAGGGTCGCTAGAACAGTTTGCTCGTTTGGCCAAAAATTCAATTAATGAGTTGTAACTCGGCATTTTCTTGTCCTCCAATGTTAATTCCCATTGACAAGCAATTTCGCGGGAGATTTTCGAAAGAATGAGCATCAGTAACGGACAGTTCCATGAATCTACCGGCTCACCAAGATTTTTTAGACAACGTAAATGCTGTCTAAGCGTATCCACTAATTCATCCAGCGCGTCTGAAGAATTATCCTTTATAGGCTTTATTTCCGACAAAATAACCCAATGTCGGAAAATTGCCTTTCGAGTATTGTCGTATTTATTCAGCAGCAACTCCCAGGCATCTTCGTAATTCGTGTCTGTCGTTTCCAACGATTCAATGGCCTTGGCGGCCTTGCCCGTGAGCGCTGACTGTAAATACTCTAATTTCTCGGCGTCAGCGAGATTTTCGTTTCCGCCGATAAGAGATGTAAACTTTGTCTTAAAGGCGGCCCAGTTTTCCAACTGACCGTCAAACTTCGGAGCTTCCAGTTGAGGTAATTTTTTGCGATAATATATTGCCCTTGGCTCGTTTTCCGCGCTCGCGTGAGAATCATTTAAGGTACCCGTCCTGGTCGAAGCACGACGCAAAATGCTGCGTGCTTTCGCGATTGAGTCGAGAAAATCTTCTTCAATCGGGATTCTATGTATCTCATGGTCTCCAACGGAATCCTGAATCTCAAGGCTGTACTGTATGATCTTAAATTCCTCGAAATATATTTTAATGTTCTCCAGCCTTGTCTCTACGCGATCGTAATTGAGTTCATTCTCCGGATTATCGAGAAAATTTTTAAACGATGTTAACTGAGCCTTTATGACCTTACGTCTGTTTTTGCAATATTCTACTGGCAATTTTTCCGAATCTGGAGAAGCCATTTTGATCAGATTGAGGTATTTGAATCGTGGGACTTAGGTTAAAAGAAGAGGAGGTATTGATGCTCAAAAGACAAGCTTACCGTTGACGATGGCTGTGTTGGAAGGAAAGGTCCGCTCCGCCCGTCGTAACTCCTCTGTCGGTGTCGTGATATTTCCGGTGTTCTTCGTACACGTATTATTTTTTCTGATCTATTTGTACACGATTGTCTATGAACGGTCAGTGATTTTTATACATTTATCGTCACTACTTAAATTGCTCAAGACACACCAAGATCACTCAGTCATCACAAATTCAATGTCTCAATGTCTTTGATAATTTTATCACTGTGTTTAACACTTTTTCGCTGGTTTATCCGGCTCGAAGGACCATAAAATATGTTGTACCAAGTCTAAATATATATATATATATATGGTACGTCACACGCCACTCTCGTATTGTGTGACTTATTGTTGTAATAAAAAATGTCTCTGGTTTAAAATAACACAAATAACAATAATTTATTGACGAAAATAAAATGTGGATATATAAAAAGAAATTATGTTGACACAGTGATATTACACGATAAATAATTAGTAGTATTCGTTCAAAACACACCGTCAATATATGGTAAGTATACGCGCTATGTTCGAACTCACAATATTGAATAATTACTTCGCGGAGATCGAATTTGTTCCGCGTTACACGAAAACGCTCGACTTGCCAAGAAGCGGCTATTTTTCTCTTGTTCTCCTTGGAGAAGGTTGAGTTGTGTTCGGCGGTGATTTCAAATCTGGTCTTTTTTGGTTGACACTCCGATCCTCCAGACCTCGGTACCGTTCCTCCCTTCCCTCAGTTCAAGAAACTGTATAAGTTTCATTGATGGATAAAAGGGAAAAACCACCGAGGGAGGAGTCCGAGGTAGCCAATCGGCGAACTCTTAGTATATTAGTAAAAACGGAAAAGTACATGATATAAAAATAAGGACCTTCCCAGAATCCAGAACGGTACGCAAAAACTCAAACTTAATATATCAGCAAAAAAAATGGGAAAATCTGGATATTTTCCAATTCGGCCGAAAGTAATAGAAATATTTCGTGGCCGTCTAGGTTCTATAAAAGCATAAAAATAAACATAAAAATATGTACACAAATTATCTGCGTTTCTATGCTAAAAAAAAGATTAGACATGTGCGCAGCAAATGTGCGAAACTCGTGTATAGAGGTTCTGCGCTTCGGAGTACGAGCACGATCGCCGCCTCGAGGACCCTTTTTTATGGGCCACCAGGTATGCGATCGTCCAGAATACTCCCGCGCATCAACCTCTACGAGCGTACACAGTAAGTCCGTGCTCATGTATACTCTTGCTTGTATGTGTAAAAGAAATAGCGGAATTTTATAAAAGTTAAGGTGAACATGCGATACGCAACATTGACGCCACTTGCACCACGATTCGGAACCTGGAGGACAGTACGAGTGTTGCGGATTTTCATCTGTTGAAATTTTGTGATAATATGCTGCCCATATTTCACTTCTCATCCCTTCAGTCGAATCTGAATTACGTCTAATTGCTAGACCGTAATAAGTTGACAGCTCTTGCAATAATTTATTCGTCAATTGTTGACGCTTCGGTGTTTTATTTATCGATTTCCGCTGTGTCTTTTTTCCCTCTTCTTTTTCTGTCAATTTCTTTGTTGCTTTCTTTATTTGTGCATGTTTTTTTTTCGCATCAACAGCACGTTTGTACAAACGTTTTTTAACATGCAAAACACATTCTTTTTTGCAAACTAAAAAATCATCCCCGTAAGGCTTTGTGTCCAATAAGGCTTTGAACGTTTTCGTGTCGCGGACCGCTCTCTACCTGCGTTATGGGCTGTAGAAGCTGTAATATTGAGAATTTCCGCATGAAAATTTCACAGTATATTCTTGAGATACTATACTTTCGACATATCGAAAAAAAAAAAAATCGATTTTTTCAAATTTCTAGACCATACGGTCCCCTTAAATTCTTTCATTAGCATTGGGTGTCGTTCGTAAAGTTTGCTTATAGGCTATACAAAATTATAGAATATCTTTGATAATTATGAGAGATGAACAGAACGATTACAAACATAACAGAATAATTGTTCAACAAATAAACAGACAATTTTTTATCATATAAAAGTAATTTCCACTTTTTTTGGAGGCAGTATTTGAAATTTGATAAATATGATGTTGAATCTTTTTACAAAAACACATTCAAATTTCATGATTTTTCATTAATTTTAAAAGTTTTTAGAAAAATCTAAATGAAAGAAAATATTCTAAATAAATTCATATTGATTTTGTAAAATCGTCAAACTCATTCACGTAACGCGAAAATAAAATTGTCTAATTATCTGTCGAAGTATATTTTTCTCAAGCAAATATATTAATAATATTAAGAACTATTATTATTAGAGTTAAATGTTTGTAGAATTCTAAGAATGGCTGAATTCTTTTAGATTTTTGTCCAATTGCAAAGTTTCACATTTCTGAGACAGGGACATTTTTCTCTAAGAAACGTGTCATTCATCCTTGAATTCGTTACTCTTCCCAAAGGTATCGGGCTAGGAAAATATTTTCTATACCTTTCCGACATGGGAAACTATACGATGATTCCTCTAAGACTGTTAATACCTTACATGGAAAAATTTTGTAGTGTTCTATGAAGAATAATTTTATTTCAAGCAAAAATGATAACACATTCTCTACTCCTATCCTTCATCTCGTATTTAACAAAAAATAAATTTTTTATTTATTTTCAATGTCCATTTTTTTACCTGCGGCATTATTTTCTACATTTTCTTTCCTTTTATGTCGAAAAGACACGTTTAAAAACGTTTGAACATTAAATACTGCCGTAGCTTTTTTCAATTCTCGACCATGACATGAAGTTGTCTATGCCTGGATTCGAATAAAAAAAAATATAGGTGGTTTGATGTTATGTTCATTTGTGTCAGCGATGTTATCAAACTCTCTAGCCCAAGCGTATAGAATTTAGATAGATACGAATCAAGAGGTTAGATTTCAGACGTGTCAAATCTATCAGTCCAAGTATTAATAAAGAGCAGTTACGTGTGACTATATTCGTATTGCGATTGGACGGAGGGAAAAATTTTCAAGTTGGTTGTCTCGTATCGGAATAAGTCTTGTGAAAACTAGAATCGTCGACGAATAAATGGTCGCTGCAGGATATGTTCTACGTCGCCTCGTGCATATTCTCCTCATTACCTTCCATCTATTTTGGTTTTTTTTAAATTGTTTATTTAACACATTGCATTGAGGTCGTCTGCAGCCTCCACATTGAATACGGATAGTTTCAAATCTACAAAATATTTATTCGAAATCGTTTTCTATATTGATTGTGCGGAAAGACTCATAGTTATTCGGATGGTAATCTTAGTTTGGAATATCAATCGTGTAAGATACCGTACGAAAAAAAGGCATAATGTTGAGAACGAAGGCGTAGTTGACTCAACTACGCCCTGAGGTTGGATACGGCGAAACCAATGGCGTAGTTGACGCAACCTCTACGCGTAGTTGAAGGTATTTCGTTGAGCTAATCACGTCCGCAATTTGAGGTAAAACTTTAAGGTAGTACATACGCAGCATGGTCTGAGACCGAAAGTTTTGATATTCCAAACTAATATTGTTTAGATTATCCTACACGTATTGGTAAAATTTCAATTATATTGACCATCCAGTTATCGAGATATTTGCTTTTGAAATTACCATTTTTAACACGCGTTGCATAAGGCAAACCCTGTAATATATCACATTTCTATTAATATAAAAAAACGGGGAGACAGAAACCAATGAAAAACTGTGCAATCATAAATAGGCATTGTACGATTACGCCAAAACAAATTATCACTTTTTATTGTAAACTTTCCGAGTTGTGAGGATTTAAAGTACGAAATGCATGACAAAATTTGTTCGGCTGAGTCCGTCTGACAATGCATAAGCTGTCAATGACGTGAAAAAGTAAGGTTAGGAGGAGGCGAGTAGGACAGGTCTCGCTAAAAGTTTTCGACCGCAGGAAACTGGACTACTCAAAAAATTGATGCTATTTTATTTACAGTGTTAAAATTGGAATTTTAAATGGTTAAATATTTTACGGATGTAAATCGAGAACAGGTCATTTCTTCACTTTTTTTAAATTATTGTCCATTGTCAAATCTGAAAGTAGATTTGCTTTTGAATGGAACTGTCTCGACTGTTCTACCTTAATTATTCAATAGAACCGAAACATTTTTGAAGAAAATTCAATAAATATTTGAAATAGTATCATCATATTGCTCAGATAATGGAGAAAAATATTTCAGTTGATTGTATCAATCATGTTTGGATTAAATGAATTGCATTGTGTAGTCAAACCGTACAATGATTATTAAATTATATCAAACAATTATAATTTGGAAATGACCGTAAGAAATATTTATATATATATTTTGATTTTATATTTTACGACTTTCAATAATAAATATGATCGATTTTTTAGGTCCTCTTCTCTTGTAAGAGCGTCTATCCTGAAGTGATTCAGTGGCAAATCCTTTTTATATCAGCGTTCTTTAATTGTACGATAAAGCCTTAGACCTTTTCATCTCATAAAACAAGGGTTCAGGTTTTCTCGACGACCATCGATCAGAGTAATCGTTATTTAATGATTCAATGTCGGTGCGCGCTTCTGCGAGAGCGCTCCGGCCGTGGCCCTCTAGTGGATTTCTGCTACACCAGAAATCCAGCCAGGGAATAAGGCTGTCCGGTTACAATATATATAATTCGTGATAAACAAAACTTATTGTTTGCGCAACGAAATTTAAATAGCTTTAGAAAAAGGTTTATTTGTTTGAACAGAAACAAAAGATTGCATCCAAATTATTACTAGGCAATTAACTTAACCACAAATTATATTCCGTTGATCTATGGTGTCATTGAATTCAATTCACGTAGAGAAGTTTATTCGAAGCTATTATTTTATCAAGTCACGGGCAAACCGTATACAACTCAACCTCCGTGTGATTATTTCAGATTCAATCGATTCTGTGTCTCAAGTTTTGTTTTTTTTTTTCAATGTAACCATAATTACAGTTGCATCATATGAAATATACTCAACTCAAACAAATTAAAATTTAGCGACAAAATCGTGGCGTAGTTATCACAATAACATAACTTTCAATGGATTAACCACCGGATGATTAAATAAACGTAATATGACTATTGGTGCAAAGAGAATCGTCCAACCTCATCGTGTAGTTGGCAATTCATTAAGTTTTTTTTCAATGTACCAATTCCATATACTTTATATTTGGTGTTCACATTAATATTAAAAGATTCTATGAAAACACCACCGGCTTCGAAATCCCTCAAAACTAACTTGAACACCCAATAACTCGAATAAACGTCGATGTAAAAATTACACAAAATAGTTTTGGTATTAATATCAATGAAAATTATTAAGAGTTGATCTCAATTAAATTCTTAATAAATTTAATTAAATATATGAGATACGCTGTTATTCGCCATAATCATGTAATAACCTCACTGTGTCGTTAAAAAAAAGATCTCATTCGATTTATGGAACAAATCTGATATGTTGACTCAGTCATAAAGAATAACAGCTGAAAATTGTGGCGCAAACTTATTGTATCTTTAAATAGATTAATTCCCTATCAATTAATTAATTTGAAAATTTATAACATTTCCATATAAAGAAGCAGATGGTTTCATATAAAAATGATGTGTTTAACTTAAATTCAGACGCTCAGACAAGCGAAACGGAAAATAAGTTGCGATTATTGTTGTTGCGATGGGAATAAAATATTTGTGATTGAAAGTCCAAGCTCAACAACTGATAAATAAATATATATAAATATTGATAAAATGTCATAAGAGGATCCCAGGATTATTTTTCATTTCAATGTATACATTCGAACACATATCGATATATAAGAGATTGGGCCAGACATTTGAGTTTATAAGGCAGGTCGGCCATTGCTGGTTATGACCACCCCTCTCCCGGCACCTCCGAGTGTTCCTTTTCCTCCGAGCGTCGAATTATCCGATCGATTGGCAACCGATTGATTTGTGCCTCGATGAGATAATGGCTCGGCACGCTTAAATCCGGACGTTGGCGTGGAGAAAGAGAGAAAAGAGAGATAGATGAAGGTCTTTATCACTCCCACGATGAGCCAGACCAGTATATTGTAAAATCCAATACGATGAAGCTTCTCTCTCGATATCCCTCTGCCCCATAAAGCTCGTCCTTACCTACAAAATCCCTAGTAGGCGCTTTCCCGATTAACCTCAGTCTTCTGCTTTCATTATACATAGATATATTTCAAATACATATCTATACATAAGCAAAAAAACGAGGACAACTGCTAAAATCGAGAAAAGCCGAGCTCTTACGGATTCCTTCTCTGTCTTTCTCCATTCGTTTCGTACGCGCTACATTCGATCGACTTTTCACTTGAGCTTATCAAAATGAAAAAACAAAAAAGAAAATTCTCATTTGGAGAGATTAATTTGTGTAATAATAGATTGAGGAAAAAGGGCACAAGTTTTTTATCATCAACGATGATCTAGGTAGTGTAAAAAATAAAAATGTCCATTTCCCAACGACGTCTCGGTAGTGTAAAAAATAAAAATGTCCATTTCCCAATGCAAACTCCATAATTAGTTCTTCGCTTTCCTCATCTGGTGATATTGAAGTTTGCATCGTTGAAGCGCAATGGAAGCTCTTTTCTCTATTGTCTATATTTTTCTATGCAATTTTTTTTTCTTTTTAGATATCTCGTAAAAGCTCAAAAAGGCCTGTCCAAATTTTGTATTGGAAAAATGCAAAAAATGTTGAAGCAAAATTTGAATGAAACAACAATTGGATATAATTTGCCTTACTTTACAATAAATTATAAATATCAATGTTTGCTGAAAAAGTGTCATATATTTCGTTCTGAACTGATGTTCTTTTATCCAAAAACATATTACCAAACAAATTTTTTCCACAAATCCGATGATTTTTACTTTTCGTTGCAGTCCAAATGCGACTCAGTGCAGTTTTAAAGCACTCTCATTCTGTTTTTTTCTATTCAGTTCTTTTATAATTGTTTCTTTCATTGGTGATACATGACGACAATTTCATGACGAATGTGTGGCATGAAAAGCAACTCTAAGGGTGCTCCAGAAAGTCTGTAATGTGTAGGATTTCGTGACAATAGGAATATATAAGCACGAGGAAGAAAAATGAGAGTGAGCGAGAGAAAGAAGATGAGAGAAGAAAAGCAGTATAGCAGAGAATCGTGTCAAGGGTCTCTGGGAGAGCGATAGTTTTCCGGATGCTTTCGTCGACTGTGGAAAGCTCGTCGGACGTATACCATCGTATATAGGTCGAACGTTTTGCAGAGGTCGTGGACTCTCTCTCTCTCTCTCTCTCTCTCTCAAGGGTGTTCGGTATCCTAAATTATATATATTGTAGCGGTACGTTTTTATGGAACACGCCGCTACGCGTGAATTTGAGCTTCTTGATAATAAGGAGCAGGTATGAAAGAAAGCGAGAAAAGACAGGGATTTGATTTTAACAAAATAATTATATAATTTATTAATAAAAACACAAAGATGACTTTTGTTTGTACATGAATTTTGTTCCAATAAAGAATTTTTTTATTTATTTCGCGTATTTTTTGTCTATTATTTATTCCGCGGTCTTGTTTATTATTTTATTCGCATGGAAACAATGATATTCGTATTGTTTAATTTTAACTCTCTCAATTATTAGCGGTCTGGTGTCTTTCTTTACAAACCAAAAGAAAATTATGGTAGGAAATAATCGATTTGTCGCTCAAAATAATGAAAATCATAACTTTTTCTGATTAATTTTTCCAAAATAGTCAATTAGACTTGATAAAGACTCTATACAATAATAATAACAATCTTTGTCCGTGACTCGATATAATCTTACAATAATTGAACTATTTTGGACAAAAGAAATTCTTGAATTCAATTATTCACAACGTTTTATTTCTTGATTGTTCAATTAATTCAATAATGCAAAGATTTTTCGATTATGAAACCCCAATGAAAAAAAAAATACAATAAATTTGAAACGATTTCTTTTTGAATACTTCTTAGGCTCTATCAAATAATTGCTTAATAAAAGAAATAGATTTTTAAATTTATTGGCTAGAATTTATTCAATAATTTTACTCGTTTTTGTAATATCTTAATTATTCAGACGGAATTCCCTAGTAACTTATTCTGGTTACTTTTCAAATTCAAAATGCAATTATTTAATTTAATAATAATAATTATAATAATTAACATCAATAATCTCCAATTCCAGCCAGCAATAAATTTTAGGAAAATGAATTATGAATTGGATAGGAGGTTATGAATACCAGCTGCAGGAATTGAACGAACCCGAACAACTCCGTCACCAGTACCCCTTAAAGGATAGGTAATTGGCTGCAGGGATAGAACGAAATCGAACCACCCCGTCACCAATCGGTAGTTTATCCTAAACCGGCTGCAGGAATCGAACGAACCCGAACGACTCCGTCACCTGAAAAGAATAAATTTGGAGGAAACAGAATTATTGGATATACACCAGCTGCAGGGATAGAACGGAGCCGAACTATCCCGTCACCAGTGTATAGGATAATAGAGGATAGGTAGTTGAGCTGATTATGGAAGTCGAGAATATTCTGATACTGAAAACTAAATGTCTCTATCCAGAATAAGCCAGAGATGCTTGTAGTGAGCTAGCTTACTAGTCTCTTTTCAGAGTCAGATGTGAGCTGAGAATGAGCTTCCGATGCCTCTGAGCACGGTCTTTTATACCCGAGAGAATCCTTTGTCCTCTTTTAACGGACGCGGATTGGTCCTTAAAATAATCTCGAAGAAAAGTTCTCATTGTAAATTTTCTTATTGGAGCTTCGCATTGGCCTCTGTAATCTTATTGGCCGAGCGTATGGCGTGTACGCAACGCGCATGCGTGAGAATTATTCGTTTATCAATTTTACATTATTTTATAAAATTTCATATTTTCTTATTTCTCTTTGAATTTTAATAATCGATTATTCCCATTTTTAACAACAATAATAGTAGTTTTTCTAAAGTTATTACTAATTGAAAAATAATTGAAAACGCCTGTCTGATTCGTCGATTCCCTAGCGCGATCGCCTTGCGCATGCGCAGAAACCCTTATTCTCTTATTTTCTATTTTATTTAAATTTTACTTATAATTTTGTCGCTTGCGTACTTTATTTGAATTTTGGATTTTTTTTTCTGATTTTTCTATTATCGCATTCATAGTAAAAGTTATTGTTTTGTTATTAAATAATGCGACGTGCAAAAAGTCACATACGCACTTGTTATTTCACATTTTTCCCTCTAGGAGCTTGTACTAGCGACTCGCTTCGCACGCTGGTGTCGGTTTTGTCCGCTAGGCGCTCGCTCAGTATAGCGACGGACGATCAGCTGTTCGCGTCGCGCACGTGAATAGGCGGTATCGTTACAATATATACATGTACATACGCTTAAGCATTTAACAAGGACGGAAGAGAGGACCGATATAAACTCTACTATAAGGAGATAAAGTCAGGATTTAGTCAGACCCGAAGCGTTCCAAGAATTTCAACGATTTTCACAAATTATAATGATCTTTCCAGAAACTATTTCCTGAGAGATTGAATCTTTTGCCCAATTTGTTGTTTGTTAGAAACCTTTCCCTTTGTAAGAAGAAGTAATAAAAGAATTACTCGACTTTTATTGGTAAACTCCAAGTTATTCACTTTTATGATATGAATGAATTATACCTTACAAAGCTGATGTACTTCTCAATCTGGTTATCTTGAAGTATCAATTTTATCTAATGAGTAAAAAAAATCTACCAGCGAGGAAAAAATTTGATTTGAAAAAAGTGATAAAGTTTATTTCCCGGACGACGTTAGAATTTATTGAAATTTCGAGTGAATTTCGTATTCTTTTTCGAGTGAATAAGTTCGCCTTTTGTGCTGGTTGAATAAATATCCTGCCCATTATCAAATATATATGTATACAAACACATACTATACGTAAATTCCTTCAATGATGGTTCTCATTGAGAATCCCTTCGAATTTCTGAATGCAATGTGGTAAAGTTGTGCTGACGAGATGCCGAGAGAGCACGTATAATTCAGAGTATTTTCGCTCCTGGAAATAGAAACTTCAATATACAGGATCCCCTTCGGTCACTAGACCGAAGAGTGGCATGCTACGTCTCTTACACTCCTTATAAAACGTGTATATATATATATATATATATATATATATATATATATATATATATATATATATATGGGCCACTGACCGCCAGACAACATCGTCAGGTCCCTGACCCTCGCCCTTTGGGATTTCGATTGCAATATTTCGTATCCTATTCACAACCCCAAAGATCGAAAACTATTTTCCTATTCATAATATATGGAATAACTATTATTCGTAGCACAATAATAATGAAATATTGTAAAAATAGTGAACAAATATACTTGCATCGTTTACAATGAACTTATTTTTTAAATTATAATTCGTAGCTTTCCGAATCGATTTTTTGTTTTGAGGGCGTCGGCTGCCCTTGAAAGGCTGAAAAACAAACTGGTTTTCAAATTGGATTTGCGAAACAATAAATAACGGTAGAAGGATGAATTTTTTTTTAGTTTTAATTATTTTTTCCGCCCATAGTTCGAAGAAAAATTGGGGATGACTCCATTAGCAACATAGTTATCACATGAAATGCGTAGCTATAGTTTTCGGAACGATGTATATGAAATTTCGAAACGCGCTTGAACAATTTGGATAAAAATTTGAGGAGAGATACAGTAAACGACAGGGTGTCAAGTCGTCACGGGCCTACTGTCTACTGTGTCAACTGGATCGCGCAACTCGCCATTGTGTAACTCTCCAACCGTAGCAAGTCTACCCTGTGTGGAAAGTCCCCAACCGTGTAAACTGGATCTAGCCCGTAATCCGAGCTCTAATCCGTAGTATTTTGATATTTCCCCGACGCTCGCGTATCCCCACTTTCACCGCCTTTCTTAGGTACACGCCGGGCAAGTCCCCACTTGCCCGGCGTGTACCTAAGAAAGGCGGTGAAAGTGGGGATACGCGAGCGTCGCCGAAATATCAAAATACTACGGATTAGAGCTCGCGCTAGATCCAGTTTACACGGTTGGGGACTTTCCACACAGGGTAGACTTGCTACGGTTGGAGAGTTACACAATGGCGAGTTGCGCGATCCAGTTGACACAGTAGACAGTAGGCCCGTGACGACTTGACACCCTGCCCAGTAAACTATTATCTAAAGTACATTCGAGCCGATTTTCTATATTAAACAGCAAACAGAAGTTATTAACTATTTATTGTGCAAAAAAAGGTGAAATTACATCTTGATGCATACTACATAGTTAATAACTCCCGTTTGCGGATCGATATCAAAAATCGGCTCAAATATACTTTAGATAACAGTTTACTGCATCTCCCCTAAAATTTTCATCCAAATCGGTCGAGTGGTTTCCGAGATTTCATGTACACTATTCCAAAGGCCGTAGTTCCACATTTCATGCGATAACTTTGTGGCTAATGGAGTTAACCCCAAGTTTTTTTCCAAAATAAAGCTGGTAAAAAAAAATAATAAAGGCGAGCAACCACTTTAGATGCTTCAAAAAATCATTTTATTTCTTATTTCATAAATCGTTAGCAAAATATCTTAAGAATGCACTCTGATAATTTCAAAACGATATTCGGATTCCTTCTAACGGTATGTATATAAATGATAAAGACTCTCCGCTCGACTCCCAAGTGCGCTCAGACTTTAAACGTGTTTTTCTCGAAACGACATTTTTTCAATTTGCGGGAATCATAACTCAAAAACTAATTGATGAATCATCTTCAAATTTCGAACACGTTTACATAATATAATTTATTAAAACATGAATCTAAAGTTGGAAAGATTAGATTGTTTAAAACATATTTATTATTGCAAAATGCCGGGGGAAAAAATGCTAAAAATCGATCATTTTTTTTCAAACACGTTCCAATATTCAATTCTCGATTTTTTTTTTCAAAATTTAGGTTCAAATTCTTAAAAAAACATCTCAAGAATGTATAAAAATTTGTTGGACTATTCCAGATGCGAATTGCGAGCTGCATAATTCCCGCAAATCAACAAAGACGATGAAGATACGCCAAGGGACACAGCGAATTACACCTTAATTAATGCATGAAATGACTTGAAAAAATTTCCAGAGATGTATGAAAATATGAATAAATTATTGTCAGAGTTACAGACATTTACGTTTTTTTTTCACAATAAAAAAAACCAAACAATCATCTAATTTTCGGTCTCCTAAAGTAGTTGCTCGCCTTAAAATTGAAAAAAATCATCGTTCTATCATTATTTATTGCCACGCAAATCAATTTTGAAAGCAAGCTTGATTTTCAGGTTTTCCCGGATAGCCTACCCCCTTAAGCTATTCGTTTTCGATAAGGATTGAATACAATTTTTGGGTAATACTTAAGAAAAAACTTTTCAGTGCATTTTAGCGACAGGTTCAAGATCACGAACAAGTTTTATTAATGTTTGGGAAAATCCTGTACAAAATTTGATACAATAATAACCAATTTATAAACAACGAAATGAGTTTTTTTTTATTTCCAATGAATATTTTTAAATGGGTTCAGCATTATTTTTTTTCCTCAATAATTTCAATCGTCATAAAACAGGAATAACAAACGTAAACAGTCTCGAAAACAGTAAAAATATTATTTATAAACAGTAAAAATGATTCGGATCATGGGAACAAAAAATTCTATTCCCGTTGTTTTTTTTTCAATAATTATGAGAAAGGGATAGAAAAAGAAAGTTCAAAGAACGGCGTAGACTTTAAATTGTAAGGGAGATATAAGAACAATACTGAAGTTTGCATCGTTGGAATGAAACGAATTTTTTGAATTTTTAATGATGTTTGCCTAAACATCATCTAATTCAATGCCTATTCAATGCATTTTTCGCGACTGTAAAAATTGGTCTGATACTTTTTGCATCTTGGTTAGGGCCGAAAAAATGCAAAGGAAAATAACAGTGTATAAAATGAAGAAATTTATTGAAAAAAATATTCCGCCGAGTTCCAACATTACATACTGCAAAATCATAAAAAGATAGTAAATTATATTCGAAATGTTAAGAATGAGTGATCTGTCGATTTGGGCTAATATAAAATATCTCGTATATATATGCTTGCAGAAAGACGAGCAAGCAAGCAAGCAAGCGGCAAGCGCGGCCACAATTTCGGTGTATAAAACGAGATGGTAGAATGACAAGGAAAACGACAGGGAGGGACAGAGACAGAGAAAGAGGGAGATAGAGGATCGAAGGGGGAATTCTCATCCTCTCTCTCTCTCTCTCTCTCTCTCTCTCTCTCTCTCTCTCGCTTTGGCCTACGGGATCGTATATACGTTGCGGGCTGTGCACCCTCTAACACACGAACCCACCCTACGCTCCCTTTACTCTAGAGCCCACGAGCCACCCTCACTCGTCTCGTTCACTCGCTCACTTGCCGATGTAAGCCCACGGCGATCAATATTACTCTCTTCGAACGTGTACACTGCCTTCGTGAAAAGCAGAACACTAACGAGAAAGCGAGAGAAAAAGAGTAAAAACGTGAATCAAAAAGAAAAATGAAAGACCGGAAAAAACGAGAGAGGATAGGTCGAACGTCATACAACGTGTTTTTTCTCCCATTTTAATGCAGACGTGACAAGTATTAGTTTTCCAATACCAAATCTCTCGAATAAACATTAATACGCGACATTTTTTTCTCCAGAAGACGACTGGAGACTTCCTCCAGAAGAAGAACCAATTTTTAATAGCCCACAAAAATCAATTTATCCAATTACATCCGAATAATTTGTAATTTTTTCAAAGTACCAGAATTGCGATAATACACAATTGAATATTCAATAATTCATACATGTGAATGAATGGTTTTCGACCATTTTTTGAGACACACGAGACAAAACCAAATCGGATGAATCGCGGATTTCGTGTACTAATTTTTCGAAAATATGAATATGTTTGGTTTCGAATTCTTGAATGTCCAATCGAAATCAGAGAACTTGGATGTTTATTTAGGAAAGAAAACTGCACCGAAGAGAACGTTAACGATGTTTTGCTCCAAAGAGTCAAATAGTGCATTAAAGAAAACTCGTTGAAACGAACATAAATGATTTTTCTTTTCGAACATAATCCACCAATCGAAAACTCTTTAAAAAAAAAAATATATCACACACTTTGCTTACGCTTCCTGAATAGCACGAAAACTCGTGCTCAGCGCGAACACTTTTACAGCCTCGCGTAAATAAAATCTTGACAAACAGCAATAATTGAAAAAAATGTATAAATATGGTGAGAGGAGTAACTCACAATTTTCATTTTTTCCCTCAGCCGTGGCAGTAATAGTCCATCCGGCGATAGCAAAAAGGAGGGTCCAGCGTAAAACCGGAGGACCCTCCGAGCACCACCACATATTTATTAATATGTTTTCATCGACACAGTATGCAAAACAAATGAAACACGACACAGGATGTCATTTTCACTGCTGAACTTGTAGTCATTTTCAAGATTTTCGGCGTTATTTATTTATTTATTTATTTTAATTTAATTGGCTCGATAATTAGTGACACTGGGAGATAATAAAAGGTTGACAGCTACCACGAGGCGAGAAAAACGACATGACGAAGGTTGTGTAAAATGGAAAATTGGAGAGACCAATGTCCACACGGTGCAGCGCCCGGCGCGCGACTGAGCACTGATATTTCTCGTGTCCCCTCGATCCAATTCGTACGTACACTCGCCACTACTGATACTACTTACTATATAGTACATATATATTTATGTATACATCCTCTATATCTGTATACACTTCTAACAACTGTACATGAGGAACGATGATAAACAAAAGGGCGTAGAATATTCAATTTAAGGCGTACATCAGTCGAGTTACGTTCTTCTGTTTTCCAGCAATAAATATATATATTTAGATATATATCTGTCTAAGTTTTGTCGCGAGAGCGAATGAGCGCTTGCGCGTCACAAAATTAGGGTGGGTCGTACAATACTCCCCCGACCCTACTTCTGCGCACGCTCCCCCATTCGCCCCTCGTAACCACTGAACGGGGTACTCTCACTCTGTCCTCTGCCGGGTTTCTCTGTCGGGTAAACTCCCGCAAAGTTTTACGTCCATCCGTCTTTTTCAGTGCACTGTCATCGTCAGGAAAAAAATATAAAAAATAGCCGTGTTTTTCGTGCGTGATTTCCTCCCGCTATAGGGCGATTTAATTTAACTTTGTGTACGCCAGGAAAAGAAAGATTCACTGGAGTACGAAACATCGCGATTAGGCACGTATGAAATTTCGTTGATTTTTTTATTTGTTATGTCGAAAATTTATTGATTGTGAAATTGGCCGAAGATAAATATTTACAATTCGATTGAAACAGACTAGACAATCCTTTCGAACAAAGTTTTTATTTAGTTTAGCTTTTATTAGAATTGTTCAAAGTTCCCGCCAACGAAGAATCAAGCAGCCAAATTGCCATCCACGATTACTTTTTGCATCAATAGGGGAGACCTCGGCGAAACGGAGTAGCTGAAGAAATATTCTATTTTTTTAAGTTTAATAAAATTAATCCATTTCTTTTCACTCATAATCGAGAAGTTTACTGCCTTTTTTTGATAATTTTCTGATAAAACGTTTTTTTTTAATAAATAATGTTTTTTATTTACATCATTCTCGCTCGTTTTCTTATGTTTTCGTTTTTGAATTGTTTGAGTTTATATTATGCGCAAAACATTGAGTTTGACGATAATTAGGCAGCATGATTAATCATTTTTGTAACAAAAAAATTCACCGCACCAGGTTTGACATATTTGCCATAAAACATTCCGAATTTTTACTCACGTTTCTTTTATTTGAAAATTTGATCATTTGAAAATTTCACATTTTTTACAATAACTCGAAACTTTTGTACAGATTTTTGTTGAGAAAATTTTTTATTATGAGAAACATTTGAAGAAGTTTGAATAAAAACTAGAATTTTCATCATATAGTATTGGGAATATAACGAAGAAAGTACCTGTAAGCAGTGGGCATTAGATGTATGAAACTTTGTTGTTTCTGGAACTGTAAACTTTGTATCGGCATTTTAACCATTACTCGATAAGTTTTCACATTCCTTATAAGATATACCTAGTAAATATTATTGGGATATTCGTTACCAGTGAATCAACTTTTTGACAAAACGTTTTAGTGATTATTGCAAAAATGGAGGAATTGTGAAAAAAAATTTTGGACATTACAAAAAAGAATCGTTTTTGGGATAACATGAAAAATACGGAAAAATTTTGAACATTTTTTTTTGTTTTCGAGGTGATTTACTCAAAACTGACTGGAATACCCAATATTTTTCCACAGTAAGAAAGCATTCCCTCACTTCGACCAGTTTGGAATTTCAAGAGACATTTTTCTACACTGTTCGATCTATTGACACGAAGAATGATTTCCTTACGATAAAAATGGCAAATATCTCTGCTCCAAAATATCACCTATGATGGAGCTTGCATCATTAAAACGCAATGAAATTCCTCATTTTTATAGAGCCCAATATTTATTCGCAGTGCCGCAATATTTCAGTCTTATTTATGTGGAACCTAAAAACTAAATCTATGAAAAAAATGGTCAATTTCAAAAACTGAAAAAATTATCAACGAAGAAAAAAATTTCGTTGCGTTTTGTTTAAATATTCCAGTAAAAAAGTGATATTTTGGAACACTCTAATAGCGATATTAATAATTTAATTTAATTGATTTGTAGTAGAATTTTGGAGCGTACCTTGCAATGTATAGAGAATCATAACGTGTCAAGGTTATAATTTTACAAGTGATAATTTCGGAATTTCAAATATATATATTTTTTTATTGGGGTTTGTAACCAATCGCCCCCGCGATTGTTACTTCCAAGCCCCAAGTCCTTCTCTTTTAGCCTTCTCGCCCTTCCCTCCTTTCCCTCCGCATGTGCGGCCGCAGCCGATTTATTCCCGCACTGTATCACATTTACCGAGGGCGAAAGGAAACTGCAGAAAACCTTGTCGGTAGTACCTGACTACCTCGGGTGGCAATGCGAGCACTCTCAATCACGGCTAACAGAGGCGCTCACAGGCAGGCACCTCTTCAGCTGTAATGCAATAAACTAGAGGGCCACCATTCGTACGATGAGAACCGTCCAACGGAAGGCCACCAAAGCCGTACACCATCCCGCTCATGTATCACAGAGAGGTATTTTTGGCCATGGATATATGAAGGTGGAATCCGAACCACCCGGAATTGCAGCAGCAACACATGAAAAAATTTCCAAATTTTCATTGGTATTTTGGCCGGGATTCGAACCCGGGACCCGTGACGTGCGAGCCAGAGCCCTTATCCACCGGACCAACCGCTCTCTCCCGGAATTTCAAATATACTTGTAATGATTTTTGACTCGTTTTATTGCAACATTTGGTCCATTTCTCGTTTTTTTTATCATTACGATCACAAAATGTTTACTATTTGTTATGAAAATTCTTCCATCTTATATTTATTACAATAATTCTTAGCTAATAATTAGCTCTAATAAAAATAACACTGATAATAAATTATTGCAATTTAACTTATAAAAAATTTAGATATTCATTCTATTAGAATTTCAATAACAATCGTGTTATTTGAAAAATCATATGAGCCATTGAGATTTTTCCCAATTAACAGTACTAATAAACTAACTAATAACTAACAGTTATATATATATAAATAAACTAATAACTAATAGTAGTAATAAACTAACAGTACTATGAAAAAAGGTAGACTTGCTGAATGTTAAATAAAAAAAATTTGGGATGTTTTCGACCCAATAGATAGCACTAAATATCTTGAAATATGAATTAGTTAAAAAAAAGTAATTAGGGTCGCAAATTGTTTCGCGTACAAAATTGCAAATCTCATGGATCGTAGATAGATATGAGTTTCAAATTTTAACCATATGTCAAGTTATTCATTTTTTAAATAAGGCAAGAAAAATCAACCTTACAAGAAATTAGTCAATCTCTCTGAAATAATTAGACATTAAGTTGCGATAGTTTTTTGTTTAAACCACCAAAGGGATCAGCGTTTGGGTCATCGACGACGTAAACCAATTGATTTTGTAGATTGCGTTTTTTGACAATTTCTTTAATAGATCCCATATACTCGTAAAGACTGTTGAAACCAAGACTGAGATATGGAATGTAACTTCCCGTCAATTTGAAGTATGCGTCTGTAAGAAATTTTGTTTCTATTTCGCTTCAAAATCATTTTAGTTTTTACTGTAATTTAATTAATTTTTACCATCCAGTTCTTCCTGAGGCATACCGCCATCACGAGACGAGATGCAGAATTTTAAAATTCTGTTAGTTTCCTCCATAATTTCCAATTAAAAAATGAAATTTCGTTTTGGATCAAAATATAATAGAAAAACTTCAGAACAAAACTATTAGACAATTAGTGTCAAATGGACTGTCAAAAAAGGTTCAACTCCAAATTTTCCTGAAAATGATTTATGACGATTTTAGTGTTCTCTAAAATTACGTGATATCTGTTAATTAAATGTGTTTCATCTCACCTGTAGATATATCGCCTTTAATAAGGAAAATGGCTTTATCAAGAATTTTCCAGTGTTTTTTGAGGTTAGGCGTCCACTTTGCGAAGTTATTTACCAGCCAGATCGAATAAAATTAGTAATATTGGTAATTTAGTCGTCTGGATTATAAAATTGGGAGAACTGTTAAAGTAATTTTTCACGAGGAAACAAACACAGATATTCTTGCTTTTTTTTCAATCAACAGTTTCGATATCGACGTCAACCACCATAAACACGACCGTACGAACGATGCGGCATGCGGCATGTAACGTGGTTCGCGGTTCTTCATTTTCCTAACCTCCAAATTTAAACTGCTGGGTCATACCAAAGAACTCAGATTCTTTGGTCATACCGACCGATTCGCCGTGATCGCGAAAAAGATAGTTGCTAATTTCGCAACTAAAACTTTTCCACACCATCTGACTAATTGGTATGAAAAAGATGGAACCCATTTTTGCAAATTTTCTACACAGACTAAGCTTTTTTTATCCTAATCGGTCGAACGATGGGAAAAAAATTCATTTTTGAAATTTCGAACTGAAGGAATAGGTTCCCTCTATATTTCAATCGTTCTGATGATGTGGCAATTATTTTTAAAAACGATAATTTGAATATTCGTTTTAGTCAAATGAAAAACTGCATGCAACTTCATCGAAACAAAAAAGGTTATGGGTTCGCCATAAATAATATATTTCATTATTATAGTCGACAGAAACGTTATAAACTTCCTATTTTGGGCGACGAGGCGACAAAAATAAGATCTTATCTGTACGGAGATGTATCGTGATTTTTGTTTTGTATACGGTTTGCAAATGTCAAAGAAAATATTAAATTCACACAGAATTACATTATGTCTGTGTTCGTTAGACGAGCGAATGATTTTAATGAAATATTGGTAATGATTATAGATTTAAAAAAAGTTTAGAAGAAAACATACTGTGATTTCATGAAAATGTCAAAAAACCGATTTTCTTGGATCGTTTCTGAAAAAAATTATCGTTCGCCAATCATAATAATTTTAGTTGGAAGTACTATGTAAAGGGCTTTTTTGGCATCCTTTCAGATTCTAGCGAACAATTCAAAAAAATATGTTTACGTAGACTTTTTACGAATTTTTAGAAAGCCACTGTTTCGAAACGATGGGTGAAATTTTTAGTTTTATTTTCGAAATGAATCATGGGAGTGAAATATATTTGTATATGGGGCATTTCACGTCACTTTTACATGCTCAAACTCAAAAATTCATTCTTTTCATTCACGTGAATTTTTTTATATGCTTTTCTATGTAAGAACTAAGCGGACACGTATTTCGGGATTTTTCCATTTTTTCGATTTTTACAACTGGTTGAATTTTTTACTTTTTCGTTGAACCCATCTGGGTTCTGGCTGCGAAAACTTGGAAACGATGGGTCCTAAAACAAAAATGACTCATAGCAATTTTACGCAGTTTTTTATGTAGTTACAGATGAAAAATATAGCGAGTCTAAAAAAAAAGGATTTCTACTTTGTTTTTCTATATTTAGGCAAAAAACCAAGGGCTTTCTAAAAAAAGGCATTATCGATTTTTGATTTCTACTTTTTTTCAAAAACTGGGTGAATTTACATCGTTTATCTTGTTTTTAGAATATTTTTTGAATACTATCGATTCTACGTATGTTATTTTTATCACCCCAATTTTTTCTTCTTCTCCTTCTTTCTCCTATTTAAGCGCAGTTTCAGAGTGGACGGTCTTTTTTTGAAGAAGCTACAGCTATTTGAACTTATGAAAATTCAGTAAAAGTACTTAAATAGCTACAATTTTTTGTTACAAATGTTTACTTGCGCGTTTACGAATATTATGATTTGACCTTGTTGTTGATGAAAATAACAATGGAAAAGAAAATAAACTTTTTCAGAATTTATTTTTATAGAACAAAACCATCGAAAATCTATTTTTTGATAATTTATATAATTTTTTTTAATAGTACGACAGAAATTGACTGCCGCCACTATTAGTCGTTTTTCCTGTTAGACTCATACTGATTCCAAATTATTTAAGTTCACGTTCATAAGAAAAAAATTAAAACATTTAATTAGTTTTTAAATCGAATATATGGCAACATTAACAGATGCTGAACCCTGTATCTTCTTCTTATATATTCTTTGCGCATAGGATAAAAAATTCGAAAAAGTACTAACCCAGAAAAATAATAATAAATGTTTTTGCGATTTGCTCTTTATTCGATTTTCATACAAATGAATTATTAAATTTTACCTTTATTCTCATGGTGCATGTAATCTGGGATAACTTGGAAACTATATGAGTTTTACAAAAAAAAAATTATTAGCAACGTTTGTTCTTAAGGGGCCAGTCCACTTTGAAAATTTCAAAAAATCGATTTTTTTTACTGTTTTCGAAAGTACATACATTCAGAAATATTGTGTCAAAATTTTATGAAAATCGGAGCTCTCTAAGTATTTTTTTTTTTTTACCTGCACGTCAGGATCTCATTTCGTCTACCTGAGCGTATAGCGCGCTCAAACGCGTTTTTCTCGAAACAACGTTTTCAAAATCTACCTCCATCGTATCTCTAAAACTAATAAACCGATTCTCTTGAAATTTGAACCACATATTGTAAACATGATTCGCAACAAGATGATCCTCGATGGTTTTAAAATTTTGATTTTTACTCTTTTTTTGTGAAAAACTGCGAAAAAAACGCGGTTTTTTTACTTTTTTCGTTTGTCATCTGCCATTTTTTTATTTTTTGATACAACTTTATATCCGAAGGTCATTTTGTAGCTGGTGTCATACTGAATCTAATGGACTTTGATTTTTTCGTTTCAGACAAGCCGTTGCCGAGTTGTGATGGAGCTACCTAGCCCACCTATTTTTGAGGCGTTACGCTAAACTATAGTTTTTGTACTTAAAAATGAATAAAAATGAATGAAAATTTTTTTTTAATGTATTTTAATACTTTATTGTTCAAGCCTAACAACTTTTATATTCATATTTTTTATGAAATCCTCAAAAAAAAATTGCAAAAATAGCCTTTTTTTCGTGGCTCCAAAATGGACTGGCCCCTTAATTTCTAACATACTCTTGACAAAAAATCTAGTATTTTCATGAAAAAAATATTGTCATGTTTTTTGTCTACAAAAAAATCTGAAACAAGTATTTTTATTTTTTTTTACTTTTATTTTTATCAAAAACAAAGTGAAATTATATTTGCATGGTCAAGTATACATTTAGAACAAAAAGTTGTAGCTATTTAAATACTTTTATTGAATTTTCATAAGTTTAAATAGCTGTAGCTTTTCCAAAAAAAGTCCACTGACTTTGAATCTGCGCTTAAAAATTTTGTAAATTCGCCTAGTTTTTGAAAAAAAAAAAAAAAAATAGAAATCAAAAATCGATAATGCCCTTTTTAGAAAACCCTCGGATATTTACATAAAAGTAGAGAAAGAAAGTAGAAATCTCTTTTTTTAGTCTCGCTATATTTTTCATTTGAAAGTACATCAAAAACTGCGTAAAATTGCTATTTGTCATTTTTGTTTTAGGATCCATAGTTTCCGAGCTATCGCAGCCTGAACCCAGATGGGTTCAGCAAAAAGTTAAAAATTCAACCGGCTGTAAAAATTGAAAAAATTGCAAAATCAAAAAATCCCAAAATACATGTTCCCTTATTTCTTACATAGAAAAGCATATAAAAAATTTACGTCAATTAAAAGGGTGAGGTTTTAAGAATGTAAAAGTGACGTGAAATGCCTCATATGTTTGTTGTTTTTGATGTTAAATATATCTTTGATGTTAAATATTGATGTTAAATATACCTTAAATTACATTGAAAAAATATATAAAATATTGCCAACTATGCGATGAGGTTGGACGAGTCTCGTTGCGCCAATAGCCATATTACGTCACCTGGTGGTTGATCCATTGAAAGTCATGTCGTTGAGTCAACAACGCCACGATTTTGCCGCTAAATTTCAATTCATTCAAGTTGAGAGTATTTCATGTGATGCAACCGCAAACATAAATTCAAACAAATAAACTTTTTGATAAAGCTACTCAAATTTCGTTGCGCAAACAATGAGTTTGCTCGATAACTAATGGCATTTTCTTTCTTAATGTTAGTCATGTTAGCGATATCTATATATATATATTGTTGTATACTGAATTCTGTGTACACGTAACAGTGGAATTGAGCCAACTACGCCTCCGTTTTCAACACTATGCCTTTTTTTTCAGAGTAGACATACATAAGGGAAAATGTGGGACATTTCGAAAATTTGGCAAAATTTTTTTTTCTACATCTTTTTAAATCGAATCATGTGTCCATTCTGCACAGCTTTGACACTAAATTAAAAAGTCGATTGATTTTGAATACGACTGATTACAAAACAGACATTCGGTGTTTTCACAATCATTAAATTGGTAGACTGCCGAAGATCGACCTTTGCTTTTGGCTTTAAATTTACTTCACTTTAGTTTTTTTTATAAAATAAGCTTTAGTGTTCAATTATCTCACCACGAAATGATGAACTTTTATGAAGATCACATTTTCCTAGCACATGTACGCTTCTTCTGTCATGCATTTCCGTCGATTAATGACGACGAATGGATAACAAAGATTTTTTTTTTTTTATTCAAAAATTTCAAAAGACGCAGTAGATATTTGAATTAGGTGTATGATGGAATAGATAAAGCTTATTAAAATTAATAAAAATACAATAGTTTTTTGCGTATCTTGCTTTGCTTCGGTGTTCTTTATTACTGTGTGTCAAATTTAATTTCGATGGATTGAAAATTATAGCAAGCTATCAGGGTCCTGTAACAGGCGGATGCGCCTAAGCGAACATGAGAAAATTATAAGGATTTCTAGAATCTCAAAACGAAATCCTGATAATGAATTGTATATTGTTTTTTGTTCACGAGGAGCTTGCATATACGAAATAAAATATCTGTAGAGCTACAAAAGTTTTGAGAATGCTTCTTTCCATTTTCTGTATATGTGCGTATATGTGTTTGTGTGTGTTTTCGAATTGAAAGTTTTTCACGAGACAGTGGTAATATACGACGCAAAGTGGGTGTACCGAGGAGAGGTTTGCAGATGTCATTTATCTGCCGGGGTTGCGCCACTTGAAGCGCCAGGGTAGTTTGTATCAGCGAACCGTGAAGTTGGATGTTCTTTCGGCTAGAGCAACAGAAAGTTTATGCGATTTCGTATCTTCTATATATATTTATATCTACATATGTATAAATATAAATCGGTATGGTAGAAATAGTACAACGCCAAGAGTTCGCACGTAGGTTTGTAATTGCGAATTTCACAAGTTTTTTTTCTCTTTTTCCATGTGGTTCTCTTGCTTACATGTTCTCTTGCTCTTCTTTGTCATTACTGTCACTTTTTCTATCTCTGATGCATTTTTGGATACGTCCTCGTGTGTGATGCATCTCTTAAGGTAGGAGTCTCGCCACAGTCACGTTCAAAAGTGAACTCTCCGGTCAAAATGCGAAAATTTGGATATAATCTGCGAAATAACCTAAGAATGGCAATTGTCAAGTCATACGGGAGCCTAAAAAAATAAAAATTTTCGGGAACAATGTTTAATATAAAATTCAGAGTTTCCGGAATACCCACGTTTCCCTATGCAATACACGTAACATATAGTTCATATCACTATATTTCCGAAACTAAGTAGTCGGAATTGTTGTAATTTTTCGAAAAACTTCGTCATATACACCAGTGCAAATGACAATTAAAAAAAAAAAACATATGTAGAAAAGTTTCGAAGTAATTGCGTAAAATGTGAAATTTTCTACCTTTGCTCATAAGAACACACGTAAAACTATACAATTTTTGATTTTCGATATCTCGTACATGGAATAGTCAATCCTATTCAAATTTTGCACATTATTACATAATGGTGTTCTGAATAAGTTCTCGAAATATAAAAAAATTCTGTAGAAAATTGCTTTGGCGAGACTCCTACCTTAAATACACCGTCGTATACTCCGAGCGTAATGTAATCGTAATTATTACAGTTTTGCGTTGAAGCATGCAACAAGATTGATGAATCTCTTACAGTAGGGCTACGTTATGGAATTAGTGACAAGCAAATAAGTAGAAGACGAATCAGTTAGCCATTTTTTTTAACTTTGGGTAATCATGTATTTTTTTCCGAGTTTCAAGTATTTTTGTACAACTGGGCTGCTTTGTCGCTTATTTAGGGCGGGTTGCTCCAACTTCTAGGTAACTTATCTAACGGTTAAAAGCATTGACTTGCAGACCTTTAAGTGACAAATAGGCTTATCTAGAGGTCGGAAAAACCCGCCCTTAGAGCAGGAAAGAGTCCATCGTCTTGGTTAGACAGTTGCAGTCGATATATACTATGTCTAATCGAATTTATTAATTGTTTTCCATGTGAATGAATGCGAGCGTTTTCGAATTGCGTGCGAAGCTATGCGTAAGGGACAGCTGCGACGTCCAGAAGAGCTCTTGATCCGAGTGCAACGCGCATAGGGTTCACGCACTTCATGCGCCCCACTTAGGGATTTTTGGATATATTCATTATTTATCAATGCGGGAGGATTGAGGATGAGGAAAGATCAATCACTTGCGAATCAAAGATCGTATAGAGACAAGTCCTCTAAATAGAATAACGCGTATGTAAGATGCTAGTAATCTGGAATTTAGAGTTTTATTAATTATTGGATTATATAGAGGCGATTTTTGAGCGGGAAGGTCGTTCGTACTAGTCGCGATATTGGAAGGGTTCAAATTACGCAAATACGTGTGACCCTAGATGTTGAGCATAAAAGTAAGTCTAATTGAAATAAATAAACGTTTTATATAATAGTAACCGCATTGAATGAGATATATTTCTGAGCCGGATAAACCCAACCAAAACCACGTGATCGAGATCCCTAGATTCAGCAAGCCCGAGAAGTAGAGAGCGTTAGAGAAATAGCAAACGTAGCATTACGCAACGACCAAACAATGTAGTGAGTTTCCTTTTAGCACAAACCCGAGGCATTATCGAACACGTCTACGAAATTAAGTGGAGGAAATTTGTTTGAATTTGAACTATTTTAAGCGCAAATAATGAGTCTCATGCTCGCGCTTAACGGGAGAAACCAGTTTAGGAGGCCGAAATTTTGGTGTTTTTCGTGAATTTTTTTAACAGGGAAGGAATAATCAGAATTTGTTTAAACTTGGAGGATATTTTATTCATGTTTTGAAGTACACCTTGTTATTTTTTCAAGTCATTTCCGCCGGAAATAGTGGAGTTAGAAGCTGCTGTCCACGGACGATCGCCATCCGAGTTTTTTGCTGGTGGGCATTTCTGAAGTCACAATTTTTATCTGTAATCATTACAATTTTCTTTTTTCGTTAACAACATATTTCCTAAGAATATGAACCTCATTGTGATCAAAAAAGTTGAAAATTGCAAGTTTTTGAGGTGTTTGAACACAATGTCATGTTTTTATACCATGTTTTTTCATCTTTTTTGCATTAAAAAAATATTTTTAATAATAATATCATCCCAGAGTTAGGTTCACATAGATTGTAATTGAATAAAGAATATTTACACAAATTTTCAGAACGATTGGTCAATAACTTTTTGAGCTAGAATGCCCACCAGTTGAAAAAAAGTCGTCCATGGACAGCAGCTTCTAACTCCACTATTTCCGGCGGAAATGATTTGAAAAAATTACAAAGTGTACTTCAAAATATGAATAAAATATCCTCCAAGTTTAAACAAATTCTGATTATTTTTTCCCTGTTAAAAAAAATTCACGAAAAACACCAAAATTTCGGCCTCCTAAACTGGTTTCTCCCGTTAAGAAGAAAAAAATCTATGAAAATAATTCATTAGTTTTTCTGAGTTAGCCAGGTGCGTTAAAAGAAAATTTTACTACAATTTATACACCGAAATAGTAAACAGAACTTTCAAATGGGTTTTAAAACTGTGCGAAATACCGAAGTCAAAACGTCGTTCGATTTTATTTACAAAAATTCGTTAATGTACACGCTATTTTGTGTAACACAAATGCAACTCATACTCGGCAATGTTGTTTTTGGTCTTTGAAGTCCGTCTGCTGCCTTTCCGGTCCGTTAAAATTTGCAATTCGTCATTAAGTTACAATCGACTTTAAAACAGCGTTATTGATCCGGTAAAATAACGTTTGTGGGTCGAGCTGCGCTGTGGACATGTAACGACATTGATTACGGATCGTTGGATTTGGATTACTCACGTTAAAAGTAACCAAACAAAAGTTCGTTTGAAATCGTTTGCCAGCCTGTACATGCTTTTCATGCTTTCAGGGATTCAGTAATGGACGGAGTATTTATTTAATACGAAATAATTAATAAACTTCTTGTATATACTTCTTTTATAAATTTCTCGTTTTTGAGGTTTTTTCAATTGTTCGATTTCTATGTAAACGTACAAAATCTTAATTTTTTTTTAACTTTAACATATTCTAAGTGCGTTTATCTTTTTCTTCATACTTAAAAAATGTTTGGATTTACGAAAGGATCTAGCTTTTCATTTTCAACTTACCGGTAAAGAATAAGTGGAACTTTTTTTTAGCATGGAATGGATCCTTCTTAATTCTGTGTAGAAGCTTTAGGCATATTTTCATAAATTCCTCCGCATTTTTCGACTTTCTAATTATTGAATAAGAACAACATATTAATAAAATACACCGAATATGTGATAATATGGATAAACAAAATAGTCGAATCAACTCACGTTACAAAACATCGCAGTGGCTTCATCCTTGCAGTAAACTTGTGGGCCTTTCGTACATTTATGTACATGTGCCTCCTAAATGGTTTAAAAATATGACCGATTATTTTTCGCTTCTTTTTTTGTTTGCATTTGAGTACGATTTTTTTTTTTACATTTTTCACAACTAGATTTTCATTTTGACAGTTATTTTATTCGCAAGCTTTATTGCTATTACTTGAATTCATAAAGCTCTAAAAAACTACGAATATGGAGCGTCGCCTGAGATGCTATATATACATAAAAGAAACATTTCCTCAAAAATGTTAATTGTCAAAACTTTCACTCACACAATACATACAATTTTAATATACTTTAAAGAAATTCTATTCAAACCGAGACAATCACACATTTTCTAAAGGGCTGTTCGGAATCTCCCATCATTAAGTGGGAAAATTCGCGAGGTAATCGTTTTTCGGCTCGGTTTATAACGGGTATGGCCCGAGAGCCAACATTTGCTAACTAAATGTTTTATTGCGGATTAACCATTGGGTTTTGTCCGCGAGGCTACGCGTCGAATGCGCGTCACCTCTACCTGCAAGGGTTTTTTAACCCCTGAACCAATCAAATTTTAACTTTTTCTTAGCAACCGATCACCCAATGAAAATGTGCGATACAAAAGGCAAAGAACCCTTCCTCCAATTGAAGGAGTGGGAGTAACTCTTACATTTTTAACTTGTCTCAAATTTCGAGTCAGTTGTTAATTGAATGTCACCAATAATACTTCTAATCACACACTCGCACATAACATTTGTAATAGTTCATTCAAATATATATTTTAACTCTAGCATATCACTGACTCCGAAAACATTATTTCATACGCGAAAACAGTCACACCTCATTAAATTTGAATCGTGACGTATCAAATCATTTCGTCACATATTGTGGAATGAGATTTACGACCTCATTAGATTAACATACAGAATATTATAAAATACCTTTCTTGTCGATCGACTTACCGCTTGTTTTCGGTCGAAAGACTGTACGGCAACAACAAGTAAAAGCATTGAAATGATGAACAGACATTTCGAGGTCACTGTGGATTGAAACGTTCCAAAATCAATTATACGCTCTAAGAAATTATAGACCTATATTTACCTTTATCTAGCAAAAACTATTAGTAATTTGTTTGTTATTGCATATTAATTCAGAAATTTTGGACGAATAATCACGTCAGTCTCTTAAAAAGGATCGATGTATGAATAAAGTTTTGAAGCCAGTGAGGATATGCTTTTCTCAGCGGCAACTCAACAGTGAATCGGTCATCAAGCATCATATTAAAACGAGTATTAGAGAACCATTTGATTAATCGTATGACAACTTTTTTCGGTATGTTGCTGATCTTTTAAAAATTCAAATAAAAAAAAATCACAGTAAAGTAAAAAAAAATTTTTGTTGAATTAATGTTAACTAAAAATGAATGTTTCGAAAATTAAAAACTCAACTGCAGATAAATATGCAAACTCACAAAAATACCAATTATGAAACTTGAACTAAGTTGCCGTTTGCAGGCTAAAAATTGATATTCACATTGGCAGATATCAGTTTCTTAACAAATTTGTTTGACTGAAATCAATTTATTATATCTATATGATCTTCAAAAAGAGGACATTTGCAGCAAACTCAACCAAACGTTCATTATTATTATTATTATTGTGATTAGTAGTCAGAGATTGCTAATCAAATGGCCCGCCACTACGATTATGCAGTGAATGCACTTCACATGTGACAAATTAATTCCAGACAGAAAATTTCAGCATAGATTCGATTTGTATATAGTCCGGGAGCTAGTGAATATTTTTGGAACTTATTTTCGCACGCAGCGATCAAGTTTTTTCCGATTCAATTGATGATGTTTCTCAACAAATCGATAGTCTGACTATAGAGTTCCGATGGATCGAGCTAGGGTGCACTGAAAAAAAAGTCACTGGTGTTTATAACAAAAACGTATGTTTGGGCGTCCTGTTTAACAACACCGTGCTTAACAAAAAACTGTTAGTACTTAATGAACAAGGAATTCTCCCAAAATTGAAACCTCAAAAGATTTTTAGCGGTTACCTTAGTGACTTATTGATATTTTTTTCTACTATGGCGCCTGAAAACCATGATATAAAGATGTCGATTTTTCTTGGTATTGCACCAAAAAATTTTTGCATACACATAATAAAAAACTAATGTTCTCAAAATTTAGGCCTTCTAAACAAATTTTGTGATGCTTGAGTGACCCCTAAACATTTTATCGGAATGCCCAAATTTTGGGAAAATTACTTTTTCATGCAGTACTAACATATTTTGTAGCAACAAAAAGAAAAATTGACATTTTTCAAATTCATAAGTCGTTGAGATGACTGCTAAAAATATTTACATCCGGCCCAAATATCGCTTGACAAAAAAATCGACATTATTATATCATGAGTTTCAGCAAAAATAGCAAAAAAATATCAAAAATTTGCTACAAAATTTTGGGAAAATTACTTTTTCATAATATAATAACATTTCTCGTATAGACCTCAAAAATAACAAATAATCGACTTTTTTAACTACCCTAATAGATATAAAACCATTTTAATGCAAATTATGATGAAGGTGATGTTGGACGACACGAAAATGATTCTCATGAAAATGACGATGCCGACGGTAGTGACCATGATTGTCAGGATGAGGCAGCAGAAGAAGAAGCGGACGCAGAATAACCAACCATAAAAATATGATTTATTTTTTTTATTTTATGCTTTGGAATTTTTGTGTACTGATTTGTAATTTACCATTACAACAGAAATTAATGGTCATTGGATAAAATCATCCCTCTGTACATTTCACAATATTTTGAAATAATAATTAATTTACTCATTTCATGATAAAAAATATGCTACGTAATAATGCTTGCATGAGGAACCATGCACATGCTTATTCCCAAGATGTCAATCGGTTAAAAAAAAAAAAAAAAATAGCTAAAAGAGCGTGAGTCGTCCCTGTATCGTCGGAAATAACATTTAGAACGCTCGATAACTCGCATTTTACGAGTCTGGCGAGGCTTTAGCGATTCAGAATAGTAGCCAGACTGTTTTTTTACTGAGTTTTATTATGATATTAACTAGTACAATGAGTTTCGTTTACGCAAAAATAAGTTTCAGACATCTACAAAAAAGTCAGATCGTTGGAAATCAAAAAAACCTTGTCATACTCATTTTCCATCTCCGACCATCAGCCAGACTACTTTTTTACAGAATTTTAGGGTATTAGTAGCAAAATTTTGTAATTTTATCTCATCGATTCCATCGAAAATTATAGCCAGACTGTCTATTTGTTGAAAAACATTATTAATGGAACCGAAACTGTCATAACTAGGGTATGAGAAAATAAGTTTTAAAATATGTTCATTGGCTTCCGGACTAATAAAAATACCAATTTGAGGCAGACATCTTGTTATAAGCGATTTGGTTAATTCTTCTTAGTTAGCATGTTTGACGGTTAGCATATCTAAAACTTTTGTTTTCATTAAACATTTTAAAAAACAAACATTCGTTCGGATCTCTTTAACTTCGCTATTTTTTTAACAATTACAGTCACCATTTTTAACGAAGAAATTGAACCTATGACACTTGGGCAATTGAGACGAATGAATTGACAACTTATGTATGAAAATTGATCCACTACTTTAGGTTCTGAGAAGATACACATGATCACATGCACGCAGACGACAAAAATCGCAACCTTCCTCGTGGTCTTGCTACAGTTCGTTAAAAAAGTGACTAATGCAAAAGTTTTTTGATGTTGGGTTTTTATGAAAGTTAGAGCTTTTAGAATCGTACAAGCATCGATTTTAGACTGTTTTGAGTTTTAATTTCAGTCAATGTTTGATATATTTGTATTTGATTTCTGTATCAAAAAGTGCTTGTTTTGTCGATCTATTATGTTCTCGATTTTTGCTAAATTTTCAAAGTTAATTGAATTTGCCAATTTTTCCATACATTTTTGTATAAATTTTTTGTCGATTCTTAAATGGCTTGACAATTTAAAATATCAGGATGAAGCTAAGAGTATGTCTCCAGTTCATCAAAATGCTTTTCTGAACACCTTGAAAAACCCGAAAATAATATTCGCGAAATTACGACAATTAAAAATTTCGAAACTTTTTGATCCTCGAAAATCGGGATTGGAGGGCAAAACCGTTCGTCTCCGCCATGCTAAATGTTTACAATTTAAAAAATCAAGCCGCATCTAGTGGGACGGGTCAAACGGGATTATTTCTTGTGGAAAATTAATGAGCGGTTTGGAAAAAATTCAAATTGTCTAAATCGATGCTAGGTTAGAGGCAAAAATAAACAGAAATCTATTCTAATTAAAATCTTCAATCCTTTTTCTAAAATTGTATTTGAGCGAACTCGGTTCGCAATTATAAATTTAATTGTTTTCTACAGTTACTCATTACACTATTATTACAACTCGATAAACTTACCCATCGTGTATAGATATTAAGCCTTACGAACTTTACGAAGAAATGGTGCTCAAGACGACTGTCGATCTTTTTATATCTGCTAGACAGTGTGTGCGTATGTGTGTACAGATGTTCAACTCTGTGTTAGGTCAAATAAATTCAAGCATGTGGCGAAACGCATATGTCGTTTAGGAATTTCTCCTACACGTTGCGACTTTATATATTTAATCATTATCAAATAATGTCTTATCATTTACACACTTGTCAAAATTGAGTCATGAACAAAGATGTTTAGGGAGCATAAAGTCTCAAAACTTAAGGTTACGGTAAAAAAAGATATATCGTACATCACTACTTATTTCACTTTCAATTAGATCTATATTTAGTATGTTTATATCGTATGCTAAATTCTAAATCCTGCATTCAAAATTCAACTGAAGAATGTTCTCTTCTTGATGTATAATTTTCGATCGATAATCAAAATTTTTTGATTTTTTGAAAATAAGATCATGTTTCGGAATGAATTCTGCTCATACATGTCTACACCTTAAAATAAGATTACCGTTCTTACAGAGTCAGTCAATAAGAAGCCACAAAAAACTTATACTTTTTTTCAATACGATTGATTTGCGCTTTTTCTCTATTTTATTTCACTTACATCTCATATTTTTCAATTTGTAATACCCGCCGTTATATTCGTTTCCTCAGGATCGTCATTTCTGTCAGCTTAGGTGGATGGCAATGTTTTTCGACCCACTATTTAGAAATCACTTTTCCGTCTTTATTCACGGATATATTCTCAAAATTAATATTTTTTTATTTGCTTGTACCCTGAACCTTGTGCATAATAATCTAAATTAAAAAAAAATATATTCTTTAATTTTGAGAACATGTGGTGTGTTTCGTAGTTGTAATGGCCTCAATTCGTTCATTTATTGTAAAAACGAAATGACACGTGCTCTGCTAACAAAACATTTTGCATTGAATTTTTTTATCCTCCGTTCAGTAGTTGGAGAACAACACAAAAATAACATTTGAATCTGATTTCACCCAAAAGTTAAGTACAAAATAGGGTAAAATAAACAAATAAAAAATGATCAATAAATTTGGAGGTGAATTTTCAATTTTTCAGAATTTTTAATAACAAAATTATGATCAGCGGAAAAAGTTAGCCCAGATTAAAAAAAAAAAAACAACTCGATAAGTTAATTTGTTCCCAAGATATTCCATGTTTGTCGAATTTGAACGCGCGGATTAACTTTCACGCGAGCGCGCGCGAGCCCGAGACGGCTACCCCCACTCTGCCGCCAAACGCGACGTCACATTTGGTCTCTCATAAAACCGCTGAAATAAACAATAAATTTATATGGGATTTTTCCGCCGATTTTTCTCCAATTAACACAAGCCTTTCTCTGTACGCTGTCCAATTTTTAGCTCTCTATGTTGAAATGAGCAGCTGCAATAATTATTGAAAAACAAATTTTTTTATCTCCCCCTAATAAACTTTTTGCAAATTTTTTTTTTCTAAATTCGTAGAAAAATAAACGCTTTCGAAATATGTCAATTCCGACTCTGTGACTTAAAAATTCGCGATGGAATTCCATTTGTTTATGAGTAAAAATCGTACCCGATTTTTGGAGCCGTTTTTCACCCTTTTAATTATAAAAAATCGATTTGCCCCAAAGTGTACATGATAGTACGACTCTTTCGGATCAATTTCGTTTTGGTTTTATTGCATTGCGACACTCTCCCGGTGTAGAAATTCCTCGCAAAAACAGTCGGTTTTTTAATAACAAATGGCTCTTCTCAAAAACTATTTTTCCGATGAAGCCCAAATTTTGCATACTAATTTAGTGTACCGAGGGGCAAATATCCTGAGATTTTGGAGGCTGTATACGCATTTTTAAACTAATAATAGGCTATGATAGAAATGGCCATTTTAGCTGGTTTATATTTTTTTGCGGGCGAACTAATGAACCGATTTTAATTTGCGACCCGCCAAATTGTTCGTTTTTCTAATATCTACAAATAGTTACTGAACTTTTTTTTTCTCCGATTAATAGTTTCGACGCTATCTCCCAAAAACATGGTTTTGCCAACTTTGACCGCGTGGCAAAAAAAAGCCCCCCAAAATCTGTAGTTGGAAAGTGGTAGGCCTTCATCAGGGACATCAGCCCTACACGAATCCGTCGGTTAGAATCATTCTGGCTCGGTGTCATGAAAAGGGCCTTTTTCATACCCGGTTCCTGGACTACTAGTGAATCGGTATTAACGGGAGAAACCAGTTTAGGAGACCAAAATTTTGATGTTTTTCGTGAATTTTTTTTTAACAGGGAAGCAATAATCAGAATTTGTTTAAACTTGGAGGATATTTTATTCATGTTTTGAAGTACACTTCACTCATTTTTTTTAAGTCATTTTCGCCGGAATTAATGGAGTTAGAAGCTGCTGTCCATGGACGACTTTTTTCAACTGGTGGGCATTCTAGCTCAAAAAGTTATTGACTAATCGTTCTGAAAATTTGTGTGAATATTCTTTATTCAATTGCAATCTATGTGAACCTAACTCCGGGATGATATTATTATTAGAAATATTTTTTTAATGCAAAAAAGGTGAAAAAACATGATATAAAAACATGACATTGTGTTCAAATACCTCAAAAACATGCAATTTTCAACTTTTTTGATCACAATTAGGTTCATATTCTTAGGAAATATGTTGTTGACGAAAAAAAAATTGTAATGATTACAGATAAAAATTGTGACTTCAGGAATGCCCACCAGCAAAAAACTTGGATGGCGATCGTCCATGGGCAGCAGCTTCTAACTCCACTATTTCCGGTGGAAATGACTTGAAAAAATTACAAAGTGTACTTCAAAACATGAATAAAATATCCTCCAAGTTTAAACAAATTCTGATTATTCCTTCCCTATTAAAAAAATTCACGAAAAACACCAAAATTTCGGCCTCCTAAACTGGTTTCTCCCGTCAAGTAACTAAGCGCAGTTTGTGTTAACCCTTTGAATTTTGATAGGACATGCGTTGTTCCACTTTTTTGTGCAATTTTTTGATTATTTAACTTTACATTATTTGTTGTTCGATATTTGTTGCGGTCTTTTGCCTCAACAAATAGCGGATTTTTCGTTTGCACACAGTCCGTAGGACATTCATAAATGTTCAAAAAATATGTACATTGATTATTTAATAGCATAAATACTATGTATAAACAAATAGTCAAAACTCGTACTTTTTTATGAAAAAAATGCATTTTCTACTAAACTACTATGAAAATCGCAATGATTCAAAATTTCAAAATTTTCCGTTCTGTGGTTTTTGTTTTAAAAAAAATAAAGATCCTATTGTTTCTATACCAGATGCAAATTAACAAGAGTATTAACTGAAAATGATCGCATATTTTCAAATTTTGAGTTCAGAATCATAATCAGCGACTCCAAAAACTTATGCATGCAAACCTTCAAGTAAATCGTTGGTAAGGAAAAATGTATACCTCAAAGGGTTAAGGCTCGAAGACTGAAAAAATATCCCTTAACAATAATTTGTGTCTTATGTTGTATTGAATTATTATTATGCTTCTCCACTATTGGGAAAAAATTTAACAGAGTATTTTTCCATACATCACACATTGGATCTCGTTTTATGACATGCCGCGTTAGAAATGTAGGTATTATTTTTTGACTAAAGATTTTTAATGAGATTATGGTATTATAGGTAGTGTGTGCGCGCGGTAAGTCGTAGATAGGCCGGATCGAATCCCCTTGTAGGTAATAAATTTTTCCATAGAGATTTGTCAGTAGTGATGTAAATAGTGAAACACGATCGAACATTATGATACAGTCTTACTGTCTAAGCGCTAGATTTCACAAAGTTACATATAGCGCTAGCAGCGAGCTAGTGTCACTAACCAGCCACTAGCCAGTAGTTGAAAAAAATGAACAGCGACCAGCTCTACGCGGGACAAATTTCTACACGGGTGACAGTAATTCGAAGAGCGTTATAAAGAAATCGAGATATATGTATGCACGAATCACACAAGTAATAAAAGAGGATTCATGCGTCTTCTTTATTATTTACAATCACTTATTTATATAACATTTGCATTTTTTAAATTCTGACATTCGAATGACAATATTCGGGAATTAATTACGAATTGTCTCAAATATATTTTTACCTGTCGCCTGCCCTATTATTGTGGTGACCTCGATTTTCGGGGTATTTTATATTTACACTTTTGAAATCCCCAAACAGGACTTAAAATTTTTATTTACTCAAAATTGATAGAGAATAACTTTTTTTCTCTTTTATACTCAACCCACAATGACGATACTATTTATAGTATTTTAAACAATTTCGTTGATTTCTAACTAAACGTTTCATACCTTCGCGGTGTACATGGAGAGACTTTTATTTGAAAAATGACTATGTTTTTATTGTAGCGTCGGACTACATCGGCATAATGGGAGTAATCGATGTAAACAATGTGAGGAAATGATATAATTTAGTTCAATTTGACAATAAACATAGTAAATTACCCGGTAATTTTACAATAAACATAGTAAAACTGCCCATTATGCCGATATAGTCCGACGCTACAATAAAAACATAGTAATTTTTCGAATAAAAGTCTCTCCGTGTATATTGTAGCTAAATTTAAGCGCGTCTCGTTTGCAAAATAACCCCGAGTGCAAGATGTTTCAATGAGTCATGGGGGTCGAAGCACACAGGAGAGCGATATCCCAAACATCCCCAAGAGAACGTAGTCATAACATGAAGAAAAAAAACACTAAAAAAAATAAGCGAAAAATTCCTTGAAAGTTCTTACTCTCGTTACTCCCCTGAGTACAGAACTAACAGCCCGTGAGATTTACCTAGTATACGAACTCTTCCGAGGGATTATCCTACGAGAGAGAAAAAATGAAGGTCGCAAATTTAGCTGGATTCACTCTCTGCCAGTTCTCTCGCGTGTCAGTTCTTTTATCCCTGCAGCACCGCAACTTTATGTTATTCCTGGTGTGATATACGCTTACGTGTATGTATGTATAAGAAATTTATGCAAACTCTCATAAACAGTCCTGAAATGATGAGAGAAAGGGAGAGAGATGAGTTGGAGAGAACAAAATTTTCGGGGTGCGAGTTTAGTACTGTAATGGAGCAGCGAACCGAGTAATTAACAAAGGACTTCACTTCAAAGAGTATGTAGGTGTAGTAGTCCGGTTTTATATGAACCTGTCTCCGTTAGAGAAAAAGAGTCAGAAAATAGAAGCGAAAAAAACACTACGAGGAGCCCAAAAGGGACAAGAAAATGGTTGTTGAAAAAAAAAGCCCATATCTTCATCTTCATTATCTCGTTGTAGCATCCCGAAAGTCTCTCGGGACTCATTTTACCATACATTTTTCTCTCGTACCTCTATCTTTTTTAACTCTCGCCTCACCCGGAAGGGGTATTTATTCAATTTAAACAAAACCGCAGCTGGGGTTATATTTAGTTTCAATGGAAGTTGAGACAGTCCGTTGATTTTTGCCCGGCAGCAAGGACTCTATCCTGAAGAAAAATTTCTGCGGAGAAATTAATTTTAATGTTTTTTCAATCGATTACAAAGGGAGAACGGTTGGTCCAGTAGATAAGGGCTCGTGCTCGTACGACGCGGGCCCCACGTTCAAATCCCGGTCAAACATCAATGAAAATTTCTCATTTTTTTCAAATGTTTCGACTGCAATCCCGGATGGTTCGGGGATTCCGCCTTCATAAATCCATGCCAAAAACACCTCTCTGTGATGCTTGAGCGGGTCAGTGTACGGGTCCGGATGCCTCCCGTGGACGGTTCTTATCGTACGGATGGTGGCCCCAGTGGTGAAAAAAATTGGTTACGAAAGATTATAAAGCCACTTGAAAAAAAATAAATTTTCAGAATATTTGCGAAGTAGAATAATTCTAATTTTATTAGTTTATAAAAAGTCTGCATTGCTATTAAGGCAATTAATTATATATAATTACTATTAATTATTATTATTATATATATTATATATATTATATATTTTATTATATTGCTATTAAGCATTATTATATAATATATTTATTAATAAACTTATTAATTTATTATATATTTATTAATATATAGCAATATAATTATATAATATAATTAATATTTCTATTAAGGCAATTAATTAATAATAATTGCTATTAAGGCTGTTGTCTAAATTGCTGTTTTCAAAAATGATTTTTAGGATAGAATAATTCTAAAACTGTTTGAGTAAAAACACGTATGAATTTTTGAGAAAAAATTCAAAAATTGTATCTTATAGTTTTGTACGATTGAGTAAAATAGTGCACGGAAAAAACTTCTGATTGGCGATCAGCTATACATTTAAAATACATAAACCGAACGTATTCTTGATCTGTATCAGTGTTGGGAGCAATGGTACCAGAACCAGATAGAAAATACGTTTTTTCATAAAATGGCGACATGCTAAACTTGGATTATCGATTTCTTGTATGTTTTTTCTCCTTTTACCGGTTTAAGAGAAAAAAGTAACAATTATCTCGACTCCTTTCTAGTAACATTACTCAAAAACTATCCACTGAAGATGTATGCCAAATTCCAACTCAGCCAACTGGATATCGAGGTATCGCGGTCGCCAATTTGAAAAGCATATTTTTGAAAGAACCTCTCTGATTCTTTATAATTTTTTTTTTCGACAAAATTTGTACAGTTTCTTAAAGAATCACTAAATTTGTGGACAAGATTTCAGTAAGAAAGCTCGAACGGTTTTAGATGTATTCTATCCTAAAGCTCATCTTCGAAAACAGGATTCTAGACAACAATACCGCCTTAAAGATTCGTGGTACCAAGCCGAGACAAGTACTTTTTCGTTCGAAAAAAACAAAAACATGATGACAGTTACCGCGAATCTATATACAGCACGGACCGTATTGTAATCCTACTTTGAAAACTTCAAATAAATATTGTACATAAATTGTTCCGTCTTGACAAATAAAGTTTTAGCAGTTATTTTTTACTTTTTCATCAATTTAAAAAAAATCTATGCCGGAGCTGCATGCAGTACAGAAATCTCATTTTTTTAAATGATGATCGCGGCTTCGAGCAGCTTGTTGGTCGTAGCCATCGATTTTTCGCAATCCCTGAACATAGCGGTTTTATAAAAGTGTGACATTCGGCCTATAAAATTGGTGTACAGTCAGTGTATCAAGAGACTCGGTAGAATCTTGGGACAAGAACATTGACAGCTCTGTCGTCTGCTGGCCTGAGGTTCGTCGAGTCTATACTTTCTCTGAATAAAGCGATTCGCGGTGGTGGGGATAAAAATGGCATATCATTTTGTTTAATTACGAAGCTGAGGAGTTGTTTGGTGTTTTAAAAATTTTTTCACTACTCAAACGCATAGCCAATTAACTTTTGCATTTCTTTATTAATTTTTTTATTGATTCCCCTCATTGATGGCAATTAACTTGATGTTTGAAAAAAATGTATCTCAACACGTTCTTTGAAGACGAACTGTCGAACAATTTTCCGATCTTTTCCTTCAGATAGACTTATAACTTCGTGAAAAATCGAGCGAAATTCGAGTATGAGTGAGAATTTTCGTTTTCGAACGTAATTTTGATAAAAAATATGCATCAGTTTATTTAAAAATTACTTCAACCAGTTTTTTCAATTTTAACCCGTCGGCAGGCACGCTATGAGATTTTTTCTCATACTTATATTAAAACGATGATTACTCGAAAATTAAAAATGGCATAAGCACTTGAAAATTTTTCTATCTTCACCAAATTTATTCTTTTGTATGATAGAAGAGTTAAAAAAATGTTTTGAAATTTTGTTTTTGAATTTATTTAATTATTATTTTTTGGTTTTTAGTGTCAATTATCGTTGTATTTATGGTTTATTAAAAATAAAAATGTTTAATAGCCGCAATCACTGTAGCAAAATTGTTTTCAAGTTCCTATTTATCAAATTAAGCACTTGAAGCTATACATGTGAGGAAATCTCTCATCGCACACCCAATGTTTAAAGTGTACGTAGCGCGCCTGCTGACGGATTAAGCGTGACATTTTTTTCACAATGCATGTATCCTTCAATTTTCTTGATAATTTTTTAGAGTAAGATCTTGAAATAACTTTTTGTGTATGTATCGTTTTAGTTAGCATTTTATAAAAATAATTATGGGTGAGATTTTTTTATAAAACGTACCTACATGGCTCATCGAAAAGTCAAGCATCTTGAATTGTTAAAGTTGTCACAAATTTTGTATTTTCGACGAAAATAAAGCCATGACGAATAAAGTGAATTACATATGCCACATCGTATTCTGACCACTGTATGAATTTCGAATAAATATTTAAAAGCATATGTGACATTTTCAGAAATTTGACATGGGCTGTAATTATTATAATTTTTTTATCTGTTTTACTCTAGCATGTTTTATATATACTAAAGTACATATAAAACATACCAGAATAAAATAGTAAAAAAATTAACATCGTATTAATAAGTAAACGTATTGAAAAATGCTAAATTTTTTAGACTATCTTCGCTGTCAAATATGATTATCTGTTAAATATTAAATTAATCATTTTACATAATGATGGCCTTCAAACTAAAAAAAGAAAAATAATTAGCTGATTCTTGCAATCACTTACAAGATCCCTTGAAAATCGATCAGTGTCTGGATTTAAAATGGATCCAGTCAAAATGCATCAAACGATGTGAGCATAAACTCACGCCTGTTTGTATGAGCGTGTTAACCGAGAGAAATGATCGTCAAGGATTCCTCATTCCATTTATAAAAGATACACTTAACTCTGTTGGTTAGTCACGCATCAACATAACTCAGATGAAAAACAAAAATGTTTTATAATTAATAGATTTTAACGAGCTGAAAATTACTCAACTATTATAGTGAGACTGTGTAACTCTCTATCACAGGTGCATGGATGCTATAAGCTATTTGGAGGATAACAACGATATTCGCAACTCTCACGCCGTACACTTACTTTCGAATACTCTCGCGCACACAAAGAATAATTATAAACGGAAAAATCATTCAATTACGCGAAATAACTGGAGATTTCCGGATTCAATCACGATACTATTATTGCCCGGTATTATATCGCAAGCTACTTCGCGATTGCTGCGAACACGCGGCAAAATTACAAGAAAATCTTTTTGTAAGGCGAAAGACGAAGCCGCCGCCGCTACCGAATGTCTTACTGAGCTTACAGGATCCAAACACGTTTTCCAATTTTAATTTTAAAGAAAAATTGACGGGAGATTATTAGCGATATCAGGACAAAGCCCGCTGACCAGACTCGAAAGCGAGAAAGAAAGAGATATTATAATAATTACCGTTTGTCACTCACGTGTGTCCCCCCTTTTCTCTTTCTCACGCATATTCGCGATCATGTGTGACATAATTTGAATAATTTCGGGCGTTAGACGGAGCCCTGAATATTTAACGGGAATAATTATTTAGTTATTTCTATTTTTAAATAACTCCTAGCCCGAATATAACGTTTGTTATGGCGAATACTAACAAAAGAATATTACAAACGCTTTAATGAAAATTTGTCGGGAATGGCATCAATTAGAAATAGGGTTGATGTCCCCTAAAATTGCGACTCCCCTGAAACAACGACGAGACCTTATAGCTAACAATAGGTCTGTTTTAGCTAACAATAGGTGTTTTTTCATCGCCTCTGATAAACACTGCATACGAGATATTTCGACGCTTCACATTCGCTTTCCGACTGTTAGGAAAAGGATTGAAGGCAATGCAGCTTTTTTGTGGTGTCATGGATTTAGCATCATGCATCGTACAAACAAGCTTCGATTCAATTATGAAAAATGTTGAAGAAGCTTCAACAGTCGTCGCTAAAGCGTCTATGAAAGCTGCTGCTGAAGAAGAAGTTCAAGAATGTGCCAATCAAGATAAACTACAATTATCTCAGAATGGAATTATTGTATCCGGCGATGGCGCTTGGATGAAGAGAGGCTTTTCTTCGCTTTTCGGAGTTACAACATTAATTGGTTATTTCGCGGGAAAAGTTATCGACTTCGTGGTAAAAAGTAGATATTGCAAAGAGTGCGAAATTCACGAAAAGCAGAAAGGTACGGCTGAGTATGAATCGTGGTTAGAAAACCATCAAAAACATTGTGCAGCAAATCACACAGGAAGCTCTGGGAAAATGAAGCCAGATAGTGCTGTGGAAATGTTTCAAAGATCATTAGAAAACTATGGGATTAAATATGAATATTACATAGGTGATGGTGATACAAAAACTTTTTCAAGCATCACGAATGCTCAGCCATATGAAGACCTCGAGGTAAAAAAGAAAGAATGCGTGGGTCATGTCCAAAATCGTATGGGTAAGCGTCTCCGCCAAGTCGTCAGCGATAGCAGAAAATCGACGTCAATTATCAATGAAGAGGAATCAACGACAAAAAAAAAATGCAAAAAGTACATCGAATCAAAGCAAACGAGTTAGTTTGGGAGGACGTGGAAAACTTACTGCTAAACTAATAGACGAGCTAACTATTTATTACGGTTTAGCAATAAGAAATAATATTGACTCTCTGGAAAATATGAAAAATGCCATATGGGCGACATTGTACCATAAATCATCAACGGACGAAGAACCTCAGCATACTTATTGTCCACCTGGAGAAGAAAGTTGGTGTGATTGGCAGAGAGAAAAGCCGAAGGTACATTAGATACATACAAGCACAAAGCCGCTTTACCTGAAATTGTACTGCAAGCAATAAAACCCATCTATGAATCATTAAGTAACGATCAATTACTGGAAAAATGCTTGGGTGGATTTACACAAAATGTCAATGAGAGTCTCAATTCAAAAATTTGGAAGATTGCACCCAAATGTAGTCCAGGTAGTAAGAGAATAGTTGATATAGCTACCAATGTTGCTGTATGTACTTTTAATGACGGGGCAGAGGCTTTATTAAGAATAGAAATATTACTTGGAATCACAATTGGATACGAGGGGTACCACTATTGTCTTGGAGAAGAAAATGCGAACCGGCTAAAACACGCACGAATCAATGCTACTAAAGCAACAAAAGAGGCCAGAACAACTCGTCGATTGGAAAAAAATAAACAACAACAATTGTTTACTGACAAGGAAGGCATACAATATGAAGCTGGAATGGGAGATTAAACGTAAGTTAAAAAAATAAATTAAAAAATTCATAAAGTTCTTGCTTTAGCTGTGCGCGACCTCGAGCGAAACGCACTTGAAACTTTAAATGCATTTTTCTCAAAACTACTTTTTCTGGCACGGTCTGCATGATAACTCATACAGTTTTTAATATTTTTTGATGCTTTTTTTTTTAAATATTCGAAATTGTTTTCTCTATAGTCTGTCGAGTCGGATTTTTGATGTTGTGATTAAAAAATTTTATAAACATAATTAAAGTGTGACATTTATGACACAAAATGCACACTTTTTTTTAAACTGCCGTAAATTACCAAAATTTTTCGAATTTCAAAAATCCGGCTCGACAAACTATAATTGCAACTTTATTTTACAAGAATTTTTTTACGTTTTGCAGATCCATCAGCATTTCAAGAAGAAATGATGCAGACCGTGGAGCTACTTGTTTTTCATAGTGCTTCGGGAAACGTGATTTTTTATGTTGTAATTTTTGAAAAAAAAAATGAAATAAATTTTTTTATAAAGTTTAAATACTAATAAACAATGTGTAAAAATTATTTTTATTAATTTCTATTGCTATCTCTTCTACAGACAGTTTTTCTTTTAGCGCGTTTTAGGCGCTGCTGGACGTATGTAAGGCGTTAATGGTCGTTGACGGCAACTTCATGTTGAAAAAAAATGTATCTGAACACGTTCATCGAAGACAAACTTTCGGAAAATTTCTCAATCTTTTTCTTCAGATATATGTAAAACTCGTTGAAAAATCGAGCAAATCAAATGCATGAAGGGGTCAGAATTTTCGTTTTCAAACGTAATTTCGTTCAAAAATATACATCAAATTAATAACAGATTACTTTTACCAGTTTTTTCAATTGTAAGGCCGTATTGTTGTCTAGAATGTTATTTTCCAAGATGAGTTTTAGGAGAGAATAAATCTTGAACTGTTCGAGTTTTTTTTCTATGATGTACGATGTACAACAGGATGATGAATATCCTGTCTTGAACACTGTCTCACTGTTACTGTTTTGACGAGAGACAGTGCAAATAGCAGGGAAACAATTACACTTGCGCACCAAGTGGACTCCGGCGAGTGTATGGACACCCTGTAGGTGTACGTGCATTCGCGAGGTGAGATATAACTATAGCTATAGCAAGATATAGCATGGCAAACGAGATAGAGAGAGATATAGAGAGCGTGAGCTCGTCGCGTTTCTGTTAATTACTAAAATTTTAAATTTTGAAAACAGGGACGTGACAGTACCAAACATTTTACATTTTTTTTGTTGCAAAAATCACGAAACGATTTTTATCGCCGTCGTTATCGTAATTCAAAAAAATTTCTTCCTTCTAAGTTTTCGTATATATTTCGGAGAGTTCCAAGTCTCAATGAGTTGGCGGTGTGGCTAACTGTGGGTTTGTTACAGCCCTTGCTCTCTGCACTGTACGCGACAATCCTGATATACTTGGAAGCTGCGCTGCCGTGCTGGATGAAGTGCTGGCGATATGGCTTGTGATTATATTGCGTGTAGTTTCAATAAATGTTTTCACACGTTTTTTAATTTTTTGCACGACTTTCTCGTTGACATTTCTAAAGATTTCTCTGTCTCCGGTCAGTTTCGATGCGAACCATGCGTATTGGATCATATTGCGAAATACCGGAGAGGATAGTTGATGGTGAACTATAGAGTGAATTTTGGTACAATCTTCGCGGGAAGTAATATCTTGTTCCTTTTTTGTGAAAAAAAAGTTCAAATCACGAGCAGAACTTTGAACACGGAACCTCCGTGCTACTACGCTGGCCCGCTACCACCTCGGCCACCGGGCCGCTTGGATGAAGCTCAACACATTCTAGTATATAAATTATGACCGCGATTTCTCGAGCGTGTTTTTCGGAAATGGGAGGCCATCTGGCCCTATGGCTGTGCCATAGCAACACTATGGGGTAGTACTGCAACCGCGCGTCGTCCCATCCCAAACTGCATTTTCCAAATCTAGCACTCCCCTAAAAGAAATGTAAAAACATATAAAGTATTACAAAGAGTGCCGAATAAGAATCTCAACGTTTTAAAAATAACCACTTCAAACATATGGCATATGCTTTTCGTTACCATCATTCCAAAACAAAATGGTCAAAATCCTGGTTTTTCTTATAAATAACGTTATACGTTCTTCTATCCATTAAAATAAAAAAATAAAAAACTGTAGAAAAATTTTTAAGTTATCGTGAAAAATGTGACGTTTTCAATATTTCCCATAAGAAACGCATGTCGAACTGTGCAATCTCGGATAGGAGATATATCAAATCTAAAACCGTAAATCCTTTAAAAATTTTACACGTGATCATATAATAGTGTCCTGAATGTGTTCTCCGAATTTTGAATCATTCTATAGAAAAACCTTTTGGTGAAATTACACCGTTAATGTTTGATACCAACACAAATTAGTCTGCGATTGTGAAGTATAGTTTGATTGGAAACAGTTGGATACAAGTTTACCATTGTATCTCGAGCAGAGACGCAAAAGGTACTCAGTTTATAAATTTTTCGGATGGTTGCAGCTAATTAAAATGTTGTACATTCCACCGTTATTTCGATACGGTCAAGTAAGAAGCTTTTAATGCTTTACAAAAAGTAGACAAATAAATACCGAAAAAATAGTACGCATGCGTGCTGTAAAAAGGTTGGGACAGGTACATTTTCGTAGGCTTCGAAAAAAATAATCTCATTTATTTTATTCACCCAAAGGTGTTCAAGTCTGCAAGAAGTTCCGAAATAAATTCAGTTCTCCCAAAAATCATCAAGCCCTCAAAAATTTTTGGAAACCCCCAAACAAAATTATCAAATGAATTTGAATCAATCAAAAAACCGGCAATTCAATCCCCGAAAAAAATAAGGTTCGAACCTTACAAAAAGTTACCAAATAAATAGAAATCTGCCAAAGCATATATGGCCAAGTATGCGGAGTTTATTAATATTTTATAAAAGCTCCAAAAAATTTTGAAATATATTCCAATCGTCTAGGTAACATAATAAATTTTCCCACAATTCTAAAGTATACTATAGTATAATTTGATTGGTAACTATTTGATAAAAGCTTAGCATCATACGTTGAGCGGATACGCACAGAGTGCTTGTCCGGCCTGAAAATGTGTCGAATGGTCGAAGCTCAAAATCTGCTGTTATTTCCTCGGTGAACTCAAAAACACATTCAAATCATGATTTGAAGTCATCGTATCAATCGAAGTATCCCATGCACATTCGAAGCTCTTTTCCGACTCGGAAAGCAATTTGTTAAAAATTACGAAATCCAATATTGCATGCATGCACAATATTTTACACGAGTATAAATTCGTAAATAGTAATTGGTTAGCAATTAAGGTGAAATGACACGCCTACTGAGTCGCAATTCGTGCGAGAGAAATACCTGTTTTAGTGATTCCAAGCTTTCCCTCAAAAAGTAGATTTGCGCAAGATTTTATCCAACCATTTGCGTATCCTTTCATTTTATGAGATGATTTCTGAGATAAAACTTTCTGCTAAGTCAATTTTTACTTAAACTACCTATTTTAATAAAAAAATGCAGGTCGAACAATGACTCTGTGCGTATCCGCTCAACATATGATGCTAAACTTTTATCAAATGTTTACCAATCAAATTATACTCTACTATACTATACAATCGTGGGTAATTTATTGTGTTACGTAGACGATTGGAATATATTTCAACAATTTTTGGAGCTTTTATAAAATATTAATAATTTCCGCATACTTATTGGCTGTATATGCTTTCGTAGATCTCTATTTATTTAGTATTGTAATGACATCGTCTGTTCTGGTAACGCGACAGGAACAGCTAGGCGTCCGTCGCCATACTGAGCGGCCGCCTAGCGAACAAAACGAACACTAGCGCCAGGCACAAGTCGCCTCTAGCGGATAAAAAGTAAAATTAGAATGGCGTACGTGACTTTTGGCATAAGAATGGGGGCAACAAAAATAATAAAAAATTCATCGAAGGGACTTTTATTGTAAAAATAGGGATAATTAATGTATCTATAAAACTGAAAATGTGAACAAAATTTTAAAATAATTTGAAATTGAAAAATAGACCATTTGGACGCATGCGCGCAGCTATCACGCCACGCGGTGAGCGAATGAGAACAGAGAAGCGAGCGAGTTGGGGAAGCGAAGCCCCAATGAAATAATTTAGAAGCGAAATATATTTTCGAGATTATTCTATGGATCAATAAGAGTCCAAGTTATTTTTAGAAATCAAGAACAAAGGATCTCGACGGTATAAAATGCGGTGCAGAGTGGATTCAGCACTCTTTGTCGGAGAGTTACCGAGCTCTCAACAGGAGAACTGCTCTCCGGGTTCAGGTGATGGAGTCGTTCGGGTTCATTCGATTCCTGCAACCTGTTTATGTAATAAGTTTCCGATCGGTGACGGCGTAGTTCGGATTCGTTCTATCCCTGCAGTCGTAACGGAATTGTTTGGGTTCGTTCAATTCCTGCAGCTAATATTTCTAATCTCCTCCCTTTCCTAACTTATCATAACCAACATTTTTATTAAACGAAAGAATGGGAGACCTGCTCTTGCTGTTTAAATTCAAAGACGTCAAATATTTTATTATATCGAGCCACAACAAAAATTGATTTTTTTTTATTATAACGAATCATTTTTCAGACGTCAATTAATATTATTATCTTTTTAAATCAAATTATTGAAGAGTCACCGATTATTTTTTTAATATCAAATCATTTAAATTATGTTCGCGTTATCGAAGTGGGTAATTCCCCGACAAAATTTAATTCGTTTGCGTTTATTATCATTTCATTGAGTTATCGATAAGTAAAAAATCGAAATGTAGCAAAATTTAAACAAAACTCAAATAAATAATGATTTCATCGTTCAATTTAGATTATATAGAATCACAATCCGAATATAGTGTACAAATTAAAAATTTTCAATATTTCATTTTGATGAATAAATCAAAACTTTATTGTTTAAACATAAATTCCGCTCTAATCTCGTTTTCTTTCTTTGCCTGCTCCTAAATTTCAGGAAGCTCGAACCGACGTGTAACGACATTTAGTGTTTCAGCAAAAGCGTTCCGTTACAGTATCTTTTTGTAAAGTTCGAACTTTATTTTTTGCGAAGATTGAATTGTCGTCTTTGTTCTCTATTCGAATTCATTTCATAATTTGTTTGGGGGATTTCACAATTTTTTGAGAGCTTGATCATTTTTAAGAGGATTGAATTTATTTCAAAACTTTACATAGGCTTGAATACTTTTGGGTGAATTAAACAAATGATATTATTTGTTTCGAGGTTTGAAATACTTACCTTTTCACGAACCCAGTTTGCGATACATATTCATTTGAACGTTCATCACCCTGTTAAAAATTAACTGACTCTAATATTTAATAAATTAATGTTAAACGCTACAAAATTGTTATTAAATTAATTTTGGAAACTGCAGTGTACGAAACTTTGTTAAAAAATTCACTGAACAAATTACAGGGAATTTATACGTGTAGCGCGTAACCTGCAATCTGTGATGAAAATTTCATTATCGTTTGGAAGGGTTAAAGAAAGCACCGAGGATTAAAAAGCTCGAGGCGTGAATTATTGGAGATGAGATTTCCTATTTTAAGCTTTATTAAGAAAAGGTACTAAAGAGCAAGAAAATTCTCTTTTATAACAAAAAGAGAAAGAGGGAAATAAGTGCTGAATTGTTTTCCGGTGTGTCGAGTTCTTGAGACCACTTTGAGGGTTTTAGCGGCGAAGTCACTGTTAAAGGATGAGGGTGGGGCTCTTTCTTTCGCTCTTGAATAGATTTTTGGCTCTTTAAAAGGGCTAGAAAGACTTTTGGTGGCGGGACGTAAAGTCCAGTGTTTTCTGGGCTTAGGAAATCTTATATGAATATACATATATAGAGGGCATAATGGCAAAGATTCCTGACCTCGAATTCTCCGCAGTAAATACAGAAAGAGGTAGCAGGAAGCCAAAAAAGGATAGAAAAACGATTAAAACGTTTTTAGGCGGCGTAAATTGAATTACCAAAGCTTAGCCAGATGGCGAGTACTGGAAAATGAATAGAGTAAAGTGTGAAAGTCAGAGAGTATGTATATAGTCGAGGGAAAAAGGTGAGGCTGAGGAAAAAAATCTCCCCTAAAAACAAAACATGAATGGAAATTTAACGCCTTACATACGTCCAGCAGCGCCTAAAACGCGCTAAAAGAAAAACTGTCTGTAGAAGAGATAGCAATAGAAATTAATAAAAATAATTTTTACACATTGTTTATTAGTATTTAAACTTTATAAAAAAATTTATTTCATTTTTTTTTTCAAAAATTACAACATAAAAAATCACGTTTCCCGAAGCACTATGAAAAAAAAGTTGCTCCACGGTCTGCATCATTTCTTCTTGAAATGCTGATGGATCTGCAAAACGTAAAAAAAATCTTGTAAAATAAAGTTGTAGTTATAGTCTGTCGAGCCGGATTTTTGAAATTCGAAAAATTTTGGCAATTTACGGCAGTTTAAAAAAAAGTGTGCATTTTGTGTCATAAATGTCACACTTTAATTATGTTTATAAAATTTTTTAATCACAACATCAAAAATCCGACTCGACAGACTATAGAGAAAACAATTTCGAATATTAAAAAAAAAGCATCAAAAAATATTAAAAACTGTATGAGTTATCATGCAGACCGTGCCAGAAAAATTAGTTTTGAGAAAAATGCATTTAAAGTTTGCATCTACCTGCGCGCATCTGACTCTCGTTGGGCAGTCACGTTTTCTGTAATAACTTTCGATCTATGGGGAATTTGTACAATCGACTTACACAGAAATACGCCTAAAACTATAGAGAATAATAATCTGTAAAAAAAAAAAATCGATTTTTTCAAAATTCTGGACGTATGTAAGGCCTTAAGTCAAAGAACAAATGCTTTATTGTTGAATACCAAGGTCTGGGCACATTTTGACCAAAATTTCCGAAGAACCATGAATCTAAGGGGGAAATTCGACATTTTTTCATTACCGTCTTTCGAAATAAAGGGAATCTCATCAAGATAACTCAATTAGATGACAAAATATACTACATTGGACGCGAATGTCAAATTTTGTTGTACATGCAAGAGCAATCATTTTCACGAAATCTACTAGGTCGCCGAGTTCAAAAATAATTTTTTTCTTTGCAAACGAAAATAAAAGAGTTATTGTGCAGTTTGCGTATAGGGCCTATATGGCATTTATGCATACCATCATATCGCATCATTCAGAATATTCTTGCCTTTTAACTGTCGGCTATTTCAATCATTGCATTCTCATGCCATAGTGGGAAATGTTACCATCCCTTTCGGGGCTATTCCAGAAAAAAATTACAATTGGCCAACCACTGGATCAGCGTCGCCTCAACAATGTTGAAGGTTGGCCAATTATTAGTTTTACCATTGATTATACTCAATGTTGTGGGCTCTTTTCCTTCTTGTTGATCAACTCATAAATACCTGTTTTTCCGCAAATCTTCTTCCTCGATATATATCAAGAGACGCGATAGCAGCTAAACGCCAAGTATTAAAAAGGAAATTAATTGAAAGAAAAATTGGAAAATTCGTCGTGCGCTGCTGCACTCTTATATATGCTAATATAAGGTTTGTTCGATCATTTTTAATTTTTAAAATCCTCCCACGCAGCACGAGTGGAGTGAATATCTATGAAGATTTTTTATTCTTCCAACCGGTTTTTGTTAGAAGTCGTTTGATCCACGCAATTCGGAGATATCGCAATATTACGTACAAAAATTGGCCACTTTGGGAATTTTATCAAAAATTCAATTTCTTAGAGACAGAAAGCCGTAAGTTAAGCTTGTTTACATTGGATATACGTCCTTTGCGACAAAGGTCTACTTTGTCTACCCTGACGTCACACAGTTACCTAGCCAAGTCATCCCCTTCTTCCCTTTTGAAGATTGAGATGCAGATGAAGATTAAGATGAAGATCATAATAAAGGCGGAGGTGAATATCGAAATAATGAATGTCAAGGTCACGGATAAAGAAAGACAGAAAGACGATGGGAAAGAGAGGAAAGAGAGAGAGAATTGACGTTTGATGTTCGCGCTTTCCTGAAGAAGGTTTTCATTCTTTTGCTCTAGGTCTATAATTCGAATTGAGTTAGATCCAACCGTTTCAATCAGTCTGGGTAACTGACTTTAAAATTACTGTCTTAGCTGGAATTAAGTTCACCGATCGATTTGCGTTGTTCCGCGGTAAAACGGGTAAAATTTATGTCGGTGCTTGGCAGGTTCGCAATCGTATTCAGGGAAATCCAAAATAAATTACTTTGTATTTTAGATTGACTCGCCATTATAGAAATATTTCAATGAACTCATTGAAAGAAATAATCAGCAAAAAATGAGCAGTGGCCGATTTAAAGTTAACGGAAGAAACTAGTTTATCCCATTATATCATTATATCATTATATTTATAGGATTATATCAGATATAGGAAGCCGAAATTTTGGTGTTTTTCGTGAATTTTTTTTAACAGGAAAGGAATAATCAGAATTTGTTTAAACTTGGCGGATATTTTATTCATATTTTGAAGTACACTTTGTAATTTTTTCAAGTCATTTCCGCCGGAAATAGTGGAGTTAGAAGCTGCTGTCCATGGACGACTTTTTTCAACTGGTGGGCATTCTAGCTCAAAAAGTTATTGACCAATCGTTCTGAAAACTTGTGTGAATATTCTTTATTGAATTACAATCTATATGAACCTAACTCTGGGATGATATTATTATTAAAAATATTTTTTTTAATGCAAAAAAGGTGAAAAAACATGGTATAAAAACATGACATTGTGTTCAAACACCTCAAAAACATGCAATTTTCAACTTTTTTTATCACAATTAGGTTCATATTCTTAGGAAATATGTTGTTAACGAAAAAAAAATCTAATGATTACAGATAAAAATTGTGACTTCAGGAATGCCCACCAGCAAAAAACTCGGATGGCGATCGTCCATGGACAGCAGCTTCTAACTCCACTATTTCCGGCGGAAATGACTTGAACAAATTACAAAGTGTACTTCAAAACACGAATAAAATATTCTCGAAGTTTAAACAAATTCTGATTATTCCTTCTCTGTTAAAAAAATTCACGAAAAACACCAAAATTTCGGCCTCCTAAACTGGTTTCTCCCGTTAAGGAAATTAAAAATAAGTCTTTTGCACATGAAACCTTCAAAAAATGCTTTTGTGTATCTTCCGAACTTTTTTTTTAACTATGCATACCAAGTTTTTGCAGTGAACTTGTGTGGCACGTACATTGTACGTATGTACATTTCTTGGCTATGTTAACAAATGGTGAAAAATGCTTGAAGTGTAGGTTTAACCTGTAAGCGGTCATGCTATGAGACTTTTTCTCACGCTTTTATTAAAACGATGATTATTCGAAAACTTCAAATGGTATAAGCATTTGAAACTTTTTCTATCTTCACCAAATTTATTCGAAAATTTCAAATGGCATAAGCTTTTGAAATTTTTTCTATCTTCACCAAATTTATTTGTCTGTATGATAGAAGAGTTAAATTTTTTTTTGAATTTTTGTTTGTGAATTTTTTAAATTATTTTTGTTTTGTTTTTTTAATGTCAATTATCGTTGTATTTATGGTTTTTTAGAAATAAAAATGTTTAATAGCCACAATCACACATAGCGAAATTATTTTCAGGTTCGTATTTATAACCACATGTGAGAAAATCTCTCATTGCGCGATCAATGTTTAAAGTTTTCGTAGCGCGACCGCTAACGGATTAAGGACCTTCTGTTTCCCAACTATCGTTTCTCAATATCGGCATACCCTATTAACTATTTACGATACGAAGGTACCGACATGTTTTTCGAAAAGAAGTGATACCTTCGGTAAAAACTTTCAGAAAGTGAAAAAGAATAACAAGTATTAAAAAGGCGCACCTTCAGTTACAAATTGTCCACTCAACATTTTTATTCTTACTTTAAAAAAAAAATTAAATCGCAATTTCTTAATATAGCCAAGAAACGAACGTACGTACGAGGTACGTGCCACACAAGTTCACTGTAAAAATGAAACAAAAACTTGGCGTGCATGAGTAAGAAAAAAAAGCTCGGTGGAGGAACGTATCATCCTTATGCACGCATAACAAGTGGAAATACCCATTCATCCATGCATCCTATCAATTCATTGAATCCCATTAATTCTATTTATTCATCTTATCTCATCTACCCATCCATCGTATCCATCGTATTCATCCCATCTATCATATCCACCCATCCACCTGTCTATCGTATCCACCTATCCATCGTATCCATCCAATTTTCCCATCCCCATCTATCGTATCCATCCAATTTTCCCATCCCCATCTATCGTATCCATTCAATTTTCCATCCACCCATCCATCCTTCATCCCATGCATGCATCCATCCATCCCATCTATTTAGACTACGATTCCTTCGATTCCATTCGTGAATGGCGGCTTTCCCCCTAGCTTATCATTGATTTGGCAGTAGATTTGATCAACTTTGTATCTTCCCAAGCTTATTTTCTTAACCATACACGTCAAGTTTTTGTATTGCTTTTGCAGTAAACTTGTGTGGCACGTACATTGTACGTATGTACGTTTCTTCGCTATATTAAAAAAAGGTGATTTCAATTTTTTAAAAAATAAGAATAAAAATATTGAGTGGTCAATTTATAACAGATGGTTCGACTTTTTAATGCTTGGCGTTCTTTTTTTACTTTTTGAAAGTTTTTACCGAAGATATATATATATATAGGGGAGGGTCGGGCAAAGCGGAACACCTGCCCCAAATAAGTGAAATTTCTTTTTTCAGTGGAAAACTGAAACATTTGATTATTTAACTCAGGACATGCGTTGAAAAAGTAGTATTCATTAAAACCGCTAATATTTCTAACATGAAAATTAAAATATATTTATTAATAATAAAAATGAATATTCAACGAAAACTTGTATGAATAAAAAAAAAAATTCTGTTGTCACGTCCCGGCATATTAAGGTAGTACCCAGGTAAAATCACTTGAGACAGATTTTTCTGAAATTTTAACAGGTTATCAATTACAATAGGATCTATATCTCGTCCAAATTTTAGAGTGATCGACTCATACAATCCAGAAATAAATCCCATTAAAACTCGGTTGTTTTACATGTATCGCATATGCCATGTCGCTGTTAATGCCACATTCTCACTAATTAAGCTTTTATCTCGAGACAGATTTTTATGAAAAACGAATATGTAATAGAACAAAATATCAGGAATTTTTGCGACTAGATTCAAAAACTATCGTCTCATACGTTTCCGAGATATTAATGTTCAAAGTTCGAAATTCATGATAAAATTGTACAAGTTTGAGACATGGAGGGGATAACACGGCAATGCTGTTAACTCGGCACAGGGATAGCCGACTCGTTTGCCGTGTGTGCGCACTCTTCTGCGCATTTTCTGAGCAGCTGATGGGTCGCGGTGTTGTCGCGATCTACCATTCGTCCAAATACGCTAGTGTCCCCTCAGCTGTATATAGATTTCATTGTGTGGTCTGCCTGTACCCATCCAAAAGTTTACGCTTCTCGGAAAAATGTAATCGACTGATAATATGTCTAATAAGCAATCAATTATTTCAGTATATCCCTACAAGGATATATATATATATATACACGTATATACCATATTATATAATGCGATATTAAAACAGCTCATTTTACCGAATTAAAAATATGAGAAATTGGACTAACTTTTGCTTACGCCAGAACCTGGGTACTACCTTAATGGTTTACTTACCGTGGACGTAGTCAGAAAAATTGTTTGTTTCGTTGCTCCTTTTATTTTGTTTAGGCGGGAATGCGCCCGCCTGAGACCTGGAAGCTATGATGAGCGACGATTAGTGGTGAACAAATGTCGTTTAAATATTTGGATAATAATTATTTCACACATTTACCCTTGTCACGTACGCGGGCGAATGGGATCGATGCATAGCGCGTTAAAATGAGACACTCAGTTTTAATATAAAACAACTAAGAAAACATTATTTTATTTAAAGAATAGAATGAAATTTACACTGTTAATTAATTTATTAATAGATTAGACATTCCGGTTTTCAGGACCGAATGTTGGTACGCCATGGCTTTAAATGATTTTTTTTCTTTAACTTTATTTTTGGAACCTCGGTAAGACTTGCGATTTTTGAGATGTCCGAAACATTCGGAATCATGTCTATGGTGCGTTCTGAATTTTTGATTACGGAGACCTCGACCATTTTGGTCGAGGCCCCGGTTGAGACTGACTTCGTTTTTCTGAAAAATAATGCCCTGCACTTTGTGAAAAATTAATGCGCGCGCGAAGCCTGCAAAAAGTTGGGCTTTGCGCGTTCGGTGAAGTGGGGAAAAAGTGGGGATAAAGTGATGAGATGGCTTGTAAAAACCCGCAAGGGTATCCGCAGGAATAATAAAAATAAAAAAATAAATATACTTTAATTTTCATGTTAGAAATATTAGTCGCTTCAATGAATACTACTTTTTCAACGCATGTCAACGCGAGTCAAATGATCGAATTTTTCAGTTTTCCACTGAAAAAAAGAAATCGCACTTTGGGGGGGGGGGGACTGTTCTTGTTCTTTGCCCTACTGTTCCACTTTGCTCTCGCCTATGTATATACATATTGATTCCAAATTCGGGTGGGGGTTAATATGTAGAATAACCAAATTGTAGAGCGGATAATATTTCGAAATTTTAGTATTCATAACATTCGATTAACAAAAAATAAGAAATCCGAAGTTTATATTTTCGTTAGTATATTAAGTTGAATACGTATTTGATGTAATATTTTTTCTTTGATCGCGCATTTATTCGAAAATATATATTCAGACTGTCTATACTTCAAATGCAGATAATATAGATTGTCCTAACGTAAGAAGTTTATATTTTCTAAATTCGAAATGGGGAGCAATTTTTTTATTGAGAGACCAAAATATATAGTATGAATAATTCGAAAGTGAATTTTTCGAATGACTAAAAATTAGAAGTACAGAATAGCGAACGTTGTGAAGCGCGAAGAATGACAAGCAATACTTTACAGCCCAAAGGCTCTTGCTATTTCGACCGTTCGACTTTCTGGTGTTTCGCTATTTTGACCACATTAATATTTTGTCTTTCGTTAAAATATATTTGAAATTGTGAATATTCATAATATTGCCGATTTCAGTATTTGACGACTCGAATGCGTAATAGTCGAACTTTTGTAAAATCGCTATTCCAGCCTTCGTCATTTGGGCTACTGTTATATTTTGTTTTTGACGTAAATGTACTTCGAACTCTTTAATTTCTCATTTTTTTATTTCCAGCATAAAGGCTATAGTAGAATTAATCTGTCTACATACTACTATTCTTCAATTTAAAAATTCGCAGTTTTAGCCGTTCGAAGTTTTAATCATTCGAAAATCTTACTCCCACCCCCAAATTCATAGGCGTCAAATATATTCCTATGCATGCCTGTTATACCCTTTTGATGGTATTGCTATTAATGTATAAACATGTGCACCCGATGCAGTTTGTTAGTACCTCTAATCGTTATTTTGTCCCTCCCTCCTACGAAAAAATTGAAGCAAATTTTGAAGATGCTCAGTAATCAATAATCGTCGAAAGAAGACATATTATTCTCTTTCTTACAATCATCCATGTAACGTTTTTATTTTTCAAGTCTCAATATTGTAATGGCAATTTCTGAAAAATAATCATGAGTTATTTTTCAAGTATTTCCATTACAAAAAAATCTTCTCTAATTGAGAAAATAATTTTTATTATATTCCCAGTATCTTGTAAAATATTCAATATTTTTTGGACGATTGTTTAGCCAAAAATATAAATAAATAAAAAAATACAAGAAAATTGAATATTTTCTCTTCACTCTTTTTTACGATTACAGTAAAACAATGAATTTTAAAGTCTCATCAATTATATTTCTTGTCAGATTTCTCGGGATGTATGAGTGTTCAGACAAGAAGAAAGGGGCGCAGAGGTCGATTAGTCTCTAGAGGTTTGCTTTCGGGAGAGAGGAGTAGAGAAATGATAAGATGGGCCATCAAGTGCTAAGAGGCTTCTGTCGCGCGTCTACGAGCTTATAAGATCTTACGAAAATTTCTTACGGGCTCGTTAAACTGATAATCGGGTAACCGCGAGAGGCAAGATCTCTAATTAATTTTGAACTTTTCCTTTCTCTTTATTTCTGGATCCTTTTTCTATGGCCATATATCACTCATCTTTTACCTTCGAAGTCGATGAAATTAAAAGAAAAATGGCACCCGTTTCGTCATAGTGAACAAACCAATATATTTACTATGATAATATAATTTGCTGATCGCTTTCAATTAGAAATGCTCTTCAATATAATCTTCTCAAATCTGATTAGATTTTTAGTATTATTAATAAATCCCTTTGGAACGTTACAGAGTTTCGCACGATGATAGTTTCATAAAACTTCAAAATTGAATTCCACCTTGAAGCAAGATGCCAGTTCTCTGCGCTCAAATGAAAGGAGTAATAATTTCGAATCTCGATTGATCAGCGCAGACGGTTTCTGTTAGATTCTCATATTCTATGTGTAAAGTTACATACATAGTTGCAATCAGTCGAATTTTGAATTTTCTTCTCCCTGCCCAAAGCTCTTTCTCCACTCAAAGTATCTCCTATAACATAACCCTCTTATAGATATACTTTTCGTATCTCAAACTTGCCAGTCGCGTTCAGTTTTCACAATGAAAAGCGTCCCGGAAACGGCTATCGCTGTGTGACATACACTCGACGAGAAACCCAACTCACCACATTGCGTAGATATATTTCAAAACCATTTGGGGAAATAAATGATTGCCTTCTCCACTCAAGGGATCTGGTGACGAGCTATATGAAGTCAGAAAAACGATGGCAAGAGGTGGGGGGGGGGGGGGGGCAGTGGAAATTTCGAGTAGTGGCTCGCGAGGGGCAATGGGGAACTCGTTACAACTTCGTCGAGCAGTTAATTTGCCAGTGAGCTGATTGCGAAAAGGCTTCCTGGAGACCCACTCGCTACACACCATCCTGTCTTCTGTCCATTTCGCTTTTGCATTTCTCCCTATGCAAGAATGTATTTAACATTCAATACAAATAGGACAGTGTATCCGTATAAGCCATGGCTCTTTAGATTGCGCTATATATACACAGGAAAGGAACGTCGGCAATTCCGGAACTACAAAGCGTTGTCGCCGTGTGCATATCCTCTTGGTAAAACTTGCGGCCCATTCACTTTTATTTCATACGTCCCAGCTCCCATTTTCCTTTCCTAGCTGCGCATAGTCCTTACCGTGGCTTTTATTTGCCTTACTTTTCGTAGCACCCATTTCCCTCTGTAACCGAATGCCATCTTCCGTTTTTCGTCTAACTTTTCATCCCCTCTCTATCCTCACCTCTGCCCTTTTCCTTTTCACGTCGCCTCGCGCTGTATTTTCTCAAAACCTCCTCTTTCTCCTTGACGACGTTTAAAACATTTAATTAAGATGCAGTCGTCAGGATTCTCTTCCTACCTCTTCCTATGTATCTAAGCGTAGTTGCACAACATGACTTTTTCCATGATAGTCTGCTGCCTAGAGCTTTATCTCTTGTACTTTTCTAGCTCTCATGACGAAAGCTCGTCTTTAAGACAGTTCTAGTGCCGCTGAAATGACCTGTCTTCGAAATTACAGGGTTTCGTCAGCGGCGAATCAACATTTCTCGTTCCTCACTTTTGGAACCGTAAATGCTGCTAAAAGACAGAGATGCTAATCACGTAACGAGGGAATTTGCCGGTTAGTAATGGTGAGTTTTGAAAAATGGGCTTATCGGATATTCATTAGGGCTTGTATGTCATTCCGAACTACTCGACTATTCGAATATCTGTGATACTTGGATCCATAAGATCTGAAACTTCGAACCCAGATGATTCGGGTGTCCGGGTAGTTCGGATATCCGCATAGTTCGGGTATCCGGGTAGTTTGAATATTCGAGTAGTTCGGATATCCGGATAGTTCGAGTATACGGGTAGTTGGGATATTCGGGTTGGTCAAGTATTCAAGTAGTTCGAGTATCCGGATAGCTCGAGTATATGGTTAATCTTCACTTATTCGGATAAGTGAAGATTAACCCACTTATCCGAATACCATCCCACGCTTATGTTGCCCATGTACCATACTTTTCTATCTTCTGTTCATATGTTTAATAAGCACGGAAGAGGGTATCTACGATAATGGATTACAAAATGATAACACAAGTTATATAAAACCAAAATATAGACGATATCATCTCATTACCCCCACAATTTAATCAACATCAAGCAATTACATGGGTAGATTAATAATCCGATTCTCAGTAATAGTGATTTGAACAATTCTTTCATCATAACAATCTTAGTGTCGAATTATTGAAGTCTACAAAATATACGAAAAAGAATACAAAATTATCTTACTTAATATGATTCAAGATTTGTGTACAGAAATTATATATTTCTACAAGTTTCTAGAAAAAAACAGAACGCATTGCAGATTCACGAACGTTCTGAATAATATTGCAATTCTCAAGAAATTTCCTAGATTATTCCAGAACTTTGTAAAATAGAAAACAACATATTTATAGAATAATTCGAATTTTTCAAGGAAATATTCCGTAAATTCAAGAAATTTTTTTGCATAAATAATTTCTAGAAATAAATGTATTTTCTGGATAATTGCAAAATCTCCCAGATGGATTCATTCTCAAAATATATAGAAAAGTTAAATATACATAGTATTAGTAGCAAGTAAACAAAATATTCAGCACACCTTTGAATAGAGAACTGCCATAAGGCAGGTCAAATCGCTAGTGAGTATTATTCAGAAATTATTATAAAGAATATCTGTTGTTTGAAATTTTGCAAAGGAATTAACAAGTATAAGCAACTTTATAAAAATTAATAAAAACTGAAAATCTACCAGAGCTCATCCAATTTCGTAAATTATGAATTGAATTGACTATTGTATTAATGTTTTTTGTCAGCATTCATCATTTTCAATAGCAATTTTCATAATATCTTGAATACGATTGATCGTCTATGTTATGTCATTTCATTTTTTCGCGAAATTTGCATCGATAGTAGGAATGAAATAATGGAATTACAAGCCACGCTCTCGTGCTATTTCAGCTCAGCCCAAAGTAAAAATCATGGCAGAAAAAATATGGACACTTCAATTTTTAACAAGGTTTCGTTCCATTTTTCTTTCTTCACACCATAAAAGTGAAAACAAAAATACACAAAAAGTGAAAAAAAAAATACAAAAAAAATGTTTCGCATTATTCCTCTTCTATTCGCATTACAGATATTACTCGTTGCACAACATACATATACGTCTTGCAAAAAAGTCGACTTCCCCCATCGTTTTATCATTGCATATAACATTTTTGAAGTTATGGAATTGGAACAAAATGTTATCGTCATTTTTCGAAAAAGCCCCACTTCTTAGTATTTACCGAATCGGGGAGTCTAGATTATAATTATAGTGGGGTGTGGTCGAATGTATCATTGTAACACCATGTGTAATTGTAACAGCCGGAAGAGTGGGAAATTAAAATTGTCCCAAAAGAGAATGTATTGTTAAGGGATATACAATGTGTAATTCAAAATGATTTTTGAAGTTTTTTTTCCATATTCATTTTTTCATGTTTTATATGAATTTTTAATTTGAAAGTTGCATACGTATTTCTTTTATTTTCAAATTTGGCATCGTAATGCACCTTATTTGATTTATTCATTTTCATGTTTGGCTTAAAGTTGAAAATCAAGAGTACTTGAGAAAAGGCTCTACTTTTCGACGGACTAGCATTTTGGTTTAGTTGACGTGTTGTGTATTGTGCGATAAAAACCAACGCAATTTTTGATTAAACAAACATATCCCATGCAATTCCTTGAAATTACTCAAACTATCCGAATTATTCAGGTAGTTCGTATGGTAAGGTATCCGAGTACTCGAACTATCCGAATAGTCCAGTTAGTTCGGATAATTATCCGAACCTACCTAATTAGGATACTACTTAGAGTACTCGAATACCTAATTAGGTATGCGAGTATTCGAACTATCCGAATAGTCCGGCTAGTTCGGACAATTAGGCATTCGAGTACTCGAACAATCCGAATAATCCGGATAGCCAGGTTCAAAGTATCAAATTCATCAAGCCCGCTTAGTTCGGGTAGTCTGGATAGACGAAAAAGTGGTAGCTCTAATATTCATCAACGTAATAGAGTGTCAAATTAAATATAATTTCCGTTTCGTGATCGATATCTCGGTTTGCTTGACGGCAAAGTATTTTCCTTAGTCGCAATAAGGACAACAAGGCCCTGATAATCCGATGCCATAAGTTAACCCGAGCCTCCTGAAAATCCCCACCCGCTACACTTTGATGTTACCTCGTGCAGTACGAAAACGAACAAGTTGAAGCAACAATGTACTCGTTCTTCTCAAAGGAACGTTTACACACACACACACACACACACGCGCGCGCGCGCGCGCGCGCACGTACACATATACGCACACACGTATGCATGTTGACGTAGGTGGTTTAGAACATATAGTGAAGAAATTACCAACAATATTTAGTGCTCGTTAATAACGTTTTCAGAAAGAATCAAGAAATGTATGTCAGAAGTCTTCACGGAAGGTTGGGCAAAATCCTACCTATTTAAATAGACAGGATATGGTAAAATCCCGGTGGAGGGACTAGAGAAGCAATCTCTGATGTAAGCTACGTACAGACATTGCTCCTGAAAGTCTCTGGAGAACAAGCATACATGGTTCAGTCTGTACACTGACATATACCAACCTATACTGTAGGAAAGCAAGGTACAGCACTCTGAAACTCCATCATGTCTCCTCTTCACTATCTCAGGTTCCAATCAAATTACCTACTCACTTTCCGGGACATTATCGAACCGTGGGTACGTTCTCTAACTCTCTTCTCTCTCGCCATCGCACTGTGGCCCAAGATTTCATCAAATCCTCCGCGTCACTCATACGTCCAATACTACCTGATTCTAGAATTTCTGCGATATACGTGATACACAATATGGTATGACGTGGTAGATAGACCCATAATCGGAATACTGTTGAGCTTCATTAGCCGCATGCAGTCTCTATAAACCACTATAAATTTGAGAACGACTCTGTTGCCGAATATACAGTCGAGATGCAAGAAGAAGTCCATGAAACTGGTTACAGACAAGACAGATTCGTGCGTGGTTTTTAAGTAACGAATGTATTCATGGAAATATTTTGGTTTACTGAAATCGTTATTACTGATATGACACAAATGAGAATATTTTAGATATAAATTGTTAAAGCTTTCGTAGAATATCAACCAATATAATTAGCGAAGGTAAGAAAATACAAGATCCCTTTCTACCCCAGTTCTCTAGGATACCAACAGGGGAAATCGGCCGCCAGGCTAATTGGTTTTGAATCTCAACCGTCTTGTCAACGAGTTTTCGTGCTTTACCCTTCATTATCCGGTGTCTTTATGTCGACTACTTAAAAGCATACCCCGTTGAATCTTCAGACGTGGAAGAGGCAGTAAACTCATGCTGAAGAAAGAGAGAAAAGGCACGAATTATCCGGAATATAGAAGCAAAACTCCAGGAGAATGTGTGTATATAAATATGTAAAATGTATTCTAGTTCCGTGGCGGAAAAAGTTTCCGTCGACGAAGCGACGAATGAGAGGAAATATTCTCTGCTCTCTCACTTTCTTCTTTCTTCCCTTATTTTCATCTTCCTGCCTTTTTCTTAGGGTGATAAACTAATTATCCTTCGCAGCCGCAGAACAATTAGTAAAATATATAAAATTACCCACTCGTTAATTGAGATACTAAAGCCGGTTTCACGTGTCCAACTGTTAGACATATTTTTCTTGATAATAATCAATATGACCTCATTTGTGTCCTTCATTCGATTTGACTACTTTTTTCTCTTCATTAATTATTCATCTGGCTCCCTTTCTTAATGTGGAATTTTCCTGGGGGCTTAATCGAGGCAATTGAGCGAGGCTTAAAAGGGGATACCCGACAAAAGTCAATCGGTCAAATATCGAACATTCGTGCCAGAAGGTCTCTCGTCTCTTCAAGAACCAGAGGGTGTGAGAGTTATTTCGAAAGGGTGTATTTCGGTCTGTATGCAGGGTTATGTTTGAGAAAGCGAGAGAGGACTAGAATCGAGAACAGCTATAGAAGGTTGGTTGGCCGGTATCGAACAAGTGGGAAGGCCTGAAATACCTTTGGGTTAGTTACGTATGCAGACAAACCGCAGAACCCGTCGACCACCTGCTCCAATTACGCTTATTAGGGAGTAATCGTACGAGGTCTTCACTCTACCCCTATTCTCCTCTTATCCAGTCCTTCTGACGATGTACATCGCTAAAACCAACATGGTCACATACGTATATACCAGGGTGTATCATTTCAGGGCAACTTTATTTTTTTAAGGTCCTCACTCGGAAATATTCACTTTATACCTAGAAACGAATCCTCATTCGTTAATTCATTCATTCAAAAATATCTCTATTCATAAATATCTGCATGCTAAAATAACTCTATATATAAATATCTCTCCTCCAAAATAACTGTACTCATGTAGATCAATTGACAACCAAAGGCCCGATCGTATGATATTGTCTGCAGTCAATGTATTTCATCTATGAATAAAATTCGTATACGATCAGCAATTTTTTAGTTTTACAAATATTAAACATATAAAAAAATATATCTAAACGTTCTGTCCTTATACGAATACTTTTATTTTCGAGGCTACTAGTACATAAAATGTCAATTGTGTATGTTCACACTACTAGATCGACTGCCGACAATATTATACCATCAGGCCTTTGGTTGTCAATTGTTCTACATGAGTACAGTTATTTTGGAGGAGAGATATTAAAAGTTGCGGCAGCGACTTGAGACAAGTATATTTACAAGCGAGTGCTACAAGACACTTTTATAGGAAGATTCTACTTGTTTTCGAAAATTGTTTCTTTAATATTTATTAAATAACAGCGTTTTGGAGGATTATTCAAGTTAACGTATTTTTTTTTTTTTTTTATTAGTGTATGATAAACTCGTATTCGGTGAATATTTGATATCTTTGAATAGTCGTGAGGTTATAAAGATCGCAGTCACTTTCAGTTTTGATTAAAGTAACTTTTATATACATAGATAGAAAAGTGATAATGCAAAAATAATATTTAATAAATAATTTATTAAGTAATTTAATAAAGTAAGTAATTTAATAAATAAACTTTTGAACAGTGCCATAATAAATATTTTTTTTTATTAACCCCAGCCCCAACAATTCATTTTTCTGAACGTAAATTATATAACGGAGTCGAAAACAGTGCCTCTTCTCTTTTACCATAAAATGTCCCTTGCACGCAATAATAAAGTTTATTTGAAAACCATTCTCTTCATTTTTTATATAACTGAGAGAATGGTGTATGACACCACCCTACGTTTGAACCACCCTAGGTTTGAATTATGTATGGTTTTAAACCACCCTAGAGTGGTGGAGACCATAAATACATGAAAATAGTATTTGCACTTGCAACCCAAAATGGAATCCAGCGATGCGAAATAATTTTGAGTGAAAAGATATTGAATTTGAGACAAAAAAATTTTATAAGTACTTCACCAATTTTTTTTTTATCTATTGGTCATGAGATATAATTCGTAATCAATAAACATAATAAAAGAAAAACTCGCATGGTACTTCGGCCAAAATGATTTTTTCCAATCAAACTTTTGCTTTCGAAATTTTGTGCGTATACTTTTTTGATTCAAAATCTCGTTTCGTTATGATTAGTTATATTTTAAAACTTTCGGTGCATTCTGATGCTATTGGAGTATTTCTTCGGCATCATTTTTTATCAAATTTTCCCGATCTGTTGATTTGTTGGCACGGATATTTCGGTGTAATATTTTTGGAAATTTTTTTTTATAAAATTAAAAAAAAATCAAGTTTTTACTTGTTCGTTATTCTTTTATGCGTTGTATCTTCTCAGAACTACTGTACGTTTTAAGTAATCTAATAATTTTATAAGTATTGACAGTTAATTACGAAGATTGAATTCATTTGAAAACCTCTTAGATCAATATTTCACATTGCATTTTTAGTCCAAATATAGTCGCAATACACCAGCTTGAAATTCAATCATGTATTCATTTTTAGCCGAAATTATTACGAAATCGCTTGAGCGACCTCTGAAATTTTTATTCAGGATTTAATTTTTGAGAGAATCACTTTTTGATAAAATATTACCATATTTTGCTGCAATGCCGAAAAAAATGTCAATTCTTTTGCATCACTCAGATACATACATAATATAGACATGTTTAATTGGCAAGCTATGAATTTCATACCTAAGTATGTACACAATATTGACATGTTACTATATCACATTTTACTACGTTAGTTTGTGAAAAAATACCATAGTCTTCTCTCTCAGTGTATGAATTCCATACAAAAAGTCGACAAATCCTAGCCAAAAACAGCATAAATGCTGTGAAAAAAGCTGAGACAAGTACATTTACGCCCCCCAAATAGTCGTTCCAGTTAATCCCCCCCCCCCCCCCCCGCCACCCAGCGCTAAAATACCGATTCCCACAAAAATTTACAAAAACCCATCTAAAGTCGTTCATACAAAGATCTCTCCGCACAAAAGTCCTTTGTGAAAACCAACTTATCATACAAAGTTTTATGGGTAACCGCTCTCATTATCTTACCAAATTAAGTCAAATTGTACAGAGGTGATAATTTCATTCTCGTAAATGTTGTGAGTTTACAAAAAGTTGATAAATATATAGAGATCTACTAAAGTATATATGGCCAAGTACGTGGGATTTTATTATGTTTATAAAATCTCCAATTATGTTCATATGCCATTTCTCTAATTAATGCTTTATTACAACGAATTATTATCCTATGACTTGGAACTACGAGGGCTTTAAAAAAAAAAAACAGAATTGCATTAGCCTGCGTGAGCTTGAACGCTGCCATGCTCTCATTTGTAGTATTTGTAATATAGTTTTATTGGTAACACATTGATAAAAGTTTACTATCGTACGTAGAGCGGATACGCACAGAGTATTTGTCCGGCCCGAAAATTTTTCATAAAATTTGTCACATAAGTCAACATTAATCTACCATACATTTTGGCCTTAACTAGTAAAGTAAGCACAACTAATTTGGAATCACAATATGCGGATTGTTTTGTATCCCAAATTATCCTTCTTTCCTTTAACCAATTGTTATCGATGAATTGATGCATGTGTGGAGCATATCTCACGTTATTACATGGCACGTTTATTTCGGTTTTGTAATATCCGGGGGAAAACTAGAGTTACAGAGTGCCTAAACGGTACTGTACATCCGGAATAAGTAATCCGATACCATTTACACGCATTTTTACACTGGTTTTTACTACAACAAGTTTTACAAAATGAAATAAGTCTGCCATGTAAGAGCAGTCATCAATTGATTGCATTTCAAAGTGGGTAAGATTCGAATCTACATCAGGAGATCCGAATGTTCGGAGTGGTTGAAAAATTTTCCGTGAACAAAAAAGCATATTTTTAGTTGACTAGTCGAAAAATGTTCGGGTCTGACAAGTACTCTGTGCGTATCCGCTATACGTACGACAGTAAACTTTTATCAATGTGTTACCAATAAAACTATACTACAAATACTACAAATGAGAGTGTGGCAGCGTTCAAGCTCATGCAGACTAATGCAATTCTGTATTTTTTTTTGAAAGCCCTTGTAGTTCCAAGTCGTACGATAATAATTCGTTGTAATAAATCATTAATTAGAGAAATGGCATATGAACATAATTGGAGATTTTATAAACGTAATAAATCCCATGTACTTGGCCATATATACTTTAGAAGATCTCTATTTATTCATCAACTTTTTGTGAACTCACAACATTTACGAGAAATGAAATTATCACTTTTGTACAATTTGACTTAATTTGATAAGATAATGAGAGCGGTTACCCATAAAACTATGTATGATGAGTTGGTTTTTAGAAAGGACTCTTGTGCGGAGAGACCTTTGTTGAACGACTTTAGACGGGTTTTTGTAAATTTTTGTGGGAGTCGGTATTTTAGCGTTCGGTGGTCGGGGGGATTAACTGGAACGAATATTTGGGGGGTGTAAATGTACTTGTCTCAGCTTTTTTTTACAGAATTTATGCTGTTTTTGGCTAGGTTTATATAGACTCGGCGAACCTCGTGCCAGCAGACGACAGAGCTGTCAATGTACTTGTCTCAAGACTCTACCGAGTCTCTTGATAAATACAGTTATTTCAGCGTGCAGATATTTATGAATAGAGATGTTTTAGCATGCAAATATTTATCAATAGAGATATTTTTGAATGAAGATTTTTCTGACCATGCTTGTAATTACAGATGTTTATGCTGAAAGATTTTTGAGAATGAAGATATTTAAACATGATCATATTTCGGAATAGACATATTTTTGAATACAGATATTTAAGAATAAGGTTATTTAAGAATATAGATTCTTACCCACAGAGTTATTTGAACATAGAGATATTTATAACTACAGATGTGTGGGAAGGAAAATATTCATCATACAGTTATTTAATAACACAGATATTCTGAATATAGTTGTCGCACTACCATTTAAACAGATACTTTTATCTAAAATTTGGTTCGAACAGTAATAACTCAGACACAGTTCATTTTACAGACTTTACTTAAGAGACTTTTTTTGTAGAGAATCCAATTTTCTATAAAAACCTAATTATATAATGTCACCATATGAAATATGGCTGAGAAATATCATTAACAATGAAGAAAAACGCATTTCCAATGCGTAAGGGGTCTACCCTAAATGGGAAAACTTCAAAGCCGATGAGGAGCCTCTAAATATTTTTTGACAACGGTCCCTTTTCGCGAAGATTCGTTTTTAGATATAAACTAAAGATTTTCAAGTGAGAACCGTAAAAAAAAGTTGCCCAGAAATGGCACACCCTAGAACATACCCTTATGTTCGTTAATAGACATATGCTAAAATGTCACCGTTCATTTTAAGAGCGGGACTTTTGATACCTTTTACATTTATTACTTGTTGTATATACTTATGTAAGTAAATATTATGTAATATAGTAAATAATATGTAAGTAAATAAATGTTTCTGAACATTTTTGTGTTTTACAGAGTACTCAAATATGTTCACAATGCGGTAAAATACCTGAATCACCGAATGAAACCATTTATATATGAAAGGTTTGTACTAAGGTAATCTCGGACTTTCTATATCCTCCTTCTGAGACCATACCATATAGTCTGGGTTCATTTATTTGTCCATTAATACTTGAGATTTTTCATTGATATAACGTTTTTTTCTATTTATCGGGGAAGCAAACGCTATCGAAGATATAATATTCAAAGGGCGAAGCAACTCCTAAGAAGCAAAAGAATTTACAAAAAAAAGGGAATGAAGAGACGTAAAGGGATAAGTTCGAAGGAAAGAAGGAAAGGCGACAGCTTGAAAATAGCTACCTGGAAATAGCCGATCTAGAAAGTGTGTAACCACTTTGGTCATCATGAACAAGCCCAGATGGTTTTACTTCTCTACGGTCTCGCACCAGGACAAAAAGAAACAGTAATAGAGGAGAGAGTAAGATAGAAAGAGACGATAGCATAACTTTTCGTTTTCCTTTCTGTTTTTTTTCTGTGCAGGGAACTTTTGTGAAACGTTTTAGTCTCCTCACGTTCACCAATTGGGAAGTTCTTCAAAGATTGTTTGTAAGAGGACGATGGTGACGACAACGACAATGATGCTCTCGGCTCTTTGGATAGCCATGCAATTTTTATCGAGACTTTCGTCTCTTTCACTCTCACTCTTTTTGTCTCGTTCGTGTAAATTCTTGCGTTGAGAGCGTACTATTCACATATCTACAATATATATACCAAGGATTTTTGCAGCCCATAGTTTCTGTAGTGTTGTCGGATCGAATATATTCGGAATAAGTTTTTCATCTCTTCCAAGATACTTATTTAGTTTTTTTATCACATCAAATTTTAGAATGAATTGGATTTTTATTTATTGTAAGGTCACAAAACTTTCAGATCATCGTCACAAGCACTGTAATATAAGTGGATATATTACAAATATTTTACAAAATAATAGATTAATTATTCTTGCAATAATTTATCTTCAGACTCGTTCAGCATTCACGTATGCAAATTAATGACTTTCTCAACTTTTTTGAGTTTTTCCATTTACGCCTTCGAGCGAAATAATGTAAAAGTAAGTAATCATACGATAATTCGGTGAACTGCTGTTGCGAGAGTTATCGTTTAAATTTCTCGATCGATAATCATCGCCATGGGTTTAATTATCGACATCGTGATGCACTCACATATACATACATACACACATTGGTGAATGTGGGAGTTTGGTAGGAAAGTTGGTTTTCCGGGGACCACAGGAACCACGAAGATTTCCGTTCAACCATCTAGTTATTACGGAAGCCCGAAGGGGAGGATACATAAGGTGAGCCGACCGAACGAGGCTACGGACAAAGTTACTCCATCGTATGAGACACTCGTGGCAAGCGCAAAAACGATTATCTACACGATCGGACTTTAATAACCCTCCCGGTGTAATATATACAGTTATCTGATATATAAAGATCATCTTTTACATAAAATATTACCGGTAGAAATGATTGGCAAATTTCAAACTTTTTTATGAGAGGGAAAGATTTATGCTCTCAGGATATTTAATGACCTGAATAAATGATAGAGGAAATCTTAAAAGTCGTGAAAATTGATGTAACCCCAATGTTTTATGAGTATCACAAAGTTTTTGCTTCACATTATATACTTCATTACAATGATAAAAATTTGTATTATTACGTGAAACATGGTTTTGGTCAAGCCATACATTTATAATTACTTTAATTATTTTATTTCTTTATTTTTAATGCTCCTGCGTATACACTTTTGGATTTTTAATCCGTCAGCGGTCGCGCTACTTACACTTTAACGGGAGAAACCAGTTTAGGAGGCCGAAATTTTGGTGTTTTTCGTGAATTTTTTTAACAGGGAAGGAGTAATCAGAATTTGTTTAAACTTGGAGAATATTTTATTCATGTTTTGAAGTACACTTTGTAATTTTTTCAAGTCATTTCCGCCGGAAATAGTGGAGTTAGAAGTTGCTGTCCATGGACGACTTTTTTCAACTGGTGGGCATTCTAGCTCAAAAAGTTATTGACCAATAGTTCTGAAAATTTGTATGAATATTTTTTATTCAATTGCAATCTATATGAACCTAACTCTGGGATGATATTATTATTATTAATATTTTTTTTAATGCAAGAAAGGTGAAAAAACATGGTATAAAAACATGACATTGTGTTCAAACACCTCAAAAACATGCAATTTTCAACTTTTTTGATCACAATTAGGTTCATATTTTTAAGAAATATGTTGTTAACGAAAAAAGAAAATTGTAATGATTACAGATAAAAATTGTGACTTCAGAAATGCCCACCAGCAAAAAACTCGGATGGCGATCGTCCATGGGTAGCAGCTTCTAACTCCACTATTTCCGGCGGAAATGACTTGAAAAAATTACAAAGTGTACTCCAAAACATGAATAAAATATTCTCGAAGTTTAAACAAATTCTAATTATTCCTTCCCTGTTAAAAAAATTCACGAAAAACACCAAAATTTCGGTCTCCTAAACTGGTTTCTCCCGTTAAGGGGTCCCGGTGGTCTAGAGCTCGAAAATTGTAGGTATATTGCGGAATTTTTGTTTATCATAAAAATAAAGAAAAACGATACTTCAAATTTTCAGGCTTATTATAATATCAATTGTGAATACAAAAAAATTTATTTTGAGATAAAAAAAAAAAAATATTGTAGTAGAAATGCCGCTGAAGTTGACCCTCGAGAAAAATTGGACCTGGACGATGTTAGTCATTTTGGATCTATTATTTATCTGAAAAATAAAAACCAGAAAAATTGTCAATCAGTATGAGTGTAGTTATGGACGGGACTAAAAAAAAAAAAATTGAAAATTGACAAAATGGCGCGCTTTTGAAAGTGAAGTTCTAAAAATCGGGGTTTTTTTTACCAGTTATTTAATTCAAAAAATAGGAAATTATTGGAATAAAAACATGATTCTAGTCCCGTCGATAGCCATTCATGTTGTGAATAACATATCCAAATTTCAGGTGATTCGGTTGAATAGTTTTTTTTTTCTATAACATCATGCCAAAAAAAGTAGTTTTGAGATAAATGAGTTTAAAGTTGCTGCCTCGCTCCGAATAATACATCTATTGACGGAGCGAGCGGACCGCTCTCTACCTGCTAAAACGGCTGTAGAAGCAAGAATATTGTGAATATCCTTACGAAAATTTCACAGTATATTCTCGAAATACTATACTATCGAAATATATTTAAAAAAAAAATCGATTTTTTGAAAATTCTAGACCACGGGGCCCCTTAAACGTTGGTCGCGCGATGATAGATTTTCTCACATGTATAGTTTCAAGTGGTTAACTTGATAAGTAGGGACTTGAAAATAATTTCGTTACAGTAATTGTGACTTTTATACATTTGTATTTCTTAAAAACCATAAATACAAGGATAATTGACGCTATAAATCAATAAACAATAAAAGAAAATAAACCAATAATATAATAATTGAAAAAATAAAAATAAAAAAATTTTTAAGACTTATCATAAAGAAGAATACATTTGAAGAAGATAGAAAAAATTTCAAATACTTATGCCATTTGAAATTTTTGAGTAATTATCATTTTAATAAAAATGTGAGAAAAAGTCTCATAGCGCGATCGCTGACGAGTTAAGGGCCTATCCCATCACTTTGACCCTACTTCACTAACTTCCATATTTCTGTGAACCCCCCCCCCCCCCCCGCCCTTTGCATGAGAGCCAAGGGAAATTGGAAAACCCGGCCATACAGACAGGTAATCAGAAACTCGGAAAAACTGAGCGATCGATGCGCGAGCGAGTGCAAGGCTGAGAGATCGTACAACCAAGCACTGGCCTCGACCGAGGCTGCTTAAGTTGGAAGATCACAGAAGCTACACATCGACCTCGCAGGTATCGCTATCGGTAACCACTGTAATTAATTTCCACATATTTATTTGACCATGATATTCGCTGTAGATCGTTAAACAGAAGATCTCGGTTAAAAAGTCATGTTTTGTTAAAGCTCGAAGATCCCATGCGTCAATTTAGTTAAGACTGTGAAAAGGCCCCGATCAGGATTCCCTAACTTAGTTAGGGCCCTTGTGTGGAAACCCATACTGGCCCCTGAAAGGACGTTCACGCTTTTTAAACAAGGGCCTTTAAAGGCAAATAAGTCGGGGCCTTTATCACTAGTCCTGTCGAAGCCCTTTCAAAGATTAAACATTTAAAAAAATAATTATTTTTCAATTAGAATTTAATTTCCGATCATATTTGATCATATTTCACTATTTCCATTACTCTTGATATTAAATTACGCAGAAAAATGTTCCTACCTACACCGGGATTCGCTCCTACTTACCTACGAATCTGTAGACCCAACCGCATACATATACTACTATGACGCTATAGTCTCGTTGAAAAAAATTGGTTAAAAATATAACATACCTAGCATTCCAGAATCTTCTAACAAATAATTCAGAATCTCTGTATCGCAATGCAAAATAGTTTAAAAAATATGTTAATAATAAAAACAATGAAATGAAGTAAATTCAAAATAAATTATAATAATAATTTTTTACTATCAAATAATTCTTTAAAATTATCAATATAAAGAAAAAACATTCAAATTCTTAATACACGGGACGACCCGGCTTGCTGTCCTTACTTGGCCAATCAATTACCGCATTCCCAGCAATTTCATTCTTGCTTTCCCTTTCTCTCTTTCCTTCTTATATGATGGGGTAGTATCGGCCGAATCCACCAGATGGATTCTGTTTGCGCCTCTGAGGATTTCAAATAATGGATAAATCCTGCTTTGGTACAATCATAATAACAATCATACCGACCATTGTGTATCGTTAAATTTTGATGACGAATCTTTCAAATAACATGGTAATCTCGTTTCAGCGACCTCAAGAAGAATATTAACAATTTCCTACGGGCGTCACAGTTTCATAGAATATCTATGAAAATTCAATTAACTTGGCGTTTTTTCGTAGCTTAATCGCGTTCAATCTGTCTGATTCGTACGATAATATGATATCGCTTACGTTGACTAGTGAATGTATCAATGTTAATTCTCTACAGTTTTCTGATGAGTCGACAAATTGTATGTAACATTGTAATCAAACGAGCCCGAAAAATAAAAGAACGAATAAAGGAAATGTAATCGCATCTGTGGAATATCAGTGTAGAATGAAAGAGAGAGTAGGGAGAGGAAAAGGAAGGTATACACAGTCCAAATAATACTATAAAAGTGGATAGCTCCAGGCATTTTACCCAACGAGTCTTCTCCGTAACATGATAGTAATCCGGTAGTCACGCTCCATTTGCTCGTAATGGTGACTGCCAATTACATACAGATCGCGTATCTCCGGACTCGGTGTACACAACAGTCTATGAAAGTCTGTGATATCGATGTTACGTACTAATATTTACGAAAACAGAGAAAGAAAATAGTTTTGTTCATTCCTGATTTTCTTGTTGTTGTGTTCAACAATGATTTCAAACATTTTAAAACCCATTGTTTTGTACCAAACTCTTTCGCGATTATTATTTGCAATCCAATAAGATTGTAAGGCTTATTGCACTTAATGCGTGACGAAAGGGGCTGGATATGTTGCACTGTAAATTAATAGAGGGTGACTGTTTTCATATAAAGACATGTACTTGAACACAATGCTTCAGTAACTTGAACTGTGTTCATTACAAACTATCGAAAATTTACAAATGGTGTGATTGTAAGCTTCGAATTTAAAATTAAGTGTTGACTCGGCAACCTGTGCAAAAGATGTGTCGTGCATTCTCATTGGTTCTTCAATATTTTTAGATTGTTTTCGGTTAAGGGTTGATATTCCCCACAAGAGCGTATACGTTTTCGCGTACGTACAAAATCTCATGAATAATAAGCGGTCATAAAAAATGTGGCCGCCAGAAGGGAACAAGAGAATCTTTGACTGGCTCGAACTCGTTTATATTGCCTTATAGAAATCAATTTTGACGAGCTGCATATTTTCTGGTAAAATCTTCAATCGGTTTTCAGCCATAAAACAGTTCATCTTGAAAATACGATATTAATCCTCTCAAACAATCAACGGCCTGAGAGAATAAACGAATAAAATAAGCAATGGAATTGGTGTAGTCTCTAGTATCGAAAAAACCCATTGAAAATACACATCTCATCCTTCTTCCCTTTTGTGTTTTAGTGTAAATAAAAGCAAATGTTATTTTGAATTGTTCTTATTACTATGCGGGTTGATTATATATATGGCGTCTCAGTCGACGCTCCACCCATACGGGTAAGAAAGGAAAGGTAAGTTAAAAAAAGTTGTTTATAATTCAGAATTGATTGATGAGTAAATCAATTTTATTCGATTCAATATTTTTTTTTTCTTGTCTTAATTTCAATCATGAGGATACCGACAATTAGATCCGATGGTTTTTTTTCGGTAGGACGAACAAATGAAATTTAATTTTCATCATTTCGTTTTTTGCGCTGGACTTGTAAAGATTTGATCTTTCTACAATGAGACAATTTCCACGACACATTTTGTTAACATTCTGTTATATCGATTGAAAAATGTTTTGAAATCAGTTGATGAGATCCTTAGATATAGCTAAATAAAAATTGTGGACTGCAATCATCTATGTGCATTGATATCGGGTGGCTGGCATAGCGTAATGTCCAAGGGTCAAATATAAGTTTGAATATACGCAGTGAGCAAAGGAACTTGAGGGGGTACTGCGTATTCTTGTGGGAACCTGTTAATACAACCCCTACCCGATTACTAGTACTACTAGTGTCTCCTACTCCTTTAGTAGTACTACTAGAGTCTTGGATTTCAATCCATTTTCCTAACCGTCTTATTCCGTTGGACTACTATTGTAAGACATCATTTTTCATAAGGCTCTAAAACTTTTGTTATTCTTACAGTTATTATTATTATTATTATTAGTATTATTGTTATTGTTATTGTTATTGTTATTGTTATTGTTATTGTTATTGTTATTGTTATTGTTATTGTTATTGTTATTATTATTATTATTATTATTATATGTCAATGACACGTGTCAATGTGCTAAGCCAGCGATCTAAATTAATTTGCGATTCCTACTCCCTCAATAAGAGGGTCAGTGAGAACCGCAGTCCAAACTCATTTGCCGAAGAAGACGGAGGGAACCGAGGATCACGACCTTCTGCATTTGAGTCGTGGGATCTCCGGCATCTGGCCGGGAAGATAGAATTTTCCACAGCTCAGATACAAAAGACTCTCTCATTCCCTCAAGGACGCCGATAATTAAAACCACTAATTCAACAGACAATCCCCGGTGCAGTTTCCTCAGCTCGAACAGGAGATCTCGATATTTCTGTCGCGTGTCATCTTCCTTGACCACGATGTTAGTCTCGGCCGGAGCCGAGAATTCGATCACGAAAATTTTCTTCGCCTCTAGGTCAAGGAGAACGACATCCAGCTTGTTGTGAGCCAACTGCCGGATTGTGTGGAACGGGAAGTTCCAGTAAATCCGGGCCTTCCCATTCTCAACGACAGAATCGATATTTCCTGGCAGGTAGGGCAACTGGGGCATCTCGTCTATACCGCACGACTGCCGAAGATGGTAATAAAGCACTCGCAAGGCAGCGTTATGGCGTTATGGTTTTTTTTTATTAATTCATAAAATATGCTTAATTTAATTCAATTTGCTTAATTCACTCATGGTTATAAACTCGCCAAGTACTTCGGCTGAAATTTTTTTTCAATCTAATTTTTTTCTTTTGAAGTCTTTTCTTATATCCAAATTTTTTTAATTCTTATTTTTTATTCTTATTCTTTTTATGTAGAACAACTGTACTGTGGTACATCCTTATTTTTAATTAATTGGAAGATTTGTTATTAGAGGTTAATAGGCTTTAATGTATTTTACTATTAATGTTTTTATATTTAGTTTTCATTTATTTTCGTAAAGTTTAGACTTAATTTTTGGTCGGATTTAAATTGGCATCTTTTGTGAGATTATGATTTGATTGGTAAATTTTTGTGAGGCTCTCTTATAACTTTTCGCGAGTTTCTAATTTATTAAGAATTTTTTTGTGAGGTTCTCCTATAATTTTTTGAGAGATTTGATGTAAATGAGAGCATTTTTGCAAGGTTGGTTTTTTTGGGAGGAAATCCCTTTTATAACTTCATAAGAAGAAATTCATAGTTTGCTAGTTAAACATGTCTATATTGTGTACGTATCTGAGTGAATTAACATTTTTTCCGGTATTGCAGCAAAATATGGTAACATTTTATCAAAAAGTGATTCTCTTAAGAATTGGATCCTGAATAAAAATTTTAAAGGTCGCTCAAGCGATTTTTTAATGAATTCGGCTAAAAATGGATACATGATCGAATTTCGAGCTAGTGCATCGCGTCTATATTCGGACTAAAAATGCAATATGGAATATTGATCTAAGAAGAGTTCAAATGAATTCAATCTTCGTAATTAACCGTCAATACTTACAAAATTATTAGATTACTTAAGGGGACCGTATGGTCTAGAAATTTGAAAAAATCGATTTTTTTTTTTTTCGATATGTCGAAAGTATAGTATCTCAAGAATATACTGTGAAATTTTCATGCGGAAATTCTCAATATTACAGCTTCTACAGCCCATAACGCAGGTAGAGAGCGGTCCGCGACACGAAAACGTTCAAAGCCTTATTGGACACAAAGCCTTACGGGGATGATTTTTTAGTTTGCAAAAAAGAATGTGTTTTGCATGTTAAAAAACGTTTGTACAAACGTGCTGTTGATGCGAAAAAAAAAACATGCACAAATAAAGAAAGCAACAAAGAAATTGACAGAAAAAGAAGAGGGAAAAAAGACACATCGGAAATCGATAAATAAAACACCGAAGCGTCAACAATTGACGAATAAATTATTGCAAGAGCTGTCAACTTATTACGGTCTAGCAATTAGACGTAATTCAGATTCGACTGAAGGGATGAGAAGTGAAATATGGGCAGCATATTATCACAAAATTTCAACAGATGAAAATCCGCAACACTCGTACTGTCCTCCAGGTTCCGAATCGTGGTGCAAGTGGCGTCAAAGTGAGGCTGCAGGTACTTTAGACACCTACGAGCACCCACCTGCTCTGTGCGATGAAGCACAAGAGATATTAAAACCAATTTATGAAGAATTGACAGCAGAGACTTTATTGGAAAGGTGTATTGGCAGTAATACGCAGAACAATAACGAAAGTTTCAATGCTTGCGTGTGGCACCTTGCGCCGAAACATCTGTTTGCCGGAAAAAAAATCATTGATATTGCCACTCACATTTCCGCTTGCATATTCAATGAAGGATTTGCATCCCTATTGAAAATAATGGAGACCATGGGCATAACAATCGGGCCACAAGCGGAGCAACTAGCGCAAAACCGAGACGAGCTGCGAGTATCGAGCGCCAACCGTAGGAGCACGGACAACTCCAAAGAGGCTCGGACAGCTCGAAGAAATGAAAGGAGTGAGGAAATCTTGAATTATGAACGTTCCGAAGGAATCCTATATGGTGCCGGAATCGCGGATTAACTGTAAGTATTCAAAATTTGCTCAATTTTTGAAAATATCTGTACCTCAAACTTTAAACTCATTTATCTCGAAACGACTTTTTTCGGCACTGCGCAGGTGAAAACAAAAAAACTATTCAACCGAATCACTTGAAATTTGGATATGTTGTTCACAACATGTATGGCTATCGTCGGAACTACAATCATAATTTTATTTAAATAATTTCTTATTGTTTATACTAAAAAACTAGTGAAAAAAAAACCCGATTTTACGAATTTTTTTTCAAAAGCGCGCCATTTTGTCAATTTTTAATTTTTTCGATTTGTTCTAGTCCCGACCATAACTGCACTCTTTCTGATTAAGAATCTTCTTGAATTTTGTGTTTCAGATGAGTAGAAGTCTCGGATCGATCTTCACCGTCCGGGTCGGATTTTTCGAGAGAGTCGTCTTCAATGCCAATTATATGATAATAAACACTGTTTTTAAAATTAAAAAAAAATTTTTTTGTATACTTAATAAAGGTAGTAATAAACCCGAAAAGTTAAAACATCGATTTTTAAATTTTTTAAGGCAAAAAAAAAATCGTGAAAATAGGTGAAATTTTCGTGCTCTAGACCATACGGTCCCCTTAAAACGTACAGTAGTTCTGAGAAGATACGAATGCAATTCTACGCATCCGAGAAGATACGAATGCATACGAATTCTAAAAATGCAATATGGAATATTGATCTAAGAAGAGTTCAAATGAATTCAATCTTCGTAATTAACCGTCAATACTTACAAAATTATTAGATTACTTAAAACGTACAGTAGTTCTGAGAAGATACGACGCATAAAAGAATAACGAACAAGTAAAAAATTGACTTTTTTAATATTGTAAACAAAAAATTTCAAAAAATATTACACTGAAACATCCATGCCAACAGATCAACGGATCGGAAAATATTCCATAAAAAATGATGCCGAAGAAATACTCCAATAGTATCAAAATTCACCGAAAGTTTTTGAATAAAAGTAATCATAACGAAACAAGATTTTGAAACAAAAACAGTATGCGCATTTCGAGAGCAAAAGTTTGATTGGAAAAAAGAATTTTAGCCGAAGTACTACGCGAGTTTTTCTTTTATCACGTTTATTGGTCACGAATTATATCTCATGAGCAATGAGTAAAAAAAAAAAATTGGTGAAGTACTTATGAAATTTTTTTTCTCAAGTCAAATATTTTTTTCGCTCAAAATTATTTCGCATTCTCTCAGTTATACAGAAAACAAAGAGAATGGTTTACAAATAAATCTTATTATTGCATGCAAGGAACATTTTATGATAAAAAAGAAGAGGCACCGTTTTCGACTCCGTTCTAGAGTTTACGTTCGGAAAAATGGATTGTTGGGACTAGGGTTAATAAAAAAAATTATTTATTAAGGCACTGTTCAAACGTTTATTTATTGAATTACACTTTATTTTTGCACTATCACTCTTCTATCTATATATATAAAAGTCTCTTTAACCAAAAGTTGAAACTGACCGCGATCTTTATAACCTCACCTTCAAAGATATTAAATATTCACCGAATACGAGTTTATCATACACCATTTTCTTAGTTATCAAAAAAAAATGAAGAGAAGGGTCTCTAAATAAACATTTTTGTTGTATTCGAGGAACATTTTATAGTTAAAAAGAAAAAGGATCGTTTTCGACTCCGTTGTAGAGTTTACAATCGGAAAAAAAATTTTAGGGGCTAGGTTTAATAAATAAAATTATTTATTTAGGCACTATCCAATAGTTTATTAGTACATTTTATTTTCCCACTATCCCTCTTCTATCTATAATAATAAAAGTCACTCTTTACTCGTTTATTTATCTATATACGCCACTCTAACCAAAAGTTCAAATTGACCGCGATCTTTATAACCTCACGACTGTTTTAAGAAACATATTGGTCAGCTGTCATATATAACGCACTTTTGGGATTATCTTTCCCACACAATTTATTTGGGGATAATTCGTAGAAATCAATATATTGATATATGCTGAACATTTAGTTCTCGCATTATGGAATGGGCGAGGGCGTTATTCGACGAAAGAAAAATTGAGCACTGTGAAATTTCAAGAAAAATATTATCGTTTATTATTCACAACTTTTGCTTTTAAAGATCAATCAGAATTCATTTATTTCGCACGCCTGATTTTTATAATAAATTATTTTATGCCAAGACTGAAGAATTATTAGAACAGTAGATAAAGAAAAATAATAACGCGGGAAAGAAACGAGCCACGAGAATGTTCGTGATCACACACACTGATTTTTCGCACTCATACGACCGGGATTCTACGCACTCTTACATTCTATGACGAGCCCGTATTTTCTAACCGTGGAATTACTCACGGAAAGAAACGAAAAGATGTCACAATTGTGTATAACATAGAATAAAGATGGATGATTAATAAATTCCCGAATACCCGCTAGTCGGTGACTCGACCGGACTATTTGTTTTACGGACCGTGGTATTTTATTCCCGGTCCTTCATACACCAATCTAATACGGTCATACCACACTCTTTTTCGTGAATACTCTCATGTACCCGCACAAATAATTATCAACAAAAAAATTATTTTAATTACGCGAAATAACGGGAGATTTCCGGATTCGACCACGATACTATTATTACCCGGAGATATATCGCAAGCTACTTCGCAATCGCTGCGAACACGTAGCAAAAAATACAAGAAGATGTTTTTATAAGATGTTTTATAATAAACAATTGAGGGAAAATTATTAACAAAATCGGAATAAAGCCCACTGACCAAACTCGGAAAGCGAGAAGGACAGAGATTTGCTAATAATTACCGTTTTATTTCACACGTTCGTTCCGCTCAACGCTCATCGAAAATGTAACGAAATCGAGATTCACACACGGGACAGTGGACTCTCACTCTCCTTTTCCTCTTTCTCACGCGTATTCGCAATCATGTACGATAGGCTCGTTACAAGTTGAATAATAGACGGGCCCCCGAATATTTAACTAGAATCATTATTTAGTTAATCTTATTGTTAAACAACCCCTAGCCCGAATATAATGTTCGTTACGGCGAATAATAAGGAAAGAAGATTATGATAAATATTCGAATGAAAATTCAACGGGAATGTCCTCGATTATTAGAAATAGGATTCGACGTCACCTAAAATTGCGATTCCCCTGAAACAACGATGAGACATTATAGCCGACAGCATTGTACGATGAAGATGGTGATGTTTTCGAAAATTCCCAAAAATTCCCATGGTCGAAATGAGGTGCGAGTGAGTGTGTATTAGTGTGTCGTGTATGCCCAATTTATACGAGCCCCGCTCGAAGTACGCCGACGTTGTCGTAATTTTAAATTCTCTCTCTCTCTCTCTCTCTCTCTCTCTCTCCCTCTCTCCCTCCCTCCCTCTCTCTCTCTCTCTCTCTCGCTCTCTCGCTCTCTCTCTCTCTCTCTCTCTCTCTCTCTCTCTCTCTCTCTCTCTCTCTCTCTCTCTCGCTCTCTCGCTCTCTCTCTCTCTCTCTCTCTCTCTCTCTCTCTCTCTCTGTTTCCAACTCCTTCGCCCAATTAATGCTTTTGCTTCTCTAGCTCACTGCCTCCTCATTCCTCCGACAATTCTTTCCGGAATAATAAAAAAAACAAGTGTTTCAAGACGCGATTAGTGACAAATTATTATATTGAATTAACCCTTTCGCCTTAGGTAGGTTCTACGAGCCGCGTTGCCAGATTCTGCGACGCCGCTGTGTTCAAAGATAGCAAATTGGGCGATTTCTGGCAACGCTGCCTACGAGGCTGTATCGTAGTCGGAGTATCGAGGGGGAGGAGCGAAAGTTCTCGTAATTCTTTAACAATTAAATGTCTTAACGGGAGAAACCAGTTTAGGAGGTCGAAATTTTGGTGTTTTTCGTGAATTTTTTTAACAGGGAAGGAGTAATCAGAATTTGTTTAAACTTGGAGGTTATTTTATTCATGTTTTGAAGTACACTTTGTAATTTTTTCAAGTCATTTCCGCCGGAAATAGTGGAGTTAGAAGTTGCTGTCCATGGACGACATTTTTCAACTGGTGGGCATTCTACCTCAAAAAGTTATTGACCAATCGTTCTGAAAATTTGTGTAAATATTTTTTATTCAATTGCAATCTATATGAACCTAACTTTGGAATGATATTATTATTATTAATATTTTTTTAATGCAAAAAAGGTGAAAAAACATGGTATAAAAGCATGACATTGTATTCAAACACCTCAAAAACATGCAATTTTCAACTTTTTTTTATCACAATTAGGTTCATATTCTTAGAAAATATGTTGTTAACGATAAAAGAAAATTGTAATGATTACAGATAAAAATTGTGACTTCAGGAATGTCCACTAGCAAAATACTCGGATGGCGATTGTCCATGGACAGCAGCTTCTAACTCCACTATTTCCGGCGGAAATGACTTGAAAAAATTACAAAGCGTACTCCAAAACATGAATAAAATATTCTCCAAGTTTAAACAAATTCTGATTATTCCTTCCCTGTTAAAAAAATTCACGAAAAACACCAAAATTTCGGCTTCCTAAACTGGTTTCTCCCGTTAAAGGACGGTTCAAAAATATCTTCACAATATACATATATATACATATATTGGACTGATGTAAAAAAAAAATCAATTTCTTTTTCTTGCGGATTCACGTGCTATTGTTAGACATTAATAAAACAAAATTTCTGTAAAAATCTGAGCTCAATTGCTTAATATTTAGAAGTGGCTATATCAACTTTTGTGTATTTTTTACTTTTTTTAAATTTTTAAATTGATTTCATTCCAAGTAAATATGATCACTGCGTTAAATTAGAATGTAAATCTTGTTCGACTGCTGTTTTGCTACGAAGGTTATCGACGATGAGAAAAAAAAGTCATGTCGTAATACATATCGAATCCCGAGAAATACAACATGGAAAAATTGTCTAACTCAAAAAAGAACCTGACACCTAAAAAATATATATACGAGAATACTAAAAATAAAAAATGAGAAAACTGATTGTAAAAAAACGGTGGTGAACTTGAAATAGTTTGAAATAAACAATTTTCTGAAATAGCTTGAAAAATTGTTTTGGAAAAACAGAAACACTCCCGACTGCAAAGATTGTAATGACCTTCGCTGAAAAAAAATATTGTGGGATGAATAGGATGTCTCAATATGGGTTTCCAAAAGAAAATATGATGATTAGAATATTTAGTTCATACTGCATATTTATTCTGACCGCGAATACTGCGGTTGAATCAATGAAATATTTTTGAGCAATAACATCAATGCTATTGAATCAACTTTTTTTCTGCAAAAAAAATAACGAATTCCAAAAAAATGCGACATAATAATTGAACAAAAATGAAATAGATACATAAAAATAGAGAAGGAGTCATTCAATTTTTCTGGTCAATGTGAATTGGTATTCGGAAAAGTAGTTTGCATGGGAAAATTAAACATTGAAACGTAATAATGAACTATTAAATGCCATCGGTCGCATTATGAAATTTGTTCGCACACTTCCATTAAAATGATATTTACTCGAAAACTTCAAATAGTATGAGCGTTTGAAATTTTTTCTATCAACTTGAAATTGATTCTTCTGTATGATAAAAAAGTTAAAAATAAAGACTTTTATTTTAGATTTTTTAGTATCAATCAACTTTATGCTTTGGGTTTGCAAGAAATGAAAATGTTTAAAAGTCACAATTACCGTAAGAAAATAATTTTTAATGTTTCATTTATTAAATCAAATATTTGAAACTATATATGTAGGAAAATCTCTTGTGTCAACAACGGTTACGGTGTAAGTAGCGGACTCGCTGATATGGGTCAAGTTATTGAATAAAAAAGGGGGATGTCTCTAGAACATAACTAAATTCGATTATAATTATAATATTTGTTAATTTTATCTACGTTATACGTTTTTTTTATTACCTATATTTTCCGTACGTCCATTTAACATTCCATTATTAGTTTTCGATTTTTAATTTTCGCATGCAAAGTACTTGTTTTACCGTCAATTAATATTGAGCAGAAAAATTTATTAACTTATTAATTGAATGACTTTCCTTTTCTTTTGTATTCATGAAGTTTTTATTCGATACTATTCAAGGTTCACTAATTTTTTTGACAATTATATTTTTTTTTTTATTTTAAGTGTTCCTACATATATACTTTTCGGGTGTCAGTTTTTTTAAATCCGACAATTTTTCTATTTATTGTTTCTTGTGATTCAATATGTACGGTGATTTCTTTTTCATACGTGATGACCTCCTTCTCTGTGACATTGCAATAGAACGAGATTTACATTGTAACTTGATGCCGTGATCATATTTACTTGGAATGAAATCAATTCAAAATTTAAAAAATAAAAAATACACAAAAGTCGATATAGCCACCTCTAAACATTGAGCCACTGAGCTCAGTTTTTTACAGAAACTTTGTTTCATTAATGTCTAATAATAGCACGTGAATCGGCATGAAAAAAAAATTTAATTTTTTTATATTAATTTTTTAATATTATTTTTCTAATTTTTATAATTTATTTTTATAATTATATTATAATTTTTATAATTTAAAAAATATTAATTTTTTAATAATATATATATATATATATGTATGTATGTATATATATATATATATATATATATATATATATATATATATATATATATATATATATATTGTGACCGAAAATTTTACTACATTGATGTCACAAAAGTTTGCTCTCCTTTTCTTTGTCGATTTATTTCATTATTTTTGGGAACCAGTCGCTGAAGCGACAAGAGGGAAAACGAGAGAAAACGATATGACCGGACTATTTCAGTGGGATAGACGGGATGACACCGAAAATAATCGAGTATTGCTGAATTAATGTTTAACAGTAATAAGTGATAATTTATGAAACAAAATTTTTAATTATACGGTATCATCAGATGAAATGATATAAGAAATACCGGATAATAAGATCGGAATACAAATTGATGAAATAATATTACCGGAAAACGGAAAAAGAAAATCACGTGTCTCTAATGTAATCGTGAGGGAAAAATCGCGAAGACACACGTACCCACATGAATTCACTCACCTACAATTGGTCAAGAACTACACTCTCTTGACAAACTAACGCGAGCTCGTAATTATTCCTGCCACGGATCTACTCGTGAACGGGAAAATAATGTTTACCACAAGATACGGAATTGTCGGTTTATCGAATACAAATCCCCGAGCCCTCGATATTCGATTGCTCGGCTGAGCTAGCTGACCGTTGCATGAAGTTTTGTTTCCCGACCCACTCACACCGTCACTCTCTCACACTTTTCGCGATTCTTCTCCGGGTTACGAACGTACGTTAATGCCCAGAATGATTATTTTACGCAATACAAAAGGAGAGAATTTCGCGTATAACCACGAGGATATGTTATACCCGGTTTTTCTCTACGGTTCGCTTCGCGAAGATCTAGAGCGCGAGATAGAACATTAAGAATGACAAATTTTAACGGAAGGCGAATCCACCATCGCGAATACTCTCGAGATTTTTCAGAACGAACGATTTGCTTTAACAAGAAAAAAAAAAGACAAGACGGATAACAAGATGTTATAAGGAATAAGCTCACCAGCCGAACCCGGAAAGCGAGAAGAGGGTGCACTTGCATTTTTAATTGCCGTTTCATACGTCAGTCCTGCTCGATACTTCAGTGAAAATTTGATGAGATCAGAAATCTCTCGCAAGACAGTATAGACTCTCTCTCTCCCCACCACTCAAATATTTTAAATGTTCCCGAATATGAAATATTGACAAATCCGTCGCGACGATCATTTTTTACGAACGTAAGATGAGGCCCTAAAATAATATAACTCGCGGGATTATTTCTTTGCGAAGTTTCAGATATTTTACAATATCCCTGACTCGTTTATAATATAGGTCTGAAATTCACGATAGATCGTACATCCGATATAACAGTATTTGGAGCGGATCTAATTTGTTATAATTATTGACGGGAGGACGTACGAGTCTCGCTCACTAATTAATACCTCCCTGACATGTAACGACAGGAACTTTTCACTTAGCTTGGTTGAAGAATAATTCTCGCATGTTCTCTAATATTCGCTCGCTGTTTCTCTCCTTGTCGGACAAAACCAAGCTTCTTTCAGGACGTTTATTGGGCAATGACTAATGGTTGGCAATAACCATGGAACGGAAGATGGCCAATGCGTACGAGCCTCGCTCGAAGTACGCCGATGATGAGAGACTGGCCGCTATGTCTCGCTCTCTCTTCGTAATATGTACTAGATGATGGAACCATTATTGCTGTTCTTCTCAATTTCACACGATATATCCAATGTTTCCTCCGTATTGCCAAATATTCACTTGCAGATAATAATCGAATGGCAATTAGTTATCAAGAAATCCGGTAGCGGCTCCACGCCAAGTATTAAAAGAAAAGCTTGTATTCATTACAGCTCTTGCCCTAGATGGACCCTACGAGATCGTGGCGTGGTCGGAGTAGCGAGCAGGAGGGACAAATTTTGTATTTTCTTTTGATGGTCAACTTAAGTGACGGTACTCATAAAAAAACCGTCACTATATATATATATATGGGGCGTTCCACGCCAAATCGGCTACATTTGAAATTTGCATTTTATATTTTCTTCATTTTTTTCTCTGTTAGAGCTAACCGAAAGCAATTTACCTGATGCTTTTCAAATTTTTATCTCAACACGTCTGTCGGCTACGAATTTTTGAAAATTATCGCTTTTTTTTTCTTTAAATATATATAACTCCCTGAAAAATTTAGCAAACTTAATAGATGCTGGGGTTAAAATCTTTGTTTTGAAATGTACTTCCGTTTAAAAATACCTTAAGGATTATTAAAAGATTGGTTCAATCAAATTTATCGGTTTGAAGTAAGAATTTATTTTTTTCACTGTGTTAGCCTCCCTCGATTTTTTCCGTAATTTTTTATAATATATAAAAAAAAATATATTTTTATTTAAAAAAATGTATATAAAATTTTTATAAAAAAATTTTTTTTTGATGAATTTTAAGCCTAAAGCGATAATACTTTCGTTTAAAAATATTTTAAAAATTATCAAAAGAGTAGTTTGATTTATTTTTTCTGTTATAAGCAAGAATTTTTTTTTCACAGCCTTAGTCCTCTTCCATTTACTTCATAATTTTTTATAAGGAGTGATTATTTATTTGAAGTATTTGAAACCTAGGGCGATCATGGGGAAATCTTACGTTCTATTTTTTTATAATTATAATGAGGGTTTTTTCCCAATTATCTATAGTGCTTCCGAAAGTCAAGCAAACCGAATGGGTGAAGCGCTGAAAATTTTTGGTTTAGACAGTACTTTCATTGAAAAATATGTAAAAAATTACCCAAAGATTAGTTCAATAAATTTTTTCTGTTTTCAGCCAAAAAAATATCAAGTTTGTAATATACATGAAGTTGATTATTTTTTTTCACGATCAAATTTCTCTTATTTCAACATATTAAGATGGATAAATTATCATTTCACATGTCTAAACACGATGGGATTGATATATATTAGATAACAAGAGATATTCTATATGTTGTTCAGCATCGATTAGAAAAAATATTTATCATAATGGTTAAACGGGGAAAAAGAAAAAGAACCGACTATTTCTCCATGATCACCCTAGACTGAAATTTCATCAAATAAATAATCGTTTCTTGTTTTTTTTTTTTTTTACATTTTCCCTGCGTATACCCTCGCGGGTTTTTATGAGCTTATCCCATCCCATCACTTTAACCCCACTGCACTAATTTCAAATTTCCTAAGACCCATGTTCCTGAGAGACTCGCTAAAACTGTTGCCCACAGCCACTCTTTCCTAATGCATTACTGTATCGCATTTGCACGAGGGCCAAGGGAAACTGTGGAAAACCCGGCCGATACAGGCGGATATATTTTTACTGAGTTCCAGTTGGTTAACATCATCGAAAATTCAGCAAAATTGCCTCCTGCTCAGCGATTGATGCGTGAGTCGGTGCATTGCTAAGAGGTCACCCAATTAAGTATTGGCCTCGTCCGAGGCTGCTTAACCTCGGTGATCGCCACACACTGACCGTGTACCCATTGCTATCGGAAGAATCGTTTCTTACAAAAATTGATAAAGGAAATCGAATCGAATTCAAAATCGAACATTGACAAAAAAAAATTCTTACTTAAGGTAGTATGGCTGCTTCACACTAGTCAAATGAGTGCTAAATTTTCAGAATAGTTTTATGCAATGTTTGATACACTAATCAAACGAATTGAAGGTTGATTTGTATTACAGAATGTCTTATTAACCTAAATAAATATTAATAACAATAGATTTGCAAAACCATCAACTGATAAATACAATATTCTACGATGTCATATTTTCATCGAGATTTTTCAAAGAATAATCCGTATTTTTCAACCGATTTTAATGCGTCGCGTCTTATTTTGTTCCTCGAGAGATCCTCTATGAAATCATTACGTGGATTTTTTTCTGAGTTTTATCGTTTTACTGTTGCAATCAATTGTTTAATTGGCAAAATTTTTTTTTTCATAAACCAATTACTGTATTTTTTATATTAACAAGTTTAGGAAAAAACCTACGCGGTGAATTCGTAAAGAATCTCTTGAGGAACAAAATAAGACGTGGTGCATTAAAACCAGTTGAAAAATACGGATTATTTGAGAAATTTCGATGAAAATATGACATCATGGAATTTTGCAGTTTGTTGTACGTCACTTCCTGGCATACAATTATTTTCCGTCGATGTCTTTATTTGTAAAAAAAAATAATTAAGAGTTTAGCTGAATTAATTAATAATTCTCGAATTATTCATAATAATAGTTTTCAATCCCTACGCTTAGAATTTAAGGAGGTTCCGCTACGGCGCAGGGTACAGTCCATGAAATGCGGTACAATCCCCACGAAAAAGTAGCGATCGACTTTTCATTTGGATCGTTTGGCAACGTCGCGGTCGATATCGACAATTGAACATGTAATTTATTCCAGTTGTCGGTATGGTAGACTGACTGTCAAAGGGTTATGTTTTAGTCGACTCCGGTTATTGTCAATTTTCACGAGTGACAATGTCACTTCACAATGTGCATGCGAGCCACGGATTTCAAAAAGGAAAGTATATCACGCGTAAAAAAATTTATCACGCTCAGACTGCAAAACCAATTTTTTCATCACTGCCTTCCTTTCGCATGAATTTTTGTATAAACTTCTAGTAATATTGCGCTTAATTAAATATACAATGCAAATACGACACTTGTTCTAACGTATGCAATTCAGGACAAAATAGTATCTCGTAACAGTTTCGGCACCAAAACACTCTTCATTACCGACTGCTAGTTCCATACCTAACCTACAATTCGAGAAACAAGCGATCCGTTGCCAAACTTCCTGACAACTGCGAGAAATTCGATTTTCCGACCATTCTGCCGATTTTAACTATTAATATCTCCTCCAAACATTCGTTGACCCCACTTTTTTATGATTAATTCGGAATCCTTGGAGTTTTTTTTATAAATTGAGCTTTTAAAACGCGGTTCATCTAATGGGTAAGTATTTTTAATATTTTTACAAATCCATAAAGATAAGAAATTTCCATAAAGCCAATGCTAAATAAGGTGACTTTTGGCTTCGAAAATATTTCTTAAAACTACGTTGACCTAGGCTGAATCTTAAAGGAAATATAATTTGTTACCTAAACAATAGCATATTTCATTTCTAGATTTTTATCTAATAATCACTCTAATAGTGGAACCTCCTTAATAAGATCCTTTGTATTGTTATTTAACTTTCCCTAATGTTCTACAACATTCCCAAATGTTTGAGGTTAATCATAAATAGTTATGTAAGAATTATTTTTCCTAAATGTGCGCAAATATTTCCCAAACATTCGCACACAAAATTTCGACATTCCCAAATGTGTAAGTCAATTATTAATTATTATGAAGAAATTCATTATTTCTAAAAATGCGCAAACGTTTCCCAAACGTTCGCGAATAAAAATTTGACTTTCCCAAATATTTAAGTTAAACATAAGTAATTATTAACGAAATAATTAATCATAAACATGCGCCAAAAGTTTGCAAACAAAATATTATTATTATCCAAAATATGTAAACTAATTAGTTTATTCGGTATATTAAACGTCATAAAACCGGCATATTCGCGTATATAAGAGTGCCGTAGGCCTCGAGCTGGCTTTTTTCTTTGAATACTTGGCGTCGAGCCGCTACCGCGTCTCTTGATTTCCTTTTTATAATTATCTACCTCAATGGTAACATACCGACCAAGATCGATAGTTGGGTATCACCCCATCCCGTTGCCACGAGAGCTACCCCCACTGAACGGTGGTTCGCGCATGCGCGGCCACTGGTGGGGAAAGCTGGGCGCTCGCCGCTGCCGGATATAAATATCGGTGCGGAGCGAGGATTTTGCCACTTGTTCTTGGTCTTCTACGCCACGAAGGCCGACTGATCATACAAGCACTGCTCCGGTCCTCTACGCAGAGAAGGCCAAAAGATCCACGAGCGCGCTACAACCTTTTACGCCGCAAAGGCTGGCCAATTTACTAGCTTCCCCGTCATACGCTCAATCGATTTCGAGCTAATAATTTCTCGTAATTACACTACACTCTTGGTCTTCTACGCCGCGAAGGTTGACCGACCATACAAGTAAAATCCATTTCGTTTTTTTTTGTTTATTATTATCATTATTATTTTTTACCCTCAATAATTCTTGAGGACCTTATTTTTCCTCGTGTGCGTTTCCTTTTTGTTTTACTGAAACTCGATAATTCTCGAGTCTTTCGGTTGTTTCCGATTACCAGGGCAGACCTTTGGCGCCTCTTTCTTTATTTTATCTACGCGTAAGATTCCCGCTCGGAATCCATTTAGGCCTCCTAGGCATATATGATCCTTTATTAACATCTCTATCCTTAATGTACAAATAAGCCTAACGCCATAATTAATAAATTGATAAATTTTGTTTTTTTTTCTAATCTCCGCATTTTTATTGATAGTCCCAATAAATCCCCCCCCCCCCCCCCTCTTCGGAATCGTTGTCAACGTTCCTAGAAGCTTCGTGGTGGGTTATGTTCGCTCAATCTCGATTCATCGCCGACTCACCTGCGGCACTACCTTATTATTGATTCTCGATTTTTTCCCCCTCCCAATGGTAATTGATCGTGGCGTTAAAAAGTTATTGATGAATGATTTCGCAAATCCATCGTTATTAATTATTTTTAGGTCAATAAGACATGCTGTAATACAAATCAACCTTCAATTAATTTAATTAGTGCATTAAACTTTGAATAAATGTATATTGACAATTTAGCACTCATTTGACTAGTGTGAAGTAGCCGTATTACATTAAAACAGAAAAAATGCATTGAAATAATCTTTAAATATTTTTTACATTTGAAACGAAAGTACTTTTTAAATTACAAATTTTGCTTCCCTCATCCATTTGGTTTCCTTGATTTTTGAAACCGTTATAAATAATTGGAAAAAAACCCTCATTATAATTATAAAAAAATAGAAAGAAAAATTTCCCCAGGATTACCCTAGGCTTGAAACTTTTCAAATAAATAATTACTGTATTATAAAAAATTATGAAGAAAATCGAAGGGGACCAACGTTGGAAAAAAAATGTCTTGCTTAAAATAGGAAAAATATATCGAACTCTTCTTTTGATAATTTTCTACATATTTTTAATCGAAAGCGTTGGCCGAAACAAACATTTTAAGCCTCTCGTTCATTCGGTTTGCTCGATTTTTCAGAGTGCTATAAATAACGGGGGGAAAAATCTACATTTTAATTATAAAAAAATAGAATGGAACATTTTCCCGCGACCGCTTTAAGCTCACAATTCATGAAAAAAATTATCATTTTTTTATAAAAATTTACAAAGAAAATCGAGGGTGGCTAACGCAGTTACAAAAACAAATTCTTGCTTAAAACCAATAAAATTGATTGAACTAATCTTTTAATAATCCTCAATATATTTTTTTTATGGAATTACATTTCAAAACAAAGATTTTAACCCCCTCATCCATTAAAGAAGTTCACGCAAATCTAATGATAATCGAAAATTTCAACTTTGAGGATTGAAATTTGGAAATATTATAGAAAAATATACCGTACATCTATCACCGGAATTATTTTTGGATCCACCGTCTAGTTGTCAAGAAAACAATTTATGAAAATCACATTTTTTGAATCCTTATACATAGGCTCTTATGTCCAAGGTCTAAGTCCAAAGGTCCTCAATTTTTTTCTAAGTGTCGTGATTTTTTTCAATGGTACTTTTTTTCGGCTCCGACACGTATAGACTATTCGATAGAGAATTGAATGAAACGTGTTTCTGACCTATCGTGGGAGATTTTTTTTATTTTTTCGTAAAAATTTCAGTCCAAAGGTCTTCAATTGTTTTCCGTGTCGTGATTTTTTTTAGACACTTTTTTTCGACTCCGACACGTATAGACTATTTGATAGAGAATCGAATGAAACGTGTTTTTGACCTATCATGGGAGAGAAGATATTGTTTCTTTTTTCGAAAAATTTCAGAGACCAAAGGTCCTCGATTTTTATCTAAATGTCGTGATTTTTTTTAAAAGCACTTTTTTCAGCCCTGACACGTAATATGTTATTCGATAGAGAATCTTCTGAAATGGATTTATAGCTCTCCCGAAAAGTTCTAAGTAGTAACATAACATAAAGGTAAAAAGGATAGGGATAGGAAAATATCAACAATATCCCAGTGTATTAAATTTAATTTTTTTTTATTCGCGAGCCACCACACTACTCGCTACGTCTTTTTGATGTTAAATACACCGCCATAAAAAATGTTTTTTTATGGCGTTGTTTTATCCACCCCTGCCCACCCCCACGTCGTTACCCTATACACGTCACCGCGGCCTTGCCAGGCCCTCTGTTCGGGACTCAGCCAGGACGATAACATCACTCTCCCTCTCTCTAATTCTCTCTCTGGTAACGCTATTAACGTTATATTTATAATTACAGCGTCGAGTACAGCAAACTGCTAGAATACTAATAGTACTGAAAATACTAATACTTACTGCTCTGAATGTAAAATTGTACTTGAAAATTGATAATTTTTCCTTTTCCAAAATTAATTATTTGTAATTTTTTAAAACTACAAAATTGAAGATTGTTATACGCTTTTGTCATGTCTCCTTTTGACCTTTAGTTTTGAACCCGTCACATAAAAAAATGCTCATTATCATCATAATAATCCCTGTGTATGTCTCTCTTTCTTTCTCAAATATGTAAAAAAAAGTTTACTTTACAATTTTTCGAAAAAAAATTCTTTCATGATAGGCTACTAATACGTTTTCGGTGATTCTTTATCGAATGGCATATACGTGTCGGGGCCGAAAAAAGTACCTTTATAAAAAATGAGAACACTTAGAAAAAAATCGAGGATCTTTGGACTGAAATTTTTCAAAAAATGAAGAAAAAAAAATCTCCTAAGATAGGTGAGAAATACGTTTTATTCGATTCTCTATCGAATAGTCTATGCATGTTAGACCCGAAAAAAGTGCTTTTGAAAAAAATCACGACACTGAAAAAAATCGAGAACCTTTGGACTCTGAAATTTTTTGAAAACAGAAAAAAAATCTTCTCCTCGATAGGTCAGAAACACGTTTCATTCGATTCTCTATCGAATAGTCTATACATGTCGGAGCCGAAAAAAGAATGCCTTTAAAAAAAATCACAACACTTTGAAAAAAATATAGGACTCTGAGCATATGTCACAGACGCACAACTTCCCAACTAACGTAACTGATAATTCAGAGCTTCAGTTACCACATCTGGTTCCGAATCGCGAAATGGTTTCTCGATCCGTTTTACATTAATTTGCCGTGACGAGCAAATGCCAAATTAAATACCAAGATTTGCTAAGAGCTAAGCCGCCTTTCATAACTGAATTAATCGTTTTTCTGTCAACTATCTATCCCTTTCCCAAGAAAAAAGACACTTTTAACAGACATCTGCAAAAGAATTCTAAATAAAACGGAAAATTATACATAAAGGTATATGCGTTTAATAGGGAAAAGCATCATAGTCAAACATCATGAACCACGTATTAGTGTAACTTCCCTTATTATCAATTTTGTCTCGAGATTATCTGATTATATTTTTTCGATTTACGACTGAATATATAAATAAATGATTAACGGACTAAGCCAAAATAAAACACAAATATCAAAATAGTTTTATTGCAAACTATATTGTTTCTTGTGAAACCGATGGACTATGCATAAAGTGGATGTAACCTAAGTATAGGAATTTGATGTTTGAATTGGATGGAAATAGTTTTATCACAATCTATATTGTTTATTATGAAACCTATGGACGATGCACAAAGCGCATTTAATCTAAGCGTGGGAATTCGATGTTCGACTTGAATGGAAATTCGAATAATTAAACTCGATGACTGGGATGGGTGCAGTGTATATAAAAATTATGTTGCTGAAATAAATAATATTATTGGGCACTTATTGAGAATCAAATGTGCACAACGATCGATTATACATAGTGAGCGAAATTTGTGTTTTTAGGTTCCTAATATGCCCATTGGTATAAACCTTGCGAATTTATGATTACAATACGGCAGATTTACCATTGGTTGCTTTCTGGTGTAGAATTTTGTGTAATGTCTGGTGTATATACTTTATCTATCGTGGCTTGTCCACCGAATTATAGCTGTGACGATAATCAGCATTTGGTACTACGAGAGCGACGAAAGAAAGAGAGGGAGAGAGAGAGACACAGAGAGAGAGGGAGAGAGAGAGACACAGAGAGAGAGGGAGAGAGAGAGAGAGGTGGGGGCGAGAAAGCAGATACAACGTGAGCTTCGCCACCACGGGGTTTTCGTGATTGCCCCCTTTGGCAGCCGTGTCCAATCAGCGATGCAATTAAGGCAAAATGTGACCGTGGAGCGCGAGCTTGAGGCCGCGATTTTAATTAAAATGTCGCCACGCGGCCTCTCCTTGCCATATTCGTTTCCACTTTGGAAGATAATATACATAAAATGTATGCCATAAAAATGATTTTTTATTTTCAGAGAGTGATTTGTAATTTTTTATATGACTCGTTTTTCATTTTCTAATATTTTCTCTTTCGTACTAATATTTATCTGGTTCATATCGAAGATTGGCAAAAAAATCATGTTTAAAAATTTCATCCTTAATATCCTGTCAATTTCTTTTTGAATCTTGGTTTTTGGGCTCGATTTTTTTTAATCAGTAGGCGATTGTTCAACCTCTTTATTTTAGGTGCAAAGCAATTAATGGAGATTAGGATAATAATATTGAAAATATTAAATTAAAAATATTAAATATTAAAAACATTTACGTACTTTGACGCGATTAAGGATCCAATCACTTTTTAAAGTATTTAATTTATTCCTTAAAGTTTAGGATAAATAAGTCCTTTTGTAGATACTTCGTACATATAATAAATAAGATCTGTTAAGAGTGATTAGACTTACAAGGAACCCTAGGTAGGTTGACGCCTCCGATTTTGATTTAATTTATATATATTGTAATGCATCGAAAACTAAGAGGCATATAATAAATAAACTATTTAAAGGGGTGAAAACGACCCCCAAAGATGGGCCCTAACGAGGTGGTTTCTCAGTTTCGAATAGAAGCGCTTGATGTATTCGAATGAAACCAACGCTGAAATATTTCTACCGATAAATCATTGAAAATGCACCCTAGGCTTTCGAGGGGGGAGAGTGTTTAAGGGGTAAACAACTCCTAATTTAATAATTTTTTTTGCACCATAAAAACTATTGTTTCGATTAGAATGGAACTAACTGCATTTTTTAGACGTCGAAAAACTAGTTGATACGTGTTTCGGGGTTTTTACGAAAAACTCGCTTTGAGGGGAGTAAACCACCCTTTTCGTCGCAATACCCTATATTATTATGTTAAACTTTTTCTTCTTGACTATATTATTCTACAGCAGTATAACCACGTATATAATTTATTTAAATGTTGTCAAGCACGAAAATATGTTTACCTTCGACCTTGTTTCTAGGTGAGATCATCCCAGTATAGATAAAATCGCCCAATCTCGAGTAAAGATACACTGCACGTCTTGCCTTTCTTTTTAATACTTGGCGTCAAGACGCTGCCGCGTCTCTAGATTCCTACATAGGCCCATTGTGAGTTTCGATAGGTCTAACTGGGACGAACCATTGAACATAGAATTTAATACATTCGAAGGGGATTTCCGCCGCCGAGCCCCCTTTAGCAAGTTATGAAAAATTTGATTGAAGTATAAAAAATAGTATGTATATACATATTATATTATAATACATACTTCAATGCTACGCTTTGTCAATTTATATTAAATGATACATCGGGGTACATCTGGATAGCAATATTTTATAATCGTTTTTGTGTAACAACAACTGTGTACCACAATGAGAATCTCCATGCCTTAAGCTACGTGCTCTGATCAGTACCTTTGCTTATCGCTTTGCCTCCGTGCTTATCTGGTTTGGGTCCTGCATATATTTTCGTATTTCTTATCTTCTATTTTTTTAAGATAAATATCAGTTTCTCACGGGACATTCAAGTGAAATATATACCGTTATTGTACACGTAGTACAAAATGATTGTGAATCTATTAAATGTTATACAACTTTTGCTGATCACGTTTGAAGCGATGAACATTGCTGAAAGCCCGATTAATAATGAAGAACGCGAATTAGAAAATAATATTGACAAAATTTTATTGCAAAGTATGTACGAATATAACGGGGTGGAATTTGTTGAAGAAAATACTTGAGATTTTCAAAAGCCCTATAAAGAGTGTGAGGCGAATGCTATAGAACATAATGCGATGGAATGGAGTCCTGGAACACGATCAGATACATGTTCATATGATGAAGATTTGAGCTATGATTATAAAAGAAGAGCAGTCGAATTTTGGAGGAGCGGAAAGAAAAAGAACTTAAGGAGGCACGACTAGTTCCTCGGGGTAAAAAAGAGCCTAAATTTATTTTACCCACAGCTGTTCTGATTTACGTTTACTTACGTTGAATATTCATATTATCGATTCTAATGTACAAAATTTGTGATAAATGATTAATTTATTGCGCATTAACTAGGAAAAACTGAAAAATTAGATCGTCAACGACTCTGTAGTAGTCTCCATAATAATAATAATAATAATAACACCTCTCCCAAAAAAACATACTAGAAATACCTTTCATAAATTCTGCCGGAAATTTATTAAAATGGCCCTGATTTAACTCCCCGAATTGATATGATTGTCACAATAATAATTATTTATATTATTTATACGTGATAAATTATAAAACTCTATAAATAATATAATATAATTGTAAGCAAATGCACTTGGCAACGTCGCAATTGCGATGTTCTCCGGTAGTCGGTGCCTGTGACTCCTGTAAAGTGTGCTCGTGACGTTATGACTGAAATTACGGAAAACAATAATCTAGACCGGTATAAAGGCAAACTTGAAAAAAAAGGAAAATACAGTGGCGAGAACGTGTTGTTGCTGCTAACAAAAGTCGAAAAATATCGTCTGTGCAATCAGATACGTATTAATAAAGTATTGCTACTTATAACCTAAAAAAACGAAAGATAACCTATTCTGCGTTCTGGTTCATTCACAACATATATATGATTCTGCCTTCAAAAGCTGACAACAATAACTCGGTGCTCACTGGACGTCGGCTTATTGACTTGGAGTTATTCGCGAAAGAATTGTGGTGCGAGTCATGCGACGTCGCATTATTCCTACGGCATGCAACGCAAAAGACTCGCCAGGGACTTGCCAGCATCTTTGACGTCACATGTCATTCATGCAAAAATAATTATCAAGTATGTTACAATACGGTTTTGAAAGAGACCGCGTGTGCGAAAGGAAAAGCCCTGAGCGAGCATTATGGCTGAATGTCTGCATGGCAAGGAGCGATTGATTAACGGAATGCGTGGCAATGAGTGATTGGTTAATGGCATGCGTGGCAAAGAATGATTGGACGATGGTACGAATGACAATAGCGCGCATGCATGAGAGAAATGATCCGGCGAGATCTAACGAAAAACGATTAGTAAGAGTCCAAGAGAGTTTGAGAACGTGTGTGCGCGTGCGAAGAGAAGCGAGAGAGAAAGACGCTAAAAAGAGATAACGAAAAACGTGGTGACCTCAAATGCGGAGGTTACACGTGTGAGTGGGTTTTCAAGTGAAACAAGCGTGTCAGGACCTCATTGCGGAGGCCAGCTCGTGAGCGTATTTAATTATCAAGTATTGATTATTGTTTATTGTTTAAAATAAAAAAAAGAGTTCTTTTGTTATCGCCCATGAAAAAGGGCCCCTTTCAGTTTATTTCATTATTATTGTTACAATAAAATTATCATCGTTCAATCTACCGGGTTCTTAATACGACGCGCATCCTCGGAATACCCCATCTTCGTAATCCCGCCTCAAGCTATTCCTGATAGAAAAAAAAGAAAAGGAGAGAATTCGTGCAATCCTTTTAACAGTTCAGAAGTGGGATGTTAACCAGTGTTAAGTGGAGAATTCGCAAATAAAAAAGTATTCATGGCTAAATTACAAGACTACGAGGACTATCGTGAAGGCTCGATGCACATCATGGTAGACGAAAACGGCGAAAATGATCGAATTAGCACCGAAGAAGTGGAACGAGAAATACAGCGAATGCGACACGAAATGACGGACAACGTGGTCGGTGGTAATGGTCACCGCCTGCGATAGTCGTTAGGCCGAGCCGGTAGCCAACATGGTAGCACCGTAACGAGACGGCATGGCCGAGCGAGATCGAGCATGGCCGAGCGGGTCCGTTAGGACAGCAAGGAGAGTACACAACGAAGGGTAACGAAAATGAGCGCGAAACGACGGAAAATCCGCGAACACCCCCTCTCCTTGGCCAACCGTTGGAAGACACGTTCCGAGCAGCATTACACGACGTGTAAGCGATGGAGGATACGCTTCGTCGACTACTGACATGGATGGCGTTGAACGCGCAACCGAGAACAGACGTACCCTTGTACCACATTATACCAGATTTGAGTAAAAACATCGAAGAATTTCGTGGTGAAGGGTGTATCGGCACGAGAGTGGATAGAGAAAATTTCTTCTATGCAGAGAATCCATCAATGGCCAGACAATTACGCGTTAGAGACAGCTCGAATGCATTTGAGAGATGGAGCACGTAACTGGTATAAAACTAGATCTAGTGAATTACAAACATGGCATACTTTCAACGAAGCGTTTAGACGCACGTTCTGTACAACTACGAGTACAGCCGATAAATGAAATTCAGCCCTGGTTTCCTATTTTTATGCAAAAACGAAGTTGTGTGTTGAGTTCAGCCTCGATATGCATGACGTCAAGGAACAGGTGCTCGACGGGTTATGGTCTCGTGAAGTGTGTATAGCAACACTCGCAAGGACGCATTATTCCTTGGATGACCTTCATGATTTGATCAAGAACGATCGAATGTTAACGCAACGAACAGCGAGAATACGCGCGAGTCAAGACATTCCGCCACCAGGAAATAGAAGCAGTGCGCCGAGTGGTTCGTCGTTAAATGAGCGCGAAGTGACGAAAAATGCGAAAACTGTAAATACGAACGCGAGTGAATCGAAAACGACAACGCGCTCCTTACTACAATATAGCGACGGATCACCGAAGTATTATAACTGTTGGCAAATTGGACATATCGCACGAGATTGACCGGAACCGCGTCGCGAAATGAAGTGTAAACGGTGCGGAAAACTCGGTCATACACCAAAACATTGTCTAGAATCGACCGAAGCACGAGACGGACAAATGAATATACTCGATAATCAAGTGAGCGCGGACTCAGGAAATAAATATATAAAGACCGTAAAAATCGAAGGTCGCGAAATGATTTGGTTTGTAGACACCGGAAGTTCCGATTGTACGATCAAGTCGACTCGAGTTAAATAGAGGGATTCGAATTACTACCAAAAGTGAACTGGCTTAAACCTTGGGCGCCATCAGAGTTTCGAGTAGCTTCACCGGGTATGATAATAGCGGATGTTTGTGTAGATGGAGTATTAGTGCCGAACGTGATTTTGCGAGTGGTGCCTGATGACCCACAAACGTTTGACGTACTTATCGGGCGTACGTTCACCGAAATACTATATGTCGGCTTTAGTAAAGAGGAAGACAACTTTGGGTTTTACTACTGCGAGTGTAAATATCAATCGGCGATCGAGCCGAGCGATAGCATGTCACGTGTCAATATCCGAGCGAGCGAAAACGAAAACGTACCACGTGCCGAAACACGAGTGCTTAACGGACAACACCACTGTGACCCCCTATTTTTTTCACATTTTTGAAGAATTTTTTTTTGTGGGAAAAAAAGAGATATTCGAAAAATTTTTTTTGGGTTTTGTTCCTTGTTTATTCATGTATCAAAAAACATTTTTTTCACATTTGTCACGCCGCATGGTGGCGCTGGGGAAGCTCTCGCGTCATCTCCGCAGTGGTTCGCGGCACGCAGCAGAACTCTCTTCAACGTCGATCTGGAAAAAAATACCGAGTGTTTTCGTTAATAATATGATATTTTGAAGAGAAGTACATAGGGATTTGGAAAAATATTGATTTTTAAAAAATAGGCACGCCTTTGAAATTAAAGAATGATTTTTGAGAAAAATTTCTCATCGAAAATAGGCTATAACTTTTATAATTATTGAGATATCGAAAAAATCCTATGTACTTCTCTAGATGATCTACTTTTATTAACACAGTAAAAATTTGAAGTCGATCGCATAAAAATTGCTCGAGTTCTGCTGCGTGCCGCACTCAAAAAAGTCGTTTCGAGAAAAACGCGTTCAAAGTTTTAGGTTTGTTAATTTATGTTATAAATTGAAAAAAAAATTATTTACCTTCAATCAGCGATGCCGGCACCATATAGCTGGCCTTCAAGAAGCAAATCGTTGTCTCCTGATTCTTTCCTCGAACTTGTTAAGGCTTTTCTCGCTTCTTTTGCAGCGTCTGCGAGCGAGCGCTCCGTGAGCTGGATCCGCGCTGCCTCGGTCTCAACGCAAAAGTTGAAACAATTTGGGCCGATGGTTATCCCCAACGTCTCCAGTACTTTCATGAGACTTCTCAGGCCGTCATTGAACACTAATACCGCGATATCAGTTACAATATCAATGATTTTTTTGCTTCCGGACTGGCACTTGGGGGCTATTGCCCAAACTGATTTATTGTAGCTTTCGTTATTGTTTTGCGTATAGCCGCCCAAACAACGCTGCAGCAAATCGTTCCTGCTCAAATTTTCGAAGATTGACTGAATTGCCTCCAATATTTCCTGAGGAAGAGGCGGTTTATGGCGATATTTAGAAATATCACCATTTGCGGCCGCGCGCTGCCACGAACATCACGACTCGGCTCCTTCCGGGCAATCGTCATGTTGTGGCTAATAATTTGGAGCGTTTAATATTCACAAACGAAACGATTCGGAGCGATTAGATACGAATAGCGTCGCTTCTATTCGCAAACTGACGCTATGACGCTATCCCTATACCTGCCATGGAATTTTTTCAATTATCGCCACCAAGTGCTATTTTTCGAAACTATATTTATAACAATAGTTAACCAGCTAACAATAGCCGGTTTTTGTGAAGGTAGCGAAAAGAATACCTGAGAAAGGCGGGAAGAATACCTGGCGACCCTAAGGCGCCCAGCTGCGCGGGACCCCGAGCGTCGCGGACCGCTGCACCGCTTCACAAAATATTCAATATCTACGAAAATAATTATTTTTTCGACCTGGGTCCAACGGCATTTCAATCTTAAAAGTATTTTAGATTTTTTAAAATGGTTTTCAACAAATCGATTTTTTGAAGCCGTCACAGTGGTGTTGTCCCTTAATGTCGTAAACACTTGTGAAACGAATGATTTGGTAATTATGAACATTGGTCGTACGGGCGTGACCGTGCTCGAAGGTCAGTGTCTTACGCGAGGTGAGTTGTAAGATTTACTGTTATTGAGTATTAGAAACGAGAAACGTGCTGTGATAGCATCTGATCTCATCATCGGCGAAGGTCAAGCGAGTGAAGTTATTTCGGATTTAGTGAAAATTTTCAACGATTACCGTGACTGTGTCGCGTTAAACATATCCGAGCTGGGGCGAGCTACCGGTATTGAAATGGACATTATCGAAAAGCCGGATAGTCGACCCGTCAGTGCAAAACCCTATCGCGCAAGTGCGGAAGAGCGCGAAAGGATGCGAGAAATAGTTCACGAGTGGCACGAAACCGAAATCGTATGTGATACCGAATCACCGTACGCGAGCCCCGTGTTATTGGTGACACAGAAGGACGGCACTTCGCGATTAGTTGTCGATTTTCGACGATTAAATAAACAGACAGAGAGGGTGTATTTTCCCTTCCCAAATTTGGACGATCACCTAGCGTTAATCTGCGATAGTCGTTTGTTCATCACCCTTGACTTAGCTCACGGTTATCTCCAAATTCCGATGAAAGAGAGTGCAATGGCAAAAACAGCGATAATAACTCCCGACGAAACTATTGAGTTCACTAGAATGATTTTCGGACTAATGAATGGCCCGGCCTATTTTTCTAAGGCTATGCACAGAGCTCTCGGGCCATTACGCGATAGTGTTGTATTATATTACCTCGACGACATTTTTATTCCAGGTCGCGACTGACCGGATTTACGAGAACGATTAATAGCGACATTGAGTGCGTTAAGAATCGCAGGTCTAACTATTAAACTGAGCAAGTGTCGTTTCCTACAAACGCGAGTGACTTACCTAGGGTACGAAATTGGATTAAATGGAATTGAGCCAGGTGAGTCGAAAATGCGCGCGATATTCGAGTTTCCGGTACCGAAAAACGTGACGGAGACATGGCGATTCCTTGGAATGGTGAGTTTCTTCAGGAGATTCGTTCCCCAGTTCGCGAAGATTGCGTCACCATTACACGCTCTATTAAAAAGTAATACATCGTTCGAGTGACGCGACAAGGAACAAAACGCGTTCGATGAGATAAAAAGAGTACTCGTAAATCAACCGGTTCTCCAACCGTTTGACCCGAAAAGGGACACAGAGCTCCACACCGATGCGAGTACGGAAGGACTTGGAGCATTATTGCTACAGAAAAATGATGGCGGTCAGTTACAATTAGTGTACGCCATAAGTCGCCGAACAAGTGACCCTGAGCGGAACTACCATTCGAGCAAGCTCGAGTTACTGGCAATCGTTCGGGCCGTAACGTGACTGAGGCCATTATCATGGAATATTTCGTTCGTTGTTGTGACCGATTGCCAAGCGTTGATGCATTTAAGCACAACGAGATTTTTATGAAACCGGAGCATAAACGTACGATAAATGAACGCGAAAAGGTCCGAGATTATCGAGTGATAGACGGTTTGTTGTATAAAAATCGAAACGAAGAAGCATTATTCTTTGTGCCGCATGCGAAGTATAAGAGTGTGGTAGTGAGGTATCATGATTGTAAAAGCCACCCGGGAGTGGATAGAACGTGTGCGATGATAGGTCATGATTATTACTTTCCGACAAGGCGTCGTTACGTACGAGGACATATACAAGCGTGTGTGCAATGTGCAATAGTGAAAACGAGGAGTGGTCGGCCGAAAGTAGAGTTACACCCAATTCCGCCAGAAGACCGCCCATTTGAGTTCATTCACGTAGATTATGCGGATCCATTCGTGACTTCGAAATCTGGAAATAAGTACATCTTAGCGATCGTTGATAATTTGACAAAATATGTAGTGTTGCACGCCACGCGAGACACTAAAACTTGAGGTGTGATTCGAGCACTTTCGAAACTTGTGGACAATTTCGGTGCTCCGTTAAAAATTGTGAGTAATTGCGGAACGTGCTTTGCGTCACGATAGTTCGAGAAGTTTTGTCAACAACACGGTATTAGGCACGTGTTGAACTCCCCGTGGCATCCCCAAGCCAATGGCTTAGTAGGGCGCATGAATAGTACGCTGTTAACTGCGCTCCAGACGAGTTTGCGAGATTCTAATGGACGAGACTGGGACTTGCGCTTGTCAAAAGTCCAGCACGATTTGAACGATGCACCAAATGCGGTCACGAAAAGAAGCCCGTTCGAACTTCTGTATGGTTATTCAGCTAGGCGCGTAGAGGACGAATTGCGAACTATCCTCGACATGTGCAGAGCATGTACCCCACCACAGGAATTACTAGCAGAATCCAGAGAGAGGATCTTAGCACGTCAACGCGAGACGAAAGATCGCTACGATTCGAAACGAGTTAAAAATATTGAGTTTGGAGTAGGGGACATTGTGTATATGAGTGCCGCTAAGGAAGGTACTGGTGAGAGTATTTAGCTGCAACGCCGATATCGTGGTCCTCTGACGATAGTTGCGAAACTGAGAAGTGATACTTATCTTATTGCAGACCTCAACGAAAGTCAAGGACGAAGATATGCGTGTACCGCACATGCAAGCCAACTAAAGAAATGGCAGCCTCACAACGACGACGACGAGGAAGACGAAGAATCCGAAGAACAAGAAGAAGCGTATAATCACGAACGTGATGTGTCTGTCGAGCAAAGAAAAGATTCATCGAATGAAGTGATAGTGAACGACGATAAAACTGATGAACAAGTGTGTGATAGTGGATGACCAAAACGCGAAAGACGTCAGCATAAACGGCTCGACGATTACGAACTATGGCATTGCTCGAGGACGATCAATAAGCAGGATGACCGAATGTTACAATACGGTTTTGAAAGAGACCGCGCATGTGAAAGGAAAAGCGCTGAGCGAGCATTATGGGTGAATGCTTGCGTGGCAAGGAGTGATTGGTTAATGGCATGCGTGACGAGGAATGATTGGACGATGGTATAAATGACAATAGCGCGCATGCATGAGAGAAAGGATCCGGCGAGATCTAACGAAAAACGATTAGTAAGAGTCCGAGAGAGTCTGAGAACGTGTGTACGCGTGCGAAAAAGAGATAACGAAAAATGTGGTGACCTCAAGTGCGGAGGCTACCACGTATGAATGTGTTTTCAAGCGAAACAAGCGTATCCGGATCTCATTGCGGACGCCAGTTCGCGAGCGTATTTAATTATCAAGTATTAATTATAGTTTATTGTTTAAAATCAAAAAAAGGGTTCTTATGTTATCACCCATGAAAAAGGGCCCCTTTCAGTTTATTTAATTATTATTGTTACAATAAAGTTATCGTCGTTAAATCTACCGAGTGCTTAATACAACGTGCATCCTCGGAATACCCCATCTTCGTAATCCCGCCTCAAGCTATTCCTGATAGAAAAAAAAGAAAAGGAGAGAATTTGTGCAAGCGTTTTAACAAGTATGTACATCAAAGATCGAGCACTCAGAGGTTCCCTTCAAAACAACATATTCAGTGAATACCAAAATTTTAATTGGTACGTACTTCGATATGGCAAAATAAGAAATATTGATTATCCGATTGATACTTAGTGTTGATTTATCAAAAATGTTCTATTGCACGCTAATTGTTTCTGAGCCAATATCAAGAGGTGCGGTAGCGGCTCGACGCTAAGTATTAAAAAAGGAAGCTTGCGCGCGCCCTGCCACACTCTTATATACGCGAATATGACGGTTTTCGGACTTTCCATATTTTTCAAATTGCTCTCGCAGCGGAATGGTTTGAGTAAAAAATTTTAAATTTATTGATAGAAAAAAAAAACTGTACACGGATATACACTGACAACACAATTATGAAATTGACCTTTTCAATTTTTTACAATGGTTCGTTTTCGAGAATCGGGGGTTTCTTTCCGATATTCGCTTATGACCTGTAATATAAATTGTTTTTGGTCTGTGTTTCTTGTCAGAATATTATTATACTCTTCAACAAGATGAACCGCTCTCTCTCTGCAGTATCATTGACTACTTTTAGGCCTGTGACTATTCCCAACCCCTCTGTGAAATTTTCGTCTGTGGACCACATAGACGGGTCGATATTCAAAAAGTGTTTACTTATATTGAATCTTTCAAAAAACTCAAGTGACTGTCCAGTAATGAAATAATCCATTTCTTTATCGTAGAACGTATCTGCACCTGCGTATGTGATCTGCAGTCGTTTAGGACAATCTTCATCTATTTCCGTGTTCGTAACCAGAGCAGAAACCATTCTCTTTTTTACATCGACGGACAGATTTTCATCGAAGAAAGACATTGCGGCTGTTTCAGGGTTCAAGTACCATAAGTGGTTTTTGAGTTTATTGAGCGTTACGCAAGACACTTCCGGATCGATAGATTTATAATCGGAAAGTTTTTTTAAAAACTGTAGATCATGATTGGGCGCTGCAGGTGCGACTGGAGCCGTGAACCAAGCTTACACATAGACGAGCACAATAAACATGTCAGCAATCGCATTCTGTTCTTTTGTGGTCAACTTGAAATTTTCTTGGAATAGATATATTTTTAAGCAATAAATAGCTTTGGATATCCAGTGAGCGTGATGATGTGCACCTGGATACCGGAATTTAACTCCACGAGATGGAAGGATTCCAATGAATATTTGCGTTAATTCTAACAGCTCTTTGTAGTCATCTCTTGGTTGATTCTCCTTCAAAGTTCGTTCTACAAAAGCATTGATCTCGTCGATGTTGTTTATTAGCGCTTTTCTGATTTTTTTTTTCATTTTGGAGACCGCTTTTGTATTCATTTTGATCTAACTGACCCCATGCTTCTCTAAACTTTTTAAAAATTAGAACGTTTGGGCCAACGGTTTCGGGCATTTTTTCTTCGAAAACACTTTTCAGAATTAGTTCGAATATGTGATGCCGACACGGTAGAAACAAAATATTTTTTTCTAACATTTATTCTAAGAAGATTGCTGCACCCTTCACTTGACCGAGGTTGGATGCTGTTGTATCATAGCACAATGCTTTTATTGATTGCGAGAGACCCCAATCGTCGAGTACCGCATAAATGGCGTCAGCTACGGTTTTTCTTTTTCCATTTTGTAACTCAGGTATACCCAAAAGTTTTTCAGTTTCGCTATTAGTTATTACGATGGATAGTCTCTCAAATACTTCATGCTTCAATAAATTCACAAGTAATTTTCCATCTCATCTTTTGCTCTACGAATTCTTCTCTCCAGCTTTTCATGGATGATCTATTGAGAATCAGAGAATTAAGATCCCAACCAAGTGATCCAGCTATAGCAGCTATTAAGTGAACCGCGTCCCGATCACTTAGTCGACATTTGTCTAATACAGCAACCACTTTATCATCAATGACATTCACATTGCCACGCTGCTTTTTTGGTTTGGACGGTTCTGCTTCATCGTCGTCCAAGTTCTGTGTAAGCCAAGCCTCATCTTCTATGGATATATTGGAGTATGTACCAATAGTTTTCTGACTGAGACATAGAAGATCATCTTCGTCAGTTGATACTAATTCCACGAAATCATCTAAATAAACAAATGATAATAATCTATATAATAAACATAATAATAAAAATAATAAACAAATGATAATAATAAACAAATAAATGATAATAACCACGACCATTGAATTTTTATTTTTGTGGTGGGATATCACTACGCCGTGGTTCTAACAACCAACTATGAATTGGAATTTTAAATCTGATTTAATTGTATTTTGAAGGGGAATTTATAGTGGTGAATTTTCTGAAAAAAAATAGTCACGGCGGTAGGGCACATTATGTTCTTCAACTAGAAAAAGAATTAGACTAGATTGAAAAGAAATAGCGCTAAAACTCAAGTTTATGAGCAGTTTAAATACGTATTTACATGCAGATTACAAATTACTGATGTGAGTGAAAAATATAAACTTACCAATCAAAGCTTCTTCCATTTCAGTTCCATGCAGACTTTATTTATCAATCCTCTTTTTCTGAAACTATGATTTTTCTTGAGCATCATAGATTATTTCGATGTCTGCAATGTAGCAAATTCGTCCAGCTACTCTTTGGCCCAGTAAAAAAAATTTTCTTCGTTCATCAATCATGTCAAACGCATTCTGATGAGCGATATCAAATAAATTATCAAGTTAGGAGGAGAAAATATTCTCTTTTTCTAGGTTATATAGTTTTCCTGCACTTTTTTGTAATTTTAGCCATTCTTCATGCAATTTTTCCAATTTTTCAATGCATTTAATTTCTTGTCGAATGGGTAAACGAGCTTTTTCCCAGAAAACAGCCACTTCTTTTATCACTAATCGCGCACTTTCTCGTAAAGGTAGTTTAATTTCTCGAACATTGTAAAATAAAACCCTCAAAAGTTGTAGGACACCCGGCAGTTTGTTCCCGATAATTTGCGTGGTGATCTCACCGGTTAAAAAAATTCCGTGATGTATCGTTGGTCGTGTCGATAACATTATGTTGTCACTGATCATTGATCACTTCTACACGGAGAGAATTTTATACGAAAAATTACTATGTTCACATTGCGGCGTGGTACCATGTCGACCACTGTGAAGAAATTTACTATGTTTTTCTATTTAAAACATAGTAAATTTTGCTCAAAAGCGACGACATGGTACCACGCCGCAATGTGAACACAGTAATTTTTCGTGTAAAATTCTCTCCGTGTATCTCAATCGATAGGGCATATTTGTTGGAATATAATAATGCGTGTAACGAACGATATCAACGAATATTTCAAAAACTGTAGGAGAACGCGGAGTAGTTTTTAGGGTTATATGACCGAATGACACGAGCTGTCGTAAACAGTTCCCACTATGACCAAAGCGCCACATGCGGGAAAAAATTGCATTACTAACAAAGCCCGTTAATTTAAAAAAATGAAAGCAGATACGTGACGTGCTTACTTCTAAGAATATGGCAATACTTATCACGCAGTTTCAATTTTTAACGACTATATCCCCTTCTAAAAAGTTGGTGAGTAACACCTGAAGTTGGTGACCAACGGGGGGCATTCATGTCGTTTTATTCATGCTGTGATTGGTCGCTTGGCTGTTATACACGGGGCTTTCAAATACGGAGTCTCGCTGTCAGTTTGACAGATGTGTACTGCCAGTTTGACAGTTGTGTATACGCGAGTGGTTATAAGCTTTCTTGTTGCTTGCAATTCGTCGTTGGATAGTAAATAATTAATATAAAACAATTATTTCGTTTTTTATGTTCTATATATATATATATATATATCGTGTAAGTACGTTTTTTTCAATGTAGGCCCCACTTTGAACGAGTGTTTTGGCATTTAATTTCCGTTTTCGTCCAAAAATAAGTTCAGGGCCATAAAATATGGCTAATATACTCCAAAAAACGTCTCTACAAAAAAACGGAAAAATGCATATTTACCGAAATACAACGGTTTGAAAAACGTTTTGGGTCAGATTGACCCAGTGTGCACTTATAGATCGGTGGCGGAAGTGTGCAGTCGAAGGGTTAATGTTGTAATTTGGGCGCAGCACCGCAAATAAACCCCTGTACGCGCGCTTCAGCGCGCGCTGGTATACCCTAGTGTTCTATAAATACTTGAATGATTTTTTTTAATGACGACTGACAAGTGTTTCGAGTAGAATTGGAGGGTTCGGTGTGCTTTCTAGACAGGAAAAAAATAGCAACCAAAAATATAGCAAACACAAATTTAATTTAAATTAAAAAGATGACCGGGCTTGCCGGCACTGTCTGTAAGTTAACGGGAAAGGGTTCCCGTTAACTTACAGACCACAGCTTTTTCAGGAAGTTGTTTTTATTATTCGGAGTCGAACTGGAGGGGGAGGGGGGAATACGAAAAAAAAAATTTCAATCCTAAATGAGGACAACCCTACTGTATATACATGGAAAAAGGTTTATGGCCACTGTTTTTTGTTTCTTCTATTTTTCATCTTGCACATTTTGAATAGAATAACGGGTTGGTCAGAAGATACGGTAGCGTATATCACCGCGAGTTTTGATGCCAGATGGCAAATAAAAGGTTCTGGTCGATCGTATAATAGTTTGACAGATATATCAATAAGTATACTAAATGTTGTTGTCTCTTTTCTTTTCATTTTTTTGTAGCCCATCGAATTATGTATAAATGAAATTGTAACTATAATCGTAAAATGTTTCTTTCTTTGCAGGTCATGGAACAACGATAGATTATAACTCTGGCAAGGTGATCGCTTACATCACGAGAACAAAACGTTGTGTAGCTTGCTAAAAACTCTCTCCTAGATCTGATCACGGCTGTTGCAAAAATTTCAAGGGTACTGCAAAGTTGATGGATGCAATATTGACGTTGAAATATTTATAAAGAATACAAATTTTGATGCTGTCAACGTAAAATTGGGCATAATGATAGGAGACGATGATTCAAATACAATCGCCCGCCTGCGGCGAGAGGCGAATCACGAGATTAAAAAATGGATGGACAAGAATCATGCAATGTGCAAGTTATCGAAAACTTTGTATGCTTTGCATGCAAAATCTTTTTCCACTCTGATAATTGAATATTTCAAATATTGTCTGGGATGTGTCCTTGAAACAAACGAAAACGATTCGGATGCAATGAGCCAAGGCATTCTTCGCATAGTACCTCATGCGATTGACGATCATTGACGCTGTGGGGATTGGTGCAAATACCGAGACGATCCTAAGAATTATAAGCATAAGTTACTACCCGGAGACAAAGCGTTGACGGATCCAAAATTAAAAGCACTTCTCCAGAAAGTTTTCGCATCATTTACGAATCAAGCTGACAAGCTTGCACTCTGTGGTTCTTCTTAGGATAACAAGTCTTTTAACAGGCTTATAGCAAGCACCGCTCCTAAGGCTCTTCACTACGGTGGATCTTCTTCAAACGACATTCGGGTGGGCACTGCTATACTTAAAAAAAACATCGGTCATTCACATATCGTTCAAATACATGATGGTATGAAGTCTTCGCCATCTTCGAAATCGTCCTATCAATATCGTCAACAAAAGGATCGTATACAAAAACTTCGGTTGAACCTGAAAAAATTGGTGGAACTTAAAAGACGACGTCGTCATCCGTTCAAAGCGAAGTCTCAGCAAAATATAACCGCCATATCCTATGATGACTTTTTTAAAACCTTTTAATTCTTAAGTTACGCCAATAAATTAATAAGACGAGTCGTTGATTATCAACCAGGAATAATGATACAAAAAAATTTTGAAGAAACAATCTGAAAAAAATGTTGATGAATCGAAAATAACAAAATGCAACTTTTTATCTCTCACACAAAATATTTCAAACCCCATGATTTTCGAGATACGCCAACTTTTCAGAAACTTGCCTTTTTCGGAAAAAAAACTAAATAACTTTGCGAAAAAAATTGCATTTTTTTCCAAAAACCAAATTGAAGCTAGAGATATCCTCTTTAAGGTTTCCTGACCAAAAAGTCAATTTACTAACTTTTAGGAGCCTAGCACCTGATTTATTAAGGTGAAAAAATCGCGAAAAATAGCCATTTCCAAAGATACGTACCGGGCGCAAAAAAAATCGCATAAATTAATCAAAAAAAGCAAAATGAAGCTGGAGTTGTCTGCTTTAGAATCGCGTTTATTAAGTTGAGGTATGATTTTTTTTGACCGAGATATTTAACTTTTTGTGCGGATCAAACAGCTGCAGGGTGCCTTTTGCACAAGGCTGTACATTGGATAATATGAAAAGTTCTATCAATGCCGGTTTAATTGTTCACGATGTGGATCTTTGGAGGTGGGCCCTACAATCACAAAAAGAGATGAGCTATGAAGACGCATGGTTCAAGGCTTCCGATTGGTGGTTGTGGAAATTTACGAAGGCTCACCGTATAACATCTTGAAAAATTAATAAATTTGTAACTGGAAAAACTATAGAGGAAGGAGCAGATTTGAAAAGAGATGCAGATAAATTTGTCAATAAAATTAAACCTTATATTGAACAATATGGCTTACGAAACATATACAATTGAGACCAAAGTGGGTTTCAATTAGAAATACATTTAGGACGAACATTGGCAGTAGAGGGCACAAAACCGGTCGAATGCCTTGTGCAGTCAGTATCTTCGACAACTCACAGTTACACTATACAGCCCACAATATCTTCAGAGGGAAAATTACTACCGCCACTTTTCATTGCTTTAAAAGAACCTACCGGAAAGTTTCGACCAGTTGTGGAGACAACCTTATTCAAACCGAATAATGTCTTTTTAACTGCTTCCAAGTCAGAAAAACTTACTTCAGGTATTTTTATACCCTACGTTCTTTTGTATTTTCAGCTATCTATAATAAAAACAAGCTGAATTCAAAATCTGTTGATCCTACATGTGCAAAGAAAAATCAAAATCAAAACAAACATGATATTGAATTTTGTAGAACACTTTAGAATATGGCTGGGAAAGGTCTTTTTCTCTAACATCGGATCAAAAAGCGTACTTTTAGTAGATTCATGGAGTGGGCATTGTGCAGAAGTTGTCAGGCAGGCTACACCCCTTGGAAAAAACATCAAAACAATGATCATACCAAAAGGTACAACCGGAAGGATTCAATCACTCGATGTGTATGGATTCAGAATATGGAAAAATTATGTTCGACATTTTTCAGACACTGTTTTGTTACTTAATTATGATCTCAATCTACATTTAAGAAATAACGTAATCAAACTGCAATCTTTAACTCATAATCAGTTATCTTCACAAAGGTATCAAAATTTATTTCGATATGCATGGTACAAAAGTGGTTACACAAGCGATAAACCTGAAGAATTTGTTAATCCCGTCGAATTTGCTTTTGGACAATCATCAAGACCTCTATGTGATGTTCAAGATTGTGGGAAAGTAGCAGTTCATGATGTAAGAAATCACTTTGCTTGCAACACTTTTTCGATGGATACCATTACTGCACAACCTATAAAAACTAATTGTAAACTGAAAACTATATTCACATATGATATTTGTTTAATATGTACTCCAATATCAGAAATACACAGCGATATCCATAGTGCGTAAAGTGAACAGAGAATTAAAACCTGAATAAATATATGCAAAGAACACAGTAGTTTTAGCGAATAATTATGGAGCATGAGAACAAACGAATATCCTATAATGCAGACTAAAATAATATATTGATGAAAGTTGATAAATAATCTAGTAATGCTTGTAAAATGCATGTTTTTATTTCGAGTTTGTAGGTAAAATCTAAAAAAGACTTTTTGAGTAAAGCGGAAGGAGGAGTTGATCATCGTAGGTTGAGCGTCGTACGCAAATAATTAGACGTAAGAATAGAGTCCTGTATGAGTTAACTATGTAGTTTCCAAGTTTTTTGTTTTGCTTTGTAGTTGAATTATGTTTTTATAGCTTATGTAATAACTTCGTGAAGAGGTGTTTATCCCGAGGAATGCCAACATTCGAAAACATTGTGAGTTTATCGTAACTCACAATGGGCCTATGTAGGAATTACCGATACTGGGATGATCGCACCTAGAAACAAGGTCGAAGGTAAACGTATTTTCGTGTTTGACAACATTGGAATAAATTATATACGTAGTTGTACTACCGTAGAATATAAACAAGAAGAAAAAGTTTAACATAATAATATAGGGTTTTGCGACGAAACGAGTGGTTTACCCCCCTCGAAGCGCGTTTTTCGTGTAAACCCCGAAACATGTATCGACTAGTTTTTGGATTTCTACAAAATGCAGTTGGTTCCATTCGAATCGAAACAATAGTTTTTATTGTGCAAAAAAATTATTAAATTAGGGATTGTTCACTCCTTAAACATCCTTTCCCCTAGAAAGCCTAGGGTGGATTTTCAATGACTCATTGGTAAAAACATTTCAGCGTTGGTTTCATTCGAATACATCAAGCGCTTCTATTCAAAACTGAGGAACCACCCCGTTAGATGCCCATCTTTTGGGGGTCGATTTCACCCCTTTAAACCGTTTATTAGTCGATAAAAAAAATACGTGTCTCCCAGTTTTCGATGCACTACAACATATATAAACTAGATCAAAATAGGAGAGGTCGACTTACCTAAGGTTCCTTGTTAGATTACTCAAGATTTGACATACTCATATCATACAATTTATATCTTAAATGTTTTTTGGAAAGGAATGTACCACTGAAAAACTTTTTCGCTGAAATTCGAGTTTCATTTTAAATGTTTCCGGTCTTTTCATCTTTTCATAACAGATTTAATGGGAGATATTTTAAACATTTATTCACAAATGTGTATTAATGTTCATTCCACATTATTCGACTTTTTCTCAATTTTCACTCATTCTGAACCGTCTAGGTGAGAGAGACAGCGGAAATACCTCGTTTTATTTACCAAAAAGAAATGGTAAATAAGCACACATTCAATAGTCATGCGAAGTATGAAAAGAATTTTCAAGCACGAGGTCATTACAGATTTTTGTTATAAAAAATCTCTTGCACACGTCGAACTAGGATATTTTCGAAGTGAAACCAATGCAACAGGATCGTTTTCAATCTCGGATTATTTTACTGCTTACGGTCATTTGACCATAATTTTTTTGCGTCAAATTCGATATTTACGAAAAAAAAAAAATTGTCAACTCGAGTTTCATTACCAGAGTTTCCTCTGAGAGTATATAAATTACTGTATATTCGCAGCTATCACACAGATCGTGAATTCGTTGTTTTCACATTTAACTGAAATTATAGTTCGCTACATTATGTTAACAGTTAAATGTTATTCAAAATATTTACACTGTAAAAAAATTGAAAGTGAATTAATTTTTAGATGACCATATGAAAAAGTTTTTATAACATTACATGCATAATAATGTACGGGGCATTCTGTGCCAAACCGACGACTTTTTTGCATTTTTATTTTATTGATTTTTTTCTCCATTTTCAAAGCTCATTGCATAAAACGGACTTATCGTTTTATTATTTTCATTTCAATACAAACATTGAATATATCTTGTTTATTTTTATTGTTCCTGCATATACCTTTGCGGATTTTTACTAGCCCATCCCATGACTTTAATCTCACTTTTCCCCACTTCACTAATTTCCAATTTTCTAATTTCCATGTTCCTGAGAAATCCCCCAAGAATGTTATCCATAGCCACTTTTTCCTCATGTACTACTGTAATCACATTTACACGAGGGCCAAGAGAAACTGGCAAATCTGGCCGATACAGGCGGCTATATTTTTACTGAGTTTCAATTGATTAGCACCATCAGAAACTCAGAAAAACTGTCTCCCGATCAGCGATTGATGCGCGATCCGGAGCATGGCTAAGCGATCACCCAATGAAGTATTGGCCTCGCCCGAAGCTGCTTAATATCTCAATTCTGAAATATCTACACTCTGAAATATGTCATATCGGAATCATTTCTATTTCGATTTGTCCCTATTCTTAATTAATTTAAAAAACTCTATGGCAAAATATCTTTATTCTTTTATGTTTCTATTTTGACAGATTTTAATTCGGATACATCCAAAATATCTCTCTTTCGACACTTCTCTATTCCGGCACATCTTTACTCATGCAAAAACAATTAAAAATCAATGAGATGGATAATATTCGATAATATTTTAGCACTTTGATTTTTGATTGTTTTTGCATGAATAAAAATGTGCCGGAATAGAAAAGTGTCGGAGGAGAGATATTTTGGAATAGAGATGTATCGGAATTGAGATATCTGTTAGAATAGAGACATAAAAGAATAGACATATTTTGTCATAGAAAGTTTTTTTAATTAATTAAGAATACAGATGTATCGGATTAGAAATGATTCTGATACGACATATTTCAGAGTATAGATATTTCAGAATTGAGGTATTGTGGAGTAGACATATTTTCGAGCGTACATATTTAAAAATGAGGTTTTATAAGAACGCAACTAATTAGCCACAGAGTTATTTAATAATGGACATATTTAGGAATAGAGATGTGTCAGAATACAAATTTCTGCCCATAGAGTTATTTAAGAATAGAGAAATGACGGATACAGTTGTAGCAAGACTATAGATAAAAGATATTTACTCATAGAATTGATGAAACACAGTGATATCTAAGAATAGAGTTGTGTAGAAATTTAGCCATAGCGTCATTTAAGAATAGAGAAATGAAGAATTGCATTGCAGTACTACCTAAAATGTCAATGGGGGAAAAAGTTGTGATTTTCCATTCCGAACATGATGGAATTTCTTCAGATTTTTTTTCGAAAACCTTTTTTCACCTTTCAATTTTGTTAGTCAGAAAAAATCTTTGAAAAAATATATAAAAAATTCTAATGCGTTCAAAACTAAAAAGTAAAACTTTTTCCCTCTTGATATTTTACCACAAATTCCATAGTTCTCAAGGTATGACAATCAATTAGTCAGAATTTTGATCAAAAATGGTTGAAAAAAAATATTCGAAAAAAAATTCTGAAACAATTCTTCCGAAATCAACGAAATCGGACGCAACTTTTCACTTTCCTGAGATTTTCTTTCAAACCCACGAGTTCTCGTGTTACGCGGCATTTTCTAAATTCGGTCTTTTTTCGCCAAAAATTGAATAGCTATGCGAAAAATATCGCACAAAACTTTTTAAAAAACGAAATTGAAGTTTAAGCTGCCCTTTTTGAGATTTTGGTTGGAGAAACTCATTAAAAAAGTTTGTCCTGAAAAAAGTGGTCAAAGAGCAGTGGTAAAATAAAAATACGAAAAACATTCATGTTCAAAATAACATACCGGGCGTAAAAAGTATCACAAAAAATTTCCAAAAAAATAAAGTGAAGTTGAATTCATCTCCTTTCAAATGCCTTTCACTAAATTTAAATATTTACACTGCCGACAAAATGGCATAAAAAATGGCTCCGAGATGTTTTCGTAATTTTGTCCGGAACTTTTTGCCGGTAGTGTGTATACATTCTTTTTTAATTTTCGTAAATCAACAGCAATAGATGCGCGGCCGGTGTGTGGCTTCAGCGATCTCCTAAGATAAGCAGCCTCGGGTGAAACCAATACTTGATTGGGTGCCCACTTAGCCATACACTGGCTTCGCTAAGCAGGAGGCGGTTTTTCTAATTTTTGATGGGATTAACCAACTGGAACTTAGCAAAAATATAGCTACCTGTATCAGCTGGGTTTTTCACAGTTTCCCTTGACCTTCGTGCAAATGCGATACAGTAGTGCATTAGGAAAGAGTAGCTATAGGAAACACTCTTAGGAAGGTCTCAAAGGAACATGCGAACAAATGAAGTGGAGAAAAGTGTGGATAAAGTGATGGAGTAGGCTCGTAAGAACCCGCAAAGTGATACCCAGGAACATTAAAAACACAATAATTTTTTTTTTTTTAATATTTGTTGCTCACTAGAACATTGATCAAGTCGAATCGATAAAGAGATATAAAAGATGTACTCGTTAAAATGAATGTGCTGTTCGAGAATGTGTACAAAGTTATACAACGATTATATTATTTATGTTAGGTAATTTACTCAATTGTAAACACAAAATATCATCTCCACATTGTATACACTGATTGAGTTTTTTCACTTTTTGTAGGAATATTTTATTTGTTCACAAATTATCCATGTGCATATATAGCTTAGACTCACTATATAAGGGGAACTATCTTATCGCACAAACAATGACACTCGTAAGGGGTGAATTCTCAAGAGTACTGCAGCAACTAATTTGGAGAATTGGGGACTTTAGACGTGTCAGAGGATCCTTAGACGAAGATCAGGTTATACTAGGGTTATAGCCCACCTTTATAGGGTTTGATACATAGAGGCAGAGCTTCTTCGATCGTATTCCTAGCACGAGCTTACACTCGTATAGTGTAAGATGTAGTAAGCTCGATCACGATGCACCTATCGGTTTTTCACATACAAAAGGGTCAATTGCACGTGTGTTCTAATTCGAAATGGCAAGAAATTACGTCCTTTTAATTGTCAGTCTTGAAAGGTCATGAGTGTTGGGTTATAAGTAAGTGAGTACAAGATGAGAGAGAAAGAGAAAGACAACGAGGAAGGGAGCGACACGGAGGTAGCTAGCATAGTTATTAGAGTTGAATGTCGTTTTGTTGCAACGGGGATCCCTATGTTATATATATACATACACATAATGTGACGTGACAATTTTGCTCATCATTAAAAATGTTTAAAAGTTGGCAAATGGCACAGGAGAATGCGTCTTTCGACGTTGTATAGAATCTCTCTCGAACAAATTAAAAGGAGTCTTGCGATAGCGTATTTATTTTTATTAATATTATTTGGTTTATTTTATAATTTTGTACGAACGAGCGACGCGACTCAAGGATATCGAGGAGGTTGGAGTCGAATAAGAAGGAAAATCGTTGTTGCCAAGTGGATAAACTCATGTATGGTCGCATTGGTCGTTCTCGTTGGTCGGGAGAAGAGCGCAGAAATTTCAAATTATTGAGCGGGGGTCGCTAGCTCAAAGCCCTCACCCTGAGCTGTCCGACTTGTGATGCATTAATCAACATCGAGATCAACTGTCGTTTTCCGTCGCTATCGTTTGGAGGAGGAGCGGAGAAATTCGAAATTATTCGGGAAGATCGATTCTATTATTATTATCGAGCAAACATCGAACGAATATAGGGCGAAGATTCTCGAAGGAGTCGTTAAGGTCTTGCGATGAGGTAAAGGGTGTGAGGTTAGGACCCAAATTCGCGAAAACACGTTTCCCGTCATTATCGTTACTCGAGTTCTGGACCACAGCGAGGAAATACGTATTTTTCTACGTCATAGCCATTCTCGTCAAGAATTCGACGCCCCGAATTATCAAAGATCTTGACCGAGCTCAATATCAATACATAGCCACACTTCTATTTTACACCGATATTCGCTATTTTATTCATTATACACCACACACAAACACAAAAAAAACACCCATACGCAGGTATCATTTTATTTCCAGCATCTAAAGAGGGCACTTTGCGCCTCACTATCGTTTTTTTAGGAATAATCCCCGTAGGTTTGAACACTCTTAGGTTTGAATTATATATGATTTTTATTTTTTATATAATTCAAAACTAAGAGTGTTCATACCTAAAAGGGTTATTCCTAAAAAAACGGAGAGCGAGAGAGAGAGAGAGAGAGAGAGAGAGAGAGAGAGAGCGGGGGAAATCTATCCTTCCCTTTCTGTCTCTCTTTCTGTCGAAGGAAAAGCCCTTACTGGCTGGATAGTTAATAAAGCCAAGCCACAGTGATTGGAACTCGATTGCACCGCTGCTGGAGAACTGAAGCTCCAGTTCTCTCTGAGCGAGAATGGCCGCCGGTCGTTGTGGGGTTAGCCGTGGAAGCTTAACCACGGATTTGAACCACCGGCAAATCCGAGCGGAGGGTTACGAGAACAGAGTAGAAGTATGTGTATAATGATACAAGGGGCCGACTCGACTTACGTACTTCTATTTCATATGATATACATTCATCTTCTGTCGAACAAAAGGACTTGTACGACGCGATTCAATATGTGAAGTAATTTGCAATACGTCCTTTTGTTTCTCATTGATCTAAACATATCTCTGTGCGAATGGGGTCTCGTCGTGTATGTCCCATCTGTTGTATGCGGTTTTATGCTATATCACCCGGAACTATATAAATGTACATTTACAAATGAAAAGCCAATGTTCGATAGAGCCCCTAGGAACGCTCCGGGTTCATCGGAAATAAGCTTTTTCACCTCGAAATGGAGCTTACCAATGCATTTTTATAACTCACACTGCGTTCTACGGGGCTCTATTAAATTTGGCCTCATCAATGCGATTATCGGAGTTTTTATTTTTTTCCCCGTATCAGGACAACCCTGCTATTGTTACGGTCATATTTTCACATTTATGGATCATCAATTTTGAATTGCGCATTGTGAAATTATAGCTCGTATTTCAAAGGCATTGCAGATGCTTTGGCATGAAGGCGTAGTATGATGACAAAACTCATCGATTCATTTATCAATGGAGAGATTTTTGAGTGAAATATCAATTTCAACTATTTTTATTCTAGTATGCAAAAAAAAGAGTGCTGTTCAAACGAATTCTGTATTGTTCACAAGGTACAGTGTAAAGAGTATGCACAATGCAGAAGTGCACTGAATAGAGAATAGACGTCACATATTATCAATCTTTTGTATATGAAAGTTTGATGAATGCTAACGTAAGATAGAGAGAGGTCGCGTGAAAAAATATGGAAAATACGAAATCCAAGATGGAAGAAAGGATAGGAAAGGGGAAGAGATTAATGTTGGGAAGAGTGATGAATCTAGGGACACGGAATGAATGCTTCTACGTGTTATGGATACTCGATAGTTTGGGGGTATTCCAAGCATGTGAACGTTCATGAGTTTGATGTCCAATATGCCTAGAAGAAGGAGATGCTTTGAAAGAAAAATAAACAAGACAAAGAAATTACTGTGCATGTTACTATCCTGTGGGTGCCTCTACTTTCCCTATATGCATGAAAATATATCCACACAACCATAGATACACATAGATATACACAGATAACCAGCAAGTTGGGTATCTATAAGCTAGGCAGCTAGGCCAGGGTCGAATGTAGGTCAGTTTCCATATGTCTGCGACATTTCCTTTTCACAGCCAGAGTAAAAAAAATGGAAGATACAGACACGACACATGTAAGGTTAATGTGTACAGCGGAATTAAAAATCTACATCAGATGTTTGAGGTTAAATGCATCAGCGATTATTCATCAATTATATGATACTTTAAAAATCGAATATTCCAAATTTTTTTCTCATTACCGCTTGTACAATTTGTTGAAGTATTTTGATTTATTTTAAACATTTGCAACTTTGTATGCGTAAGAATAACGTGAAAGTTGTTTTCGAGTAGTGAGTATTTTTTACTGACATCTTTGACCTCTGATTAACCAGTGCACAAAGTTTCAACGTACTAACTATTCAAACACCCGAGGACAAAAATATCATTCGGAACGTTGCGACGGACGCGCACGGACTTGCGTCGTGCACTTTTTTTTTCTTAGCCCGAAGGCTTTTCCCACAAGATAGGTACTTCATGTTTTTCGAAAGCTTAGTCTTCTTATATGGGTTTAGACTATCAGAAAATGTGTTTTTGATCATTTTCTAAAAGTTTCTGATGAAAAAAATCGTTTTCAATAGTAAAAAATATTTTTTTTCTCTTGGTTGATTATTGGATTTTCAATGTAACATTGTAAAGCCAATATTCAGCCCCCCCCCCCCCCGGCCGACCACTGGTTTTTTAGTGAATTTCTTCTACACGCTTGAAATTTGTACTGCAAACAAATAGAGTATATTTAATCACTGTACACACGAAAAAAAACTATTATTAATCATGGTTTTACCAGTAATCATCTACACGTAAACATACCCTCATTGAGGATGCCGACTTTTGGATAGGATAAACCCGTCGTTCAGGCCGACCCTATAGCGTCGACCCCAGCCAGCTCCGACTAATAGAAAAAGGCTGATTATAGGCTCCCTATGTGGCCGTCTACTGGTTTGGAGCGGCTGACTACTGGTCAAAACTACGTTTTTCCAATAAATAATGTTTTTCTATGTTTTAATGTAGATTCTATCGCTTGTAATAATTTTATTATTAAAGTTTAATAAATAACGTTTCATTTAAGACTTGTTGTATTTCGTTATCTTTTTTTCTTCATAGGACAATATTTCAAAGTTGGAAATTGCGTTAAAAGGCCGACTACTGGGTGTTTTACCCTATGTTTAAATGCTCAATGTCCAAAGGGTAGAAATATTAAAATACTTCGGTCGATTTTATTTTGAGTTTGAATATAAATAGCAGTTTGATTGATTTTCCATGATACAAAAAAAAATTAATTTATAAATTACATTAACTCATTTAAAAATTACGCTTTCGCAGAAAAATGGAAAAATTTATGTAATAAGCTATAACATCGCAGTATAATAAATTTTTATATAATATCGAGTACTTAGCATACTTAAAATACTACCGGTGCAACGATATATATGATTGAGTGCATGTATAGATGAAAGAGAGACAAACAAACGAATAAGTTGTATTTCAAAACGTTGATGTTTGAGACGCTTATTAATTAAAACTGGCTGATATAGATTGATTTCACTTCATACCACTCAAGTTTCACTAATCGTAAGCCCATACTCATTCATAAGCCGAGATGCCCAATTTCGATAACTCTTAACGAGCTTTGAAACTTCTGTCGCTTTCGTCTCCCCTTAATACCGCTTTCTCTCGGTCAATATGAAAAAGCATGCGTAGTGTTGAATTTCTTATCCAAATTCCTAATCCCTGCAAACATTTTTTAATACTGTCTTTCCATAAAAATGGCTTGTTCAGAGGTAGTTTAATGCACGAATATTTCCGCTGAAATTAAATTCAAAACACATGTCAAATTGAATTGCTCATAATCAAAATAATTAATAAATTGATCTCTGAAAATATTATATTTTTTCGAACTTTCAAATGTGTGAAGAAGTGGCTGACTTATTATTGAACGGAGATTGCAATGTAAATTTGATTCCAATCAGGATTTTATGACTCGTAAACATAATTTCAGTGAATCGTGAATCGGGAAGAGTCAGATCTCGCAATCTCACGAAATGTCCGGTGATCGGGTTGGTTATGCATCTTAACAATCAGTACACCCTGTGTTTCATTACCAATGCTAGGGTTAATTTGCATTTCCAATCTATTCCTGGTAGTAGGCGGGCGGATATAGACCCGACGATGAAGTCTCGACATTGAAGCCGAGAATTGTAGACAGGAGACATGGAGTGATGAGGATAACAGATTAGTGCAGATATGCACAGACAACAAAGTATTTTCATACCCATATACAGTCACGTCCAATTGAAACGCAACACTTGGTTTTATCTCGATCTCAAATCTCAAGCGCAGATTGACCGATTTGAAAACAGCAAAACAGTAGTTTTCAGCCAATTTTATCAGCTTTCGAATGAGCCTAGTCTCGTTTGGATCGGACGTAAACTGAACAATTTGCAGCGGAGTTTGTGAAAAAGTGCGAAACGCATCGTCGCGAGGTAGTCGAAAACTCAATGTTTGGGAAAAATTGGCACACTTCGCGATATTGTATCAGAAAGATTATCTCTTGCCATGAAAAAAACCGTCCTGCTCTTTTTTGTGCGACAATTCTAGGCCGAGTTATACGCCCTTAAAGAAAAAACTGTTTTTCGCCGATATCTCGGGAACTAATCGGCCGATTCCGGTCAGATTTAGCAGGATATCATTAACAATGATTCCCCATAACCTGATGAGCTTGCCTCTTTCGGGATATGCTTCTGAAATACAGATTTCGTAGCCCTCGCAGTGCACCGAAACATTCTAATCAGTTTTTCATAGTGAATCCTATCGAATTCAGCTTCGCAACTTATCGCAAATTAAAGCTAACATCTCAATGAAAAAAATGCACTGTGAATCATCTCAAAAAGCCTACGACAAGAGGTCGATTTTGCGTTTTGAAAAAACGCATTGATCTCGTGATTAGCGGGCCGAGCGACGAGTGGCATGCTCGCCACGCTCGGCGAGGGGGTCGCCCGCTTTCGCTCACCTCGCAGCATCATTGCCACCGACTCGAGCGTTCAAACAAGCTTGGATGATAATAAATAACCAATTAATTAATTAATCGATTAACTTTTTCTCAATTACTCAGTAATCATTATTTCAAAAAAAGACTTGAAAAAAAAATTAATCAATTAATAATCATTAAATAATCACTGATTGTATTAAAAAACCATTTTTCGGCGATATCTCGGCAACTAATCGGTCGATTCCGGTCAGATTTCGCAGGACATCATTAACAATGATTCTTCATGACCTGATGAGACCCCGATTCATCCCGAAAATTCTACGGGAAAAGGTCGATTTCGCGTTTAAAAAAAACGCGTCGATCTCGCGATTAGCGGGCCGAGCGGCGAAACGCATCGTCACGATGTGGTCGAAAACTCGATGTTTGAAAAAAATTGGCACACGCCAATTTTTTCCAAATATCGAATTTTCGAAAACATCGTGACGATGCGTTTCGTACTTTTTCACAAACTTCGCTGCAAATTTGTCAGTTCTCGTCCGATCGAAATGAGACTAGGCTCATTCGAAAGCTGATAAAATTTGCTAAGAATTACTGTTTCGCTGTTTTCGAATCGGCCAATCTGCGCCCAAGATCGAGTTAAAACCAAGTGGTTTGTTGCAATTGGACGTGACTGTATGTAACGTAGATAAGCGAAACAGAGAATGAGAAACGTCAAGATTTAGAGAAGGATCTTGAGTATTAGGTGACTAAATTCCAGTTCTGGCCATTCAAACAGCTTGATGCACACAGGATATTCTATATAGAATGAAGCTCAGTGCATTTTTAATTAGTCAAGTCACTTATTTTTAATTAATACACAATGCGTTCTTGAGTCTTCAAGATATTTGTAATTTTTGTTTCAGTTCAAACGTATCTTTCACAATAGTGAGAAACTGTATACAAGAACGCCTTTTCTGCAACTATGAGGGTTTAAAAAATATCGGCTATTTAAAAAATGTCTACTTCAAAAAAAGAATCGTTTGTGAATTATGAAGCCACAAATAAATGAAAGAATATCTTCTACAAATGTTATTCTGAGCCCATATGCTATTTTCGAATCGAAAAGATTGAGGCCGTTTCAAATATTTTATCTATTGTCGCCGTCTCGGCTAATATTTCAGTTTGCGCTCTGATTAGAGAATTAAAAAATACATTTTTCAGAATATAATGGAGGCGGTGAGCGGTTGTTTTACATGAACATGGATTTTTATATTTTCCAAAGATATTCTGGAAAAAATCTCGATGAAAAAATTGTATAAGATGTTGTTCTATTTGAGGCAGAAAATTCCATACGTATGCGTTTGGAGATTCGCAATGCTGACGATCTTTTCCCTTTGTCTCGTTGCGCTTTCGAGCACTGCGAGCAGAATTACATACGTACGTGTGGTATATACATAATGTATATGGGGCATTTCACGCCAAACCGGCCACTTTTGAAATTCGCATTTTTTATTGTGTTTTTTTCTCTAATAGAACACATTGAAAGGAATTCGTCTGATTGTTTTTTTTCCCATTTTTATCTTAACACATTCATCAAAAACGAATTTTTGAAAAAAAATCCGATTTTTTTCTTCAAATATCAATAACTCTCTCAAAAATGCAGTAAACCGAATGGATGAGGGGTCAAAATTTTAGTTTTAAAACGTACTTTCGTATTTACTTTTGTATACAATACTTCGTATTTTATTTATTTCGTATACAATACTTTCAATATGAAATTTATTGCGTATACAATACTTTCGTATGAGAATATGTAAGAATTCATCAAGATATTACTTACAACAATTTTTCAAATTCTAAGCGAGAAATGTTATTTTCCACAGTGTTAGCCTCCTTCGATTTTGCTCTTGAATTTTTATCAAAAACTGTTATTTTTTTAATGACTTTTAAGCCTAGTTTGATGATAGGGAAATCGTTCGTTGTATTTTTTATATTTAAATTGTGGATTTTTTTTGCTATTAATCATACATAAATCTCTGAAAAATCATACAAAACCGAATGGATAAGAGGGTCAAATTTTTCGTTTTGACAGGTGCTTTCGTTTAAAAATATGTCAACAATTATTTAAAGATTACATAAATCAATTTTTTCCCCCGCAGTGTCAGTCCCTTTTGATTTTTCTGTTAAATTTTTATAGAAAACTATAATTCATTTAATACATTTGAAGACTAGTATGGTCATGGAGAAATATTAGTCTAATCAACAACTAAAATCTTTAATAAAATTAGCAATTTGAAAAACAGAACTAGCTATTTTCTCACGTTAAACGTTAAAATTTTCTCACGTTTTCTCCGTTTAAAATTCATTAAATGAATCATGCTTCCGTACAAACATTAAAGAAACAATTTAATTAGTACAAGTACTATGAAAAATTGTTATTTTATCTTAGAATTGGAAAAACTAGGTAATGTAAACTTATAATAATTTTTCACATATTTTTAAACAAAAGTCCCTTTCAGAACAAAAATTTTAACCCCCTAGACGATTCGCCTTGTTCGATTTTTCAGAGAGTTATAGATAATTGATTATAAAAAAAAATCTATATTTTAATTACAAAAATATACAACGGACGATTTTCCCACGATCGCACTAGGCTTAAAATTCCTCAAAATATATTAGATAATCAGCTGGAGATTTTTAAAAATGGTAATTTAAAATGGTGAATGCGTTTCATTAACAATGTTTGATAGAGAAATTTCATTTTGATACTGAGATCAAAGCCATAACCAAATAATCTTTTTCATTTATTTATGAAAAAATATCAGATAAAAATTTGAAAAAAATCAGATGAGTTCCTTTCAATGAACTCTATTAGAGAAAAAAATCAAAACAATAAATAATGCGAATTTCAAAAGTGGCCGATTTGACGTGGAATGCCCCGTATAGATGTACGTACGTGTTCTATACTTCTTATACACGGCAGCGTGTCTGGAACGTAGGGCTAGAGAAAGGGAGCAGGTTGAACGAGACAAAGGTGGATGTGAAGCTGGTTCACAGCAGGGATGCTGGTCGTGCAAGGATACAACATTCCTTCTCTCTTCCTCTCTGCGCTGTTTAGAGATCACCCTTTGCCATGAATTCACAGCAGTCCTAACACGCGAAAGCTCGCATTCGTCCGCCATTCGCTCCTCACCGTTTGCCCTTTCATATATACAGATATATGCAGAAATCGCTGCAGACATGGACCACCACCCTTGTTCTATTATATTTCTGCTCGAAAATATCAACTGTTATGAGCAGAGAAATTTATGAAATATCCTTTCTTCATTCGTTTATAATTTTTAAACCACAATGTTTTTTTTTTTTAAGTGGTAAGATGCAACCGGATTCTAGTGCTTTTATCGTCATTCTGAATTAAACAGGCGAGGGAAAGTTTAAATAATTTTATTTTAGATTCATCATATGGTTTTTCACTTGAAAATAACTTGATTTATTTTTATTATTAATTTTCATCATAGAAATTCGACAGTGATTTATGGGCTTCATACGCAGTTTCGAAGAGACCAACGGATGATGACATTTCACTATACACACGACGAAAGGAAAATGCCACCGGGACAAAAAGCACATGCGAGAGTTTCACGAATCGTGACGTCTCCAGGGAATGACAAAGGGCACGGTCCTAGTCTTATTAGGTACATATACCAATTAACTTATCCTCAAGTGAATTATTATGTTTGTGAATGGAAAAAGTGATGAAACGTGTATATTTACAGTGGGCAAGTTGAAGGATGTGCTTGTTTAATTTGACTGTCGATTTTCCCATGAGCTTTTGAGTGACGCTTCTATGGATTTTGTGCACATGTAATTTTGTTTGCAATTAAACATTGCACGATATTGTAAAAAAAATGTTTACAAAGACATTTTTATAACGATTCATTACATTATTTTATTAATAATTAATTTGAGCATACTTTGTTCATAATCAAAGTTGTTTTTCTTGTACATTATTTAATGACTATCAATTCAACATCGACAGCCCTAACACGAAGTATAATTATTATAATGAAAACATCGAAGCCAGCAACTATTGACTGCTGCCAAAACGAGGGGCATAATTTACAAAGGTCTGAACGCAAATAAATACAGAGAGCGCCCTTCTGTTTGTCAGAATTGAATGTTTGTGTAAATACTGGCATCGTGTAAGCTCGTTTCCTCTACAGTGCATAGTGAGAGAGCGTACATTATTGTTGCATCAATATTTGCATCAGCCAAATGCATCGAAGAACCTTCCCCAGCGTTTGCAACTTTGAGGACTCAAATTTTCGAGATTTGCAACTCGTTTCGCTTCAGCGCGGCCTCGGAGTGTTTGTGATCGCGAGGGAAAGTCTGTTTGTACTCTGACGGACAGTAGGCACGTAGTAAATATCGAGTACTGGCAAACAAAAAGGTTGTTTCATTTCAACCCTCATAGTTACGTGGTTTCCACGTTTTATCACTCCCAGCCCCTCGAAAACGAGGACACAGAGATATATGAATTTATACTTTATGCTTACTCCGTGATCTAACTTGCTATTGCATTTTAAGCGCGCAGGTTACGGTTATAAAACTTGATCAATATACCCGGATTTTTTGTTCGTGAGGCTTTAAATTGTATGTATGTAAAAACTCTATCGATCCACATAAAATTTCAAGTTGCATAAACATTTTAGCTCCATTTGACACCGTTTATATTTTTGTCACAGTGTCAGCCAAAATAAAATTTCTTTGCAAATTGCTGAAAAATGTATTCAGAAACATTTTAACGAATTTTCTTTGAAATATGTAACCCATTAATTGTTAGGACAAGAACCATTCCATTTACTTCAAATTACATGAATTCACACATTCACTATTTTAGTTTCTTGTTCCTGATTGGGAATCTCGCCAAACGATTATACTTGCGAGATCACGGTGTTAACAGCCAAGAACACGTAAAAGTGCCAAAAAACTTGGCACCATTGGAAACTTCGACTGTAAGATTGTTCCGACTTGCACTTTTCCTCATCTCGATCACAATTTTAAGCCACGTTTGTCCTGGTTAAAATAAACTTAATTACTTTGTTTTTTCTATATACGGAGTGTCCCAAAAACCAAAGATAATATTGGAGACGCTGATATAGGCCAGCTCATGATGATCCAGAATAACCAAATATGACCTCAGTCAAAGTGTCATAGTTTTCGAGATATTCGCACTTTTTTGAAATTCTCGAAGATCTCCGACTTAAAGCAATATTTTACATATCGCAGCTGCAAATATGGGTATTTTTCGGTTCGTTTTTTTTTCTAAATATTACTAAAAGATCGTGCTGTCAATAGTGACCATGAACATTTTCATTATTGTTAGGGTTACGGAAAAAAAATCTTTCTTTTTCCTATTTTTAGCTCTTTTCAATTTTCATTGCAGTTTGTTAATAAATGTTAAGTTATTGATTTCAATATCTATTTCTATTTCACAACTAAATTCCGATGAACTTGGAAACAACTTCAATCATCGTTGATTACGTTCAATTTTTGATATTCACGCGTATACAAACCATAAATTGCTGTTCCCGTTTTGAATATCTGAAAAAAAGATTCCACAGGAATATTAATTAATGGAACAATTTCAAAACGATCGCTTTTTATAATAAAATGGCAATATTGTTTGTACAATATTACAAAATATACAATATTGTTTGTACAATATTACAAAATATACAATATTGTTTGTACAATATAGAAAAAAGTCCTGTTACATCATTTCTGAACCTAAACATAAACCCCATAGTTCTCAAGATATGACATCCATTAGTCAGAGTTTTGTTCAAAAATGATTGAAAAAGAATATTCGAAAAAAAATTCTGAAAAAAGTCTTGTGAAATCAACGAAAATTTCCGCAACTTTTTCCTATCGTGATTTTCTTTTAAACCCACGAGTTCTTGTGTTATGCGGCATTTTCTAAATTCGTTTTTTTTTTCGCCAAAAATGGAATAACTATGCGAAAATAATCGCACAAAACTTTTTAAAAAACGAAATTGACGCTCAAGCTGCCCTTTTTCAGATTTTGATTGGAGAAACTCATTCAAAATATTCCTCCTGAAAACGCGGTCCAACTGTAGAGGTAAAATAAAATAGTGAAAAACATTCATGTTCAAAATAACGTACCGGACGTCAAAAATATCGTAAAAAAATTCCTAAAAAGCGAAGTGAAGCTAAATTCATCTTCTTTCAAATGCCGTTCACTAAATTTAAATATGTACGCTGCCGGCGAAATGGCATAACAAATAGCTCCGAGGCGTTTTCGTAGTTTTGTCCAGAACATTTTGGCCGGCAGTGTATATGGGAAAGAAAACTCGTTCCTGATAATGATAAACCACGAAAATTGAGTTTCAAAATTGCATATATCTGTAAATAATCCTGGTGTAGGTTCGCGATCACCCACAGAGAGCGATCTCTGGAATTCCATGTAGTGAATTCTGTTCAAATGTAGATTGATCTATATGTATACAGAGAAAGACAGGGATGCTGATTGCTCTCGCTGGTTGGCCATACCGAGTTTTGATCCCGAGCAATTTCCTTGTCGAGATGGCCCTCGTAAATCCGGGTGTGTGGTGTGAACTACCCGTTAAAACATACATGCTTCCATGCGAAATTCATCTCACTCTCTCCTCTTGCTGGCATGTTATTTACAAAACAAAAAAATATACTAAACACGCAAGTGGCCACAATCGATATCTACGTATATATACTATTTGCTGTGAACGATCGAGTTTTAATGACTTTTTTCTATCCTTTCATCACGGATCTTTATTTCCAATTGAGTTTCGTCTCGGAATGGATATTCGCACGGTGTAATAACCGGGTTATTAATACCTTAGGGATAATAATGACCTTATTTTTTCCAATGATTTAAGGAGAGAAATATTACAATAGTTTATAGCTTCTGGATGAAATAGTGAGAAGAGAAATATTGTTATAAGGAGTTTATAGAGAATAATTTATGACACTTTATTTTAGTACCTCTCCATCCGAAGAATCATGTTGAAGACTGCATTTAATACATGTGTTCGTATTTAGATGAACGCGATCTTCATGTGTTTGAGTGTCAATTCCCGTTGCTAAAAATACCTTGTTTGATAATAAAACAAAAAAATTAAAAGTAAAGAAAGGATGTAAAAAAACAAAGAACGGTAAGATTATTTTAATGGCGATTTGAGTGGAGTCGCAATAAAACGATAGTATTCATTATGAAATTTTACAATGGACAAAGTATGTATATGATTTCCTATGTCTATTGACTCTTAATTTTCCCGAACGCTCTAAGATATATCGCGAAAATGACGATATATCATTGGAAGACTAAAACTTGATGCTTGCTCGTTTCCGGCGTCGCAACATCGTTATAACTCTTATTCCATTCGTGCGACGAGACGAGGAATTTTGCTGGTTTCACTCGCCACGATTTAGATAGAGAGGAAACAGAGCATGTAATTTATCGTTTTACCTTGCCTCGTCAATACGTACAACATTATACGTATGTACGTCCGTAGGTTATGTCTATATATTTTATACATGTAGGTATAGATCTATGCGGTAACAGCAATGAATTACTGTTTGGATTATCTGAATTACGCGAGCAACGTGGAGAGAAACCCAGAGCTTTGAATCAATTCCCTCTAACGCGTTTCGAGCTTTTCTCCTGTGGTAAATTATCGTTTGCCCGTTTCGCGTTATTACAAATCTCGTCTAGAGGTTATATATTTAGATATAAAAAGATATACTTTCAAGTCACAATATTGGAGAATTCTTCAAGCAGGATGCTTAATAACGAATTCAAATAATAACAATGAGATATTTTTCATTATTTTTATCCATGAAACGTGGAAACACTTTTTTTGCAATGAGTCTTTCCTTCCAACATCCAAGCCTCTTCTGTTTTTCATCTCCCTCATTTACATGAAATATTTTTTTGCCTCTGTAGGAAGGATAAGATATTTATTTTTATTAAGGCAGTGGTCTAGAGTTTGGGGGGTCAAAAAAAGGGTAATTTTCGGAAATTTGTTTCCAAATGAAAAAAATAATTAATCTTCCTGAACTTTTGCAGACATTCTATTACACATTTCAACAACACATAAAAAAAATTTCATTGAAATATAATAAAGGAATTATGTACTTAGAGGTATACGAACAAAGCGCCTTCCCACCGGAGGTTCAAATTGGCGAGAGCTGTGGAACCCGTAATTTTTACTTAAAATAAAAAAACTACTAGTTGGAACGTAAAAATGACCATTTTGAGCCAAAACTTTATTACTTTTTTGCAATAAGTATTGCTTAAAATAAAATTTTTAACCATTTTCTTAATTCATTTAAGATGGTTGGCAATACTCTAAAGAATATAAGCCTTATTTTAAGTCGATAGGTAAAATCGTTTTTTTGCTATGAATCTTACTAAATTGGACAAATCACAAAAACGATATTTCGAGAAAACGCGGTTTAAATTTTATAGCGTCTGCATACATACCCGTGCAGCACTTACTTGCTTTCGGATTCGTAACTTTCAAAACATATTCCAATGGTTTTTAAAACTTTGAGAATATATTTTTATAATACTTGAACTATCACTTAAAGTTAAAAAAACAAAAGTCGATTTTTCTGACCCTCTAAACTGGACCACTACCTTAAGGAAGGAACGCAACTACCCACCTAGTCATAAAAAAATTTGACCTAAGTAGTACTTAATTTGGCAACGTCGCTTTCGGTTGATATGTGCGCGCGTGTATATGCGTGTTCAAAGCATTGCATATACCGTTGACAGCTCATCAGCTGTGTCAGTGAATTTTCGTTTAATTTAATCGCGAGTTCGTTATGCCAAAAGAAAAAAAGCCGAGATTTTATTGGAAAGGTAAAATAGTTACCGAAAAGGTGTACCGGGCTAGAATTAATCAGCATGAAGCAGGCAGAAACGTTCGGAGCACATCATTGCGTGATAACAAAAAGATTTCAAGTGTATATGTATCTCAATTATTTGAAAAGTAATTGAGATTGTGTTAATATTACGAATATTATTTGAGTTAAAAAATATTCTACTTATATGTAAGATAATACGTATGAAAAATAAAATTGTTTTTGAATATGTAATTTATTTATTTATTCTATTGATATTAAATATAATATGTCATGTAAACAAAAAACACAAAATTATAAAAATATGTAACAGTCAGCCGGCACGAACTTATACATACGTTGAAATTTCAAAATGCGCGCTCATAACCTCGAATATGCGACGTTGCAGCACTTCGAGCAAAGGTCCGAAAATTTGCTATGAGTACTTTTTATTGTTCTTATTATTCCTGTCATAAGTCACCTTTCAATATTTTTAAGCCAGATAAATGATTCTAAGTATTTCATCTCTCTGCTGTTTAAATTTCGTTTTGATCTATCCATCAATTACGGAGATATGAGGAATAATGTAGCGCTAACTCCGTGATTTCTCATAAGAGGCCATGTTGAATTGGCTTGCAAAGAGATAAACAAAATTATAAATATCTCGCGTAAAAACCCACCTCGGACCTTAAAAATTTGTATGAGTTTCTTTTATATTATAATTGCACATTCTGCCAAGTTTGGTATTTGTCTGTCCATCAATTCTATTTCCTGCGTTACTTCCTTAAGGGAAAATTGTGTAATGAATTCATCGACAGTAATTTTGCATTTTCCTTTTTCACTAGTTACTGTAATCTTGATGCACTAGTCGTTCCCATTTTCGCATGTTTATTTCATTCATCCTTCCGTTCTCTCTTCGTATTTCAGTTTAAAATTTTATTCTTTCCCTTGTTTTTTTTTCTCGGTCTTCTCTGAAATTGAGCGAATCTTCGTTTTCGACAGTCCCGATCAGTGAGTAATGGAATAGCTGTTAAGAACGATTGATATCGTGCTTGACAGTTTACAAGCCGCGAATATATAACTATCCACACCCGCGCGCGCGCCCGCACACACACACACACACACACGCGCGCGCGCGCGCGCGCACACACACATACACACACTAGCTCAAGAGACTGAATCTAATCAAGGCTAAGGACTAGGGACAGCTTACAGACTCACGAAATTACACACGTACCCACAAGCGTGCGCGGACACAGCGCCCTCTTTCCCTCTCTCTCTCTCTCTCTTACGCTAAATCTGTCTATTTTGCATCGATTGACGAACAACCAGCAGAGTTACATAAGACCACGTTCAGCCGATCCTACATGTGGTACATGCGTGAATAGTGGCGATGGCAAATAGTGGCGGTGATGGAGAGCAGCGTGTTGATCAAGAGTAATTCAGTCTCGATGAAGACAAATTGGTTCAGATGCACGTGAACAGTGTTTAAACTCGCGATACATCCTAATATACACCCAACATTATACCCAACAGCATTTGCTCTATCGTAAATGAAAATCAAACCCATATTGCTAAGAACGTATACTTACAATTTTTTCGCCAGCAAAATATTCGATAACTACAAAAATATTTTCAAAATATATTAGATAATCAGCTGGAGATTTAAAAAAATGGTAATTTAAAATGGTGAATGCGTTTCATTAACAATGTTTGATAGAGAAATTTCATTTTGATACTGAGATCAAAGCCATAACCAAATAATCTTTTTCATTTATTTATGAAAAAATATCTGATGAAAATCAAATGTTTTGATGGAAAAATAGTGACGAATTCGTATTAAAAGTTCAGAATCACTTCTTGTTTGAACCAAAGATCTTGGAGTCTCTTATATGTAAATAGGAGAGGCCGAGGCAAAAATGGAATACCTAGGGTAGATCGGTCTTGCCTTGGGTTGACTCATCGCGATAGGTGAATTTGGGAAAATCACAATCTTGCTGACACATGTACGCATTTTCAATGAAATATTTCCCTCCATGAATGACAATGCGTACAATGTAAAAAAAATTGACAAAATTTATTTAAGGATGTTCTTACGTTTATAAAAATGAAGATTAAATTCCGAAATATCGTGGATTAAATAATAAAGCCACGTTAAAACTAAGAGAATTTTTAAGATGTTTTCACGGTTTGGTATTTCAATTATTTACTTTCAAAAAAACAGCAACTTAACTCTTATTACGGATAATATAAAATCATAAATATAAAATTAACTAATAATCATCAATACATAAAAAGGATGAGTACGGGTAAGATGTGATTATAAACCCTTTTTTCATCAGAATAACAATCGTATGGTGGAAACAACAATTGTACTTTCGAAGTAACAATTTTAAAGTTGACATAAGAACAATTTAATGAAATTGTTTTTATTAATTGTTATTGTTATTATTGTAAATGTTATTGTTATATTGTAAAAGATATTGTTAAAGTTGATATAAGAACAATTTAATGAAATTAATGAAATGGATATGACAATTAGGAAAATGACAAAATGGAAAGTTTCAGTGTGGAAATAAAAATTACAAAATTGCCAAAAATAATATTGACATAGAAACTGTTAGTAACACCCTGGGATAAGAAAAAAAATGTATTTGTAATGCGTATATCACGATTGTTTAAATTTTATTGTGCACCAACAATCTTATGACTATTTTAAGCACTTCGCTCGAAACCGTGTTTTTTTTTTCAATCTTTTCGAAGCGATCTTTATAGCGTAACTGCTGTTGCTCTGCCACCTTTTTAGGTTATGTATGGGCAAAAAGTACATATATGTACGGATATCGCCTGTGTGTACCAACTGCTGAGGGAAAAAATTTTGGTTGGAATGTAACCAAATTTATGATGTTTCCTAAGATGTAAAAAATAATAAATTAACTACTTGATTTGTTAACTTACTGCACATACTGTGTATAAACAGATTCCTAACATATATTAACTTACATTTTGGAAGATTTCAGATCTCAAAAATATTTTATTATGATTTTTACCTTAGAGAGTTGGTATTATTGTCAAATGAGCAACTATATTCTATTTATACTTTTTAAAAATAATTAATTGTGAAATCGATTAGAATTGGTGTATTCAATCATTTGTATGCATTACATATTAGATTGAAAAAAAAATTTCGGCCGAAGCACTTGACGCGTTTTTTGCTTAATTTACATAATGGGTCACGAACTTGCCAAGTACTTCGTCCAAAATTTTTTTTTAATTAATTTTTTTTTATCGACTGCAATCTTTTTATGAATCGGACTTTTTTTCGTACTAATTTATTATTGTTGTTCTGGTTGGCAGAAAAATTGTTTTTTCGAACTTAATTTTTTTCTATCAACATTAAACGCTATTTGGCGATTTTATAAAATACAATAAAGCCTCCCGTACTTGGACATATATATTTTAACAGAGCTCAATTCATTTAATAACTTTTTGTAAAATCCAATCTTAGCTTTTCGTGAGGATTGACGCATTTTTGTTTTGTGCGATTTGATTTTGTTTGATAATTTTTTTGAGAAGGGTTACTCTTTACTTTTTCTGAGGATTTGATTTTCTGAGAGACTTTGTTGACGGCTTATCATATTTGGGCAAAATTCATGCTTTGTAGCTTATGAAAATATTTATAATTTTGATGTTTTTTTTTGTTTCATTCTATCGGGAACTTCATCCAAGAGAAGATTACAGAGGACTTCTGGAATTGTGCGTTTTTTTAACGGTATTATATAAAACAGTATCAAATTTAAAGGTATTTAGTGGAATATCGAAGTAAGTTTTGTGTATAAAAAATATATCTGTATAAAAATACAGGAAAATGGAAACCAATCGCTTGAGCTGAATTAAAAAAATTTCTTGTAGCATTCAAATTTGAAAAAAAATATGTTTTGGTAAAATATTTACACTCTTTGTTTTGAGAGGAAGAAAAAAATTGATATTTGTAGCTAAACATTTGTTAGTCTCATGATTTATAGCTGAAAACACAAAAAAAAAAAATAGCGAATAGCTTTTAAAATTTTTTCGGAGGAACGAAATTTTGAAAGTCATGATTTTATGAAACACTAACACTTTCTGCTTTGAGGGCTAAAAAAAATGTATTATTGTGATTTTCAACAAAAACTATAAAAAATACGAAAAAGTCGCTTGAGCACTATCTAACATTTTTTTTAAAAGACCCAAATTTTGGGAAAATTACTTTTTTTCAATGTACTAACATTTTTCGTTGGACCTCCAAGAAAAGAAAATACCAATTTTTTTTTCAATCACTCTAATGGATACCCTGTGGATGTACGTGCACTCGAAAGGGAAGACATTGCTATGCGCGGCGAACAACATAGAAAGGGATAAATAGAGATCGTAAGTTTGTGACATCTCTGTCTGTTAGAAAAGTTTGAAATTTTCGAGACAGGGACGTGATACGGTATATTTCATTTGCTGATAAGTTTGTTGATAAGAGTATTTTAATCCACTGGGACCAATGACCTGACTGCTTTGTTTATCAGATACTGTACATGGTGAAAATCCAGACGTTTCAACCGACTGACAAGGAAAGGTACTTTGGTGTCCCCCTCCGATTTTGATAATTTTTATATATGTTATAGTCCATCGAAAATTAAGAGACACGTAATTTTTTTTATCGGCTTAAAGTTATTTTTAAGGGGTGAAATCGACCCCCAAAGTTGAGCATGTTTTGCATCTGGTAGAGTGTTTCATATAGAAGCACTTAACCGATCGTAACGAAACCAATTGCAAAACGTTTTTCACGTCAAATAACCTGTATATAATGTTCAACTTCTTATGCACCCCTATTACATGGGGATGATTCACCCCCGAATATCCAGAATTCTTTTGTATAAAAAAAACTTGCAATCCGATTTCAATAAAACAAACGCCATTTTGCAGAGCAAAAAAAATAAAATTGACGTATTTTTGGGTTTTTCTCAGATTAAAAAAATTAAGGGGGTAAAACACCCTTAAAATGTCAAATTTCATTTTGAGCACTGTCCCCTTCCGATTTCAATATTTTTTTTATAAAATGTAGCTTATCGAAAAATAAGACGACCTATTATTTTTATTGGCTCAAAATTATTTTTAAGGCGTGAAATCAACCCCCAAAGTTGGGCATGTTTTGCATCTGGTAGAGTGTTTCATATAGAAGCACTCAACCGATCGTAACGAAACCAATTGCAAACCGTTTTTCACGTCAAATAACCTGTATATAATGTTCAACTTCTTATGCACCCTTACTTACTGCAGGGGGCTGAACCACCCCCTGACATTCATAATTTTTTGTATAAAAGAAAAATTGTCATTCGATTTCAATGGAAAAACCAACATTTTGAAAAGCAAAAAAAAATTATAGTGAATGTGTCTAGATTTTTCCAATAAAAAAAATTAAGCGGGTAAAACACCCCTAAAATCTCAAATTTCATTTTACGCACTTAAATGATAAAATTCAATTCAATTGGTCTCATTATCATTGCGTATCGACTTATATGCTAAATAATATTTATTTCGCATGTACATCCGCTGCCCTTCTGACATGCTTCACGTTTATAAAGAAGTGTTGGTATCCGTTCTATTTATATAAGTTTCTATTTTGAACGATTTACGAAAATAAAAAAAAAACTCAAATATCAAAAGAGTCGCATCAGCAATTCACCGCCCAGAATGTAAACAAAGCTGGCTCATGCCTTGCCATATTCTTATTCATATCAAGAACCGCTATAGTGGCTCGACCCCAAGTATTCTTGAAAAAGCCAGTTCGCTCAGGCTAATGTTTGAGGTATATCCGAAAACCAAATAAAAATGCTGTTTTCGTGGTGATGTCAGATCAAACCGCCCACTCAAGATGAAAAAGGTAAAACTGACTTTATATTATTCCAGAAGTTAAGTTGCTGTTCGACTGTTGATCAGTCATTATCGTGTCCGCTATCGTGAATACCGTATTGTTATTAACATGTCCATCAATCCAATGAACGTAATAAGACTGTTGTTTCTTACATTCGAGGTAATGAACATTCCTGACAGTCCTGTTAACAATAATGAAGTGGAATTGAAAGAGAGTTTCGCGGAAATTCTGAAGGCCTCTATGGCAGAGTTCAATCAGTTAGAAATCGTCGAAGATACGACATTAGATTTTCAAGAACCGTTTAGAGATGTCATAGTAGAACCTGTCGAAGATAATGACATCGAATGGGGTCTTGGAGAATCTCCATTAAGCCCTGAAACGTGTACTGACGATGAAGAAGATTTGAGCTACGACTACAAACAAAGAGCTGTTGAGTACTGGAGAAGTGCAAAAACGAAACAAAATAGGAAAATAGAAACAGTCCAAAACCGATTTAAACTCGTTAAATCTGTGCGCCAATTAAGGCGCTGGGCTCAACAAATTAATAAAGGCGGAACTTACAAGGAAAAATTGTCGCGCATTTCTGAATATACAATCGATAATTTAAAAAGCGCCATAGAAGCAGGTCTCATTGTACACGATATCGATCTTCGGAGATGGGCATTACAAGCCCAAAAATTGATTGGGCATGAGAATTTGCGTTTCAGGGCTTCGCCAACATGGATAAAAAAGTTTAAAAAAGTTCATCGAATAACAAGTAGAAAAATAAATAAATTCGTGACAAGAAAGACTCTCGAATCAAAGGACATATTACAAAACGATGCTAATAAATTTGTCTCCGCAGTTCAATTGAAAATTGAGGAATATGGCTTGGAAAATATTTATAATTCTGATCAAAGTGGTTTCCAATTAGAAGTCCATTCAGGGCGAACGTTAACAGAAGAAGGTACAAAACAAGTAGAATGACTTGTACAATCCGTTTCAGCGACAACCCATAGCTACACCATCCAGCCGACAATATCAGCAGCAGGAAAATTGTTGTCACCTCTTCTGATAATTTTAAAAGAGCCATCCGGGCGGTTGGGGCCAATCGTAGAACGAACCATTTTTCGACCTCCCAATGTTTTTATAAGTGTTTCAAAATCTGGCAAGGCTACATCAGGTACGTTGGTATGTAATATTCAAATATAAAAAATAGATGTGCTATTAATTTTTACATATTGATTTATAGAACATTTCAAAGTATGGCTTCAAGAAGTGTTCTTCCCAAATGTCGGTGAGAAAAGTGTGCTTTTAATAGACTCATGGAGTGGACATTGCCCTAGTGTTGTCACGGAAGTTACACCACATAACAAAGAAATTGTTACAATGATCATACCGAAAGGAACAACAGGGAATATCCAGCCACTTGATGTCTTCGGATTTAGAATTTGGAAAAATTATGTAAGACATTTTTCAGACAGTGTCATGTTACTTGATTATGATTTAAGTCTACATTTACGAAATAATATAATCAAGCTGCAATCTCTAGTACATAATCAATTATCATCTCCGAGGTACGAAAATTTATTTCGATATGCCTGGTTCAAAAGTGGGTACATAGAAGAACGACCTGAGCATTTCGAAAATCCCGTTGAATTCGCTTTTGGTATGTCATCTCAAACACAATGTGAAATTGAAGGCTGCACAAATGTGGCTGTAGTAAGATGTTCATGGTGTAAAAAGTCACTTTGTTTCAAACATTTCTTCGAAGAACATCATTACTGTTCAAAATATAATCATTAAGTTCAGGAATGATAATTGAAACGAAAATTTGAATTGGAATCTATTTTTACTACATGAAAGATTTTAGCGCCTATGTATAACCTATATATATATATTTGTGTACAGACCATGTGTATACAAAAATAAAAAATCGTGAAGCTCACGACCACCGAAGATGTAGGAGTACTCAATTTTTCATATAATTAAAAAGCCGATGTACATGCGAAATAAATATTATTTAGCATATAAGTCGATACGCAATGATAATGAGACCAATTGAATTGAATTTTATCATTTAAGTGCGTAAAATGAAATTTGAGATTTTAGGGGTGTTTTACCCGCTTAATTTTTTTTATTGGAAAAATCTAGACACATTCACTATAATTTTTTTTTGCTTTTCAAAATGTTGGTTTTTCCATTGAAATCGAATGACAATTTTTCTTTTATACAAAAAATTATGAATGTCAGGGGGTGGTTCACCCCCCTGCAGTAAGTAAGGGTGCATAAGAAGTTGAACATTATATACAGGTTATTTGACGTGAAAAACGTTTTGCAATTGGTTTCGTTACGATCGGTTGAGTGCTTCTATATGAAACACTCTACCAGATGCAAAACATGCCCAACTTTGGGGGTTGATTTCACGCCTTAAAAATAATTTTGAGCCAATAAAAATAATAGGTGGTCTTATTTTTCGATAAGCTACATTTTATAAAAAAAATATTGAAATCGGAAGGGGACAGTGCTCAAAATGAAATTTGACATTTTAAGGGTGTTTTACCCCCTTAATTTTTTTAATCTGAGAAAAACCCAAAAATACGTCAATTTTATTTTTTTTGCTCTGCAAAATGGCGTTTGTTTTATTGAAATCGGATTGCAAGTTTTTTTTATACAAAAGAATTCTGGATATTCGGGGGTGAATCATCCCCATGTAATAGGGGTGCATAAGAAGTTGAACATTATATACAGGTTATTTGACGTGAAAAACGTTTTGCAATTGGTTTCGTTACGATCGGTTAAGTGCTTCTATATGAAACACTCTACCAGATGCAAAACATGCTCAACTTTGGGGGTCGATTTCACCCCTTAAAAATAACTTTAAGCCGATAAAAAAAATTACGTGTCTCTTAATTTTCGATGGACTATAACATATATAAAAATTATCAAAATCGGAGGGGGACACCAAAGTACCTTTCCTTGTGAGTAATTTCGCTGTTGCCTACCGTTAAACGACCCTGCTACGACTCAGTCAGTACCTAGTCAGTCGATACCTAGCATAAATTATTCTATAGACATCATGACAGCAAATAAACAATAATGCACTAGTCAAATTTCGTTATTCTCAAAAACCTTCGAGTTACAAGTATTTTTTACGTCGTCAGTTAATAAAACGTGACGTTATTTATATAACATTAACTTTTACCGGTAAAATTTTAAGATTTCGTGGGAAATTGCATTTTTCACAAAAATGTTAATTCAGTCAAGTCTACAGATTTACTCATTTTGGTGGTATCAATCTTCAAAGCAAGTATTGGATTCTTTTAAGCTCATTTTAACTAACTATCATGACTAAACTATCGGATGTACCGTAAAATTTTGAAAAATAATTTTTCAAAAGATTTTATGCAATAGAATATACAAAGATTTTATACATATAATATTTTATACAAAGAATATACAAAGATTTTATACAATAATTTTTATATAACAGTTTATATTTGGTTTGAAAGTTAACGAATATTTAGCTTGTGAAAATTTATTTTACTTTGTACAAGTCAGAAACGATGAAAGATTCGCGGTTGCGAATCAAGACAAGTATATTTTCGAATGAAAAAAAACGGCAGGGTAGCAAGTGTGCACGGTTCATTTCACCTCTGTTTCAACCTGCCCGTTCAACTCGTTTCTTTCCCAATTCTCCAACATTCCCAACTGGCCCTCGTCCCAAATGCCCAACCGTAGCAAGTGTACAATGTGCCAAGTCAGCAGTGTAGCAAGTAGATGCCAAGCTACGGCCCAGTGTGTCAACCGTCCCGCTTAACTGGCCTCTGTACCCTAAAAAAAAATTACAATAGGCCTGATGTCATCCCAGGATTGCGCCAGCTATGCTCAACGATAGGGCTGCAGTCGATGCCAATACTTGAGGTGACCATCGATTCAAAGTCGGAATGATAGGCTGGATCCTACGGTGGATGGCTAGCGTTCGGCCAACGTTGGTTTCTGATATTGGCCCAGTGGTAACCATAGAGCTCGTCCAACGTTGCCTCCCGATCGTCAGCCATAAATGGCTACTTTATTAGATTATTCATTTAGAGTTTATTTTAATTGAATAATTTTTATTTCTTGGCTATCTAAGGCCAGTTCCCACGACAAATCAGTAGATATAAATAAAATCGAAAAAATGACTTCATCCGTATTTTATGAATTTTGGTACTTTCTTTCTGTTGGGGATTCGAACTGCTTACCCGCGACTTTCCTCTATAATGCCTACTTAACTAAGTCGGGACGCTAACCACTACACTATCAGCTACTTTGAAACTATAGGAATGTAATTCTTGGTATAGACTGTACGATATTATGCATATATAGTATAAGCTGCATACATTAAGACATGCAAAAGTAATTAAATTGAAATTCAATAGAAATGTATATCTAATTATTTTCAAGAGTGCTGAATTCGAACCTACGGTCAAAAATTTGATTTATAGAAGCGTTCGAATCCAAAAATAGCAGATTCTATATGGCCGTTGAAAATTTTTAATCCATTTAAATTTAGGGAATAATCGTTGTCCTTTATTTTTTTAAGAAAGTTTACGCGAATCTAATGATAATTCGAAAATTTCAACTTTGAGGGTTGAAATTTGGAAATATTATAGAAAAATATACCGTACATCTATCATCAGAATTATTTTTGGATCCACCGTCTAGTTGTCAAGAAAACAATTTATGAAAATCACATAACAGCCTATGAATATCTGTGCAACATCCTTAAATAATTCAATAAAGTGCAGCTTAGTTTATGTTTAAATAGAAAAAATCCGCCGATGCAATAGCGAACAACAATATATCGGCATGGTAGAGAACTGGAGCACTAGGTAGTCGGTAAACGTTAAAGTTTACCCATTGCGATGGTGGTCGAGTATGGGAGATTTCACTGGAAAAGAACGGCGGGTGGAGAGTGGAGATATGCGAGCGGCGGGGAAGTGCGTGGTTACTACGCTGCTCAGATGGCACGTGGGCTAGTTGGGAATGTTGGAGAGTTACTACAAAGGCGAGTTAAGCGGGACAGTTGACACAATGGGCCGTAGCTCGGCGTCTCTTGCTACACTGCTGACTTGGCACACTGTACACTTGCATTTGGGGCGAGGGGCCAGTTGGGAATGTTGAAGACTTGAGAAAGAGACGAGTTGAACGGGTAGGTTGAAACAGAGGCGCAATGGACCATGCACACTTGCTACCCTCCCAAAAAAACAAAGACATAGCTGCTGCAATTCTTTATACAGCAAGGACCGTGTTCTAACCCGACTTTTGAAATTTGAAATTAATCTTTTACATTAATTGCTACGTCTCGAGAAATATAATGTTGGCAAATATTTTTTTTTTCTCTTAAAAAAAAAATCAAAGTTGTAGCTATGCGCAGTGCAGAGATATCATTTATGTGATGACGTTCGAGGCTTTTGGCAGCTTGTTGGTTGTAGCCACCGAATCATGGTCCCTGAACTTGGCGTTTTTACAAAATTGTGACATTTTTAAGACCTATGAAGTTGGTAGTGCTGTCAGCGTATTTTGACAACTCAACTACGAATTTTTTTATATCAACTACGAATATTCTCAACAGCCGACCACTCTATAGGCAGTAAATTTTGTATATATACATATGGGGCATTTCATGCCAAACGTACAGCCTTTTTTACATTTTTAAACTTTTACAATTTTTACATTTTTACTTTTTTCAACTGGCGCTCTGGTCTAGTGGCTAACGTGCTTGCCTCTAAGCCAGAGTGTCGGGAGGTCCTCGATTCGAGTCCTGGTCCCGTAGCCTTTTCACGAGAATTAAATATGAGCGTGACCAGCTCCAGATGTATATATGAGGCATCAACAAGTACCTGTACATGTGTGTCACGTGTATACAACTGTAGTTCATGTTTACATTCTCGTGACAAGGCGTGACGTAGCTCCGGCACCGTGAGGCGAACCCAGAACCGGCTGTAATGGCACAGGTTTTCCGTAGTTTCCCTGGGCCCATGGAATCGAGTGCAATGGTGAATGCGCTACAGAGGGGGAAGTCGGATGCGGCCGCATGGGGGCCTGGTTACTGATCCGGACCAGACCCTCAGGGGGGACTGGCTACTGACCCGGGCCAACTCTGTAATAGGCGAAAGCCTCTAGGCAGGGGGAAAATATAAAAAAAAATTTACTTTTTTCTTATTTTTAAAAGTACAGACTTTTGCATTTCTTTATTTATTTTGTTCATTGATGTTTAATGATTTAATGGTCGTTGACAGCAACTTGATGTTGGAAAAAATGTACCTGAACACGTTCATCGAAGACAAACTTTCGGAAAATTTCCCGACCTTTTTCGTCAGATACATGTATAACTCCTTGAAAAATCGAGCAAACCAAATGCATGAGGGAGTCAGAATTTTCGTTTTCAAACATAATTTCGTTCAAAAATAAGCATCAAATTAAAAACAGATTACTTCCACCAGTTTTTTCTATTTTAAGTATGACAATTTTTTTACAATACATGTATCTTTCGGTTTTCTTGATAGTTTTTTATAGTGCGATCATAGAATGACCTTTCATTATAGTATATATGTATCGTTTTATTATATGTTTTATAAAAATAATTATTGAATAGATTTTGTTTTCGAATGTACATGGCTCTCGGAAAGTCGAGCGTCTTGAATTGTTAAGATCGTCACAATTTTGTATTTGCGAAGGAAATAATATCTTGCCTACTAAAGCAAATTACATATGCCACATCGTGTTCTGACCACATTTTAACAATTTTGAATAAGTATTTAAAAGCAAATGTGACATCTTCAATAATTTGACATAGGCTGTTATTATTATAATCTTTTATCTGTTTTGTTACATATGTAAAAAAACATAACAGAATAACATAATGAAAAAAATTAACAACGTGTTAATAAGTAAACGTATGGTGAAAATCCTGATTTTTTTTTTACAAATAACGCCAGATGTTCTTCCATCCATTAAAAATAAAAAAAAATCTGTAGAAAAGTTGTTAAGTTATCTTGAAAAATGTGACATTTTCAATATTTCCCATAAATAACGCATGTCGAACTGTGCAATCTCGGATAGGAGATATATCAAGTCTGGAAACGTGAATCCTTTAAAAATTTTACATGTGATCACATAATAGTGTCCTGAATGTGTCCTCCAAATTTTCAATGATTCTAAAGAAAAACACTGACAAAATTACACTGTTAACGTCTGATACCAACACAAATTGGTCTGCGATTTTGAAATATAGTTTGATTAGTAACAATTGGATAAAAGTTTACCATCGTATGTCAAGCAGAGGCGCAAAAGGTACTCAGTCTATAAATTTTTCAAATGGTTGCAGCTAATTGCAATGCTGTACATTCCACTGTTATTTCGATACGGTTAAGTAAGAAGCTTTCAATGCTTTAAAAAAAGTAGACAAATAAATATCAAGAAAACAGTATGCATGCGTGCTGTAAAAAGGTTGAGACAAGTACATTTTTGTAGGCCCTCGAAAAAAATAATCTCATTTATTTTATTCTTCCAAAAATCTTCAATTCTGCAAGGAGTTCCGAAATAAATTCAATCTTCCCAAAAATAATCAAGCCCTCAAAAAATGTTGAAAACCCCCCAACAAAATTATCAAATGAATTCGAATCGATCAAAAATACGGCAATCCTCGTAAAAAATGAAATTAGAACTTTATAAAAAGTTACTAAATAGAGATCTGCTAAAGCATATATGGTCAAGTACCTGGAGCTTATTAATATTTAGCTCCAAAAAATATTGAAATACATTCCAATTGTCTAAGTAACATAATAAATTTTCTCACGATTCTAAAGTAAACTATAGTATAATTTGATTGATAACTATTTGATCAAAGTTTAGTATCGTACGTTGAGTGAATCCGCACAGAATACTTGTCCGGCCCGAAAATTTTTCAAATGGTCCAGGCTCAAAATCTGCTGTCTTTCCTCGGTGAACTTAAAAAACAAATTCAAATCATGATATGAAGTCATCGTATCATTCGAAGTATCTCGTGCTCATTCGAAGCTCTTTCCCGACTAGGAAAGCAATTTGTTAAAAATTACGAAATCAGATATTATATGCATAGTGTTTTACATAAGTACGAATTAGTAGATAGTAATTGTATAACAATTGAGGTGAGTTGACACATCGATTGAGTCACAATGTGTGCGATAGAATTAGCTGTATCAGCGGTTCCAAGTTTTCCCTCAATAAACAGATATTCGCGAGATTTTAACCAACTATTTGCGTGTTCCTTCATTTTGTAAAATGATTTCTAAGTAAGATGAAACTGGAGTGCTAAGTCAATTTTTACTTAAATTACGTATTTTAATAGAAAAAAAAAATCGGGCCGGACAAGTATTCTGTGCATATCCGCTCAACGTACGATGCAAAACTTTTATCAAATAGTTATCAATCAAATTATACAATAGTATACTTTATAATCGTGGGAAAATTTATTGTGTTACCTAAACAATTGGAATATATTTCAAAATTTCTTGGAGCTAAATATTAATAAGCTCCGGATACTTGGCCATATATGCTTTAGCAAATCTCTATTTACTTAGTAACTTTTTGTAAAGTTTGAACTTTATTTTTTACGGGGATTGAATTGCCGTCTTTTTTATCGATTCGAATTCATTTGATGATTTTGTTTGGTGATTTTCAAAATTTGTTGAGGGCTTCATTATTTTTGGGAGGATCGAATTTATTTCGGAACTTCTTGCAGCTTGAACGTTTTTGGGCGAATAAAATCAATGAGATTATTTCTTTCGAGATTGAATTTATAGAGTTGGTATAAAGATATTTTTTGTTGTAAATTGGATTTTTTATAAAATTATTATTTGAGTTTTTCCGATATAATCGAAAGATTTGGCACGACGGTAATTCGGATAGATATTATGATATAAAATTGAGTTTGAACATTAATTCCTTGGAAACAGTTGACTTTACAGACGTAGCTCAATAGACTTTTATTTCAGCAGAGAATTCAATTTTCTTCAAAAAATTATTCGGAACAAATCGTATACAATAAAATGAGACCTATAATAATGAAAAAAACGTATTTCCAATGTTAGTCGTATGAAAAAACTTCCATGCCAATGAGCAGCCTCTATTTTTTTTTTAATAGCATTCCCCTTCCACGAGGATTTGTTTTTAGGTATAAACTAAAGACTTTTGGGATGACGATTATAAAAATATGTTGCCCTGAAATGACACACCCTAATGGGTATATAAAAATTATTGTTTGTTATATATATATATATATATATATATAATTGTCAATCGATTCAGGTAGATACAAGGAAATAAGAAAATATGAATGGGACTTTGTGAGTGGATAACAAAATGTACATGTAGTGCGGCATCTTTGCCAGAGCTTTTATTTACACAGATCTCGCGCTCTTTTGGCTCGCCCTTTCAAGCAGCTTTTCTGTACCATTCGCCAAGAGAAAAATGAGAAAGTTGAAGGGGTTCTTATATAACCCATGATGCCTTACCCCGGATATAGTGTATATAAGCAAGTGTATGCTGATATATGATATATACATTTATTATTGTACATATATACGAAGACTTAGGGTGCGCAAGAGAGGCGGAAAATTCCCCTGACTCTCGTCGACGTGCAATTCATAATGGAGAAAACCTCGCGAAACTCAGGGGATGTAGGAGAGCTATTTCGTTTGAAAGGGGAATGCGGGTCAATGGCTTAAGAAGGAGTTCTGGGTAAACAAAAGCTTGAAGTATATTTGCTTGTGCATAAACATATATATTTACACTCGTACAAATTAAAAATAAATCCAATAGCTTATTACACTACGTTATATTTTTGATTATTTTAAAGTCCCAAAGTGGAAATCAAATTACTCCAGATGGTGTAAACCAAATACAAAGAAACTCTCTTTGTAAATATCTGTGTTCATACCCATATAAAATTTCACCCTCTCATCCTCAGTACCTCTTATTAATAGGGGTTTGGTTACTTTACTTTGTGAGCGTGTATTAGTTGACGGATTATTATTTCATTATTTTTATTTATTTTTTTTTAGTGCTTCGTATATCATCCCTGAAGATTTTTTGATGCGATCTATGTGTGCATCCTTCCCTCTTTGTATGATGGTCTCGCAGTTGCTTGGCCCCTCGTAAACTCGATGATTACATAGCATGGTCGTAAAGTCTTCTGGCAAAATTAAATTTTTTCCCGATGTATAGGTGGAGCACCCCCCCCCCCCCCCCCCTCTTAAACCTGTTTTATAGATGCTCTACTTTTTCGGGCGCATTATTGTTAGATTCAATGATTTCTTTACGAGACTTTTTCCGAACTAAATTAGGAGGAGGCTCTAAATGTCATATAATTTCATATAAATTTTCAACCTCACAAGACATATTCTGTTGCCTCTTTTAAAAACAGATCAATCAAAAAATATGTTCTATTCTGCTTTTTATGTTTTGTGACCTATTTCAATTTATCTACTTCAACCTAAAAAACCTGACAAAACCCATTGTATTGCCTCTTTTAACCCTCCGTTACACGCGTCATGAGCAAAACGCCGTTTTATTTCTTTTTTTATTAATATAACGAAAAAATGGTGAATGGATACATTTCTGGAATTTTCATGAACATTTCTATGGCATTTCGCAGAACATATGCGCTTATAATGATTGAACTCACGGTGTGATAAAAGTTGATTATAACAATCTTTAAGTTGATTATAAAATTTACAGTTTTTTTGGCGCGTGTAACGGAGGGTTAAAAATATATCAATCAGAAAACACCGTTTTCTATTTTATATCTTTTTTATGTTTTGGTATCCTATATATTTGGAATTACCTATTTCAAACTAAAACGCTCGACGACATGACTTATTTCACGGACTGACCGGTTTGTTAACCTCCCTAAAAGGTGCAACCTTTTTGAACCCCACGATTAACTTCAATTTTGATTTTCGTCTCTGCTTCCATTCTCCCTCTCTCTGTATGCATGTCTTGTTATAGCAGCAAATTGTATCGACCAATTAATTAAAGGACTCTATACAAGGGTGTTGTGCATATAACAGACGTTTATTGCGTTGGAAGTGCACTCAAGAGGGCTTGCAATCAATGGTTTAAGCGAGGAAACTCTCACACCACGATTCTCCAAATTAATCGAGAAAATTGCTTGATGACAATGTTATTCAATCGAATGAAACCTTGTGCGTAAACCTTGTTTTATTTTCGTGTTCCTGCATCACGGTTTCCGTCCGCTACATTCTTTTGTTTCTTTTAAAAAATCCTAATCTTCTTCAACTCTCTAACTCAAGCCTTAGGACTCTCCTCATCCACTTTTCCTATCTCCTTCACACTTCTTTGCTCTTCTTTTAGCTCACTCTTCGCGATGATACTTTGTCCATTCTCATCTCCTTGGAATATATATTCTGTTCTCCGAGAGTATGTCGTTTCGCGGGGATAACATAGAATTTTACGATTTTATATTACCTACATAGATACAGGGACTACCCAACGACTTTTCCATGCCATATCGAACGATAGACATGCAGATTCTTTCTTTTTCACTCCCTATGTGGTATCAGGTACTTTTTGGATTCAAAAATAATTTTCTTCTCGTTGTTCAACTGGAAGACAATTTTTCGTTTCAATTTATTCAAAATCGTTTCAAACCAAAACCTTTCTTTAATTTACGTTATATAGAGAATAGAGTCGCCTATTTTAATGTAAGCTTTTTAAGGCCTTACATACGTCCAGAATTTTCAAAAAATCGATTTTTTTTTACAGATTATTATTCTCTATAGTTTTAGGCGTATTTCTGTGTAAGTTGATTGTACAAATTCCCCATAGATCGAAAGTTATTATAGAAAACGTGACTGCCGAACGAGAGTCTGATGCGCGCAGGTAGATGTCTCGAGCGAAACGCACTTGAAACTTTAAATGCATTTTTCTCAAAACTACTTTTTCTGGCACGGTCTGCATGATAACTCATACAGTTTTTAATATTTTTTGATGCTTTTTTTTTTAAATATTCGAAATTGTTTTCTCTATAGTCTGTCGAGTCGGATCTTTGATGTTGTGATTAAAAAATTTTATAAACATAATAAAAGTGTGACATTTATGACACAAAATGCACACTTTTTTTTAAACTGCCGTAAATTGCCAAAATTTTTCGAATTTCAAAAATCCGGCTCGACAGACTATAACTACAACTTTATTTTACAAGAATTTTTTTACGCTTTGCAGATCTATTAGCATTTCAAGAAGAAATGATGCAGACCGTGGAGCAACTTTTTTTTCACAGTGCTTCGGGAAACGTGATTTTTTATGTTGTAATTATTGAAAAAAAAATGAAATAAATTTTTTTATAAAGTTTAAATACTAATAAACAATGTGTAAAAATTATTTTTATTAATTTCTATTGCTATCTCTACTAAAAACTTTTTCTTTTAGCGCGTTTTAGGCGCTGCTGGACGTATGTAAGGCGTTAATATTTCAAAATATACATATACAGCTAATAAAAAAAACAGCTCTATTAGTATTATGTGATTGTTAGGGACAATATTTCAAACAGTTACCGCTGTGCAATTGACATATATTTTTTTGTTTGACAGTTCGTACGAATTGTTGTCGCAAGCTTCATTGAAAAATTGCCACACCCTACTATAGATGTCTGTGGCATGTTTCGGTATAAGATCTTTTCATTTTCGTATTCACATATTCAGTAGTATTGTTTGCCGTAGGTTTGAGCACTTGCATGATACTTGAGGAGAAACCTCTACGAAACTTTGGAATTGTCGAAGCCTTTTCCAACTATGATAGTACTTTGGCTGAATCTTTTGACTTCGAAAAGTGAGAAATGATTGCAAAAACGGTGTCATCAAACTGTATTTCCTGGTCAAACGGGTTTAGAACGCAAAAGACCGGGAAATCATTCTAGCGCTTAAGTTTTTGCCGTTGACAATCGCAGATTTTTTCACATATTTTTATAAGTATTATTTACCAAAATATGCATTAGTTTTATCATATACAGTAATGCTTGACAGAAATTCAATCATTTTCTATCGATTTATTGATTCTTGCAAAAATTCATTATTCTATAAAATCGATTGCTTTCGGTTCAATTAAGCCTATCGGTGGCAGGAAGAACTTCAATTAGTTCTCCCGAAAATGGCAGAGCTGAACATTTCAAAACAAATATTGGAAATATGTTATATAGATATTTCCGAAGGCTCAGATGAAATATTTTACATGTTTAGAAATAACTCAAATTTGGTTTGGAAACGAAAAAAATATGTGTTAAGAAAAATAAAAAAATATAATAACTTATAAAAAGAAAAGTAAAAGTTTAACAGAGTGTCAAAGGGTATTTTGCAGGTCTCTGTTACATTGTGCACTTCGCAAAAAAACATCAAGAAACCCTTCTCAAAAATAAAATGAAATGGAAAATTGTCATCCGCATTAACCCATTAACGCCGAAGAATCGTGTTTTTTTTCTCATTTTCAAGCTAGATTCTTATCATCGAAAAAAAATCATTTGCAAATAAAAAATATGTTCCCTTGTACTTTCGAGTGTCCCCTTTCCGAATCCGGAGTCAAAATTGAGTTTTGTCCATTAGAAAAAAAAAATATGGCCGTTTTTAAACAAAAAAAACCGAAAAAATCGAAGACATTTTTTTTTCAATATTTTTTTTCTCATTGAAGACGCGCGAGGATCCCCCCTTTTTCTTCAACCATGAGTGCACAAAATAGTTGTAGTTTAAGAATATATTTTTTTAATTTGTCGACATTGACATTTTCACCCCCAAAATGGCGCTTTTCATCCCTTCAGCAGGAAGACAATTTTCACTCTCGGTGCCCGACAAAAAAAATATTCAAATCTTAACGAAAATTGGTATCCCGGGGTTTTCAAGGTCGCTGATTACGATTCCGCCCTCAAAATTCGAAAATTCAGAATGGCGGATCCAATATGGCGGACCCAAATTCAAAAACTTACTTGAATCGGATGAAATGTGGCACTCGGGGGTTTTCGAGGTCGCTGATTACAAATCTGCTCTCAAAATTCGAAAATTCAAAATGGCGGATCCAATATGGCGGACCCGAATTCAAAAACTTACTTGAATCGGATGAAATGTGGCACTCGGGGGTTTTCGAGGTCCTTGATAACGAATCTGGCATCATCATTTCAAAATTCAAAATTGCGGATGCAATATGGCGGACACCTTCCCATTAACGCCCAGTTATTATCTAACGTTTTTTGAAGAATTGACAACTTTATATAAATGTAAATAATAATCATTCAATTGATTCACATTTTATGATCATATATTATATTTTTCATGTGTCGAATAAAAATTGACGTTGCAGAGGCTGAGAAATCTCCGATTTTCTTACATTTCATCTTGTTTTTGTTTATACGGGTCATCATTGAATATTATCCCTGATACAAATATATTTATTATCCATGAATATTTCTGTCTGCAAATAAGTTTTGTATATGCCTATCACATCTTTTTTCAATTTTTCACGTTTGTGGAGTGCGGATCGTTCTCATTGCTAATGATATTTTATTTTCTGTAAAAAATATTAGCTCAGAATTTTTGTGTTCATTTTAGGTCTGCCAATATTCCTTATCTGAATAATTTGGTTTCTATTTTCGTAGAACTTGTCTTGAGACTAAATCGAACTCACTTATATACCTAAATTTCAGCTCAGTACCTCAACAAAATTTATTCATAAAATATTGTTTTATCATCTTTATTGCTCCTGAGTGAATTCACTTCTTCGATAATTTTTATCTCATCGGCAGCGTGAGCATATTGACAATATTACCATTATGTCTCGAAAACGACCAAGGCAATCTATTCCTTCTCATGTAGAGTTTGAAATGGATACTTCTGACGATAATTGTGACGAGCTCGTCGCGATTCCGAATCCAGACAATTCTGGTTGTTCTAGTGATTTCGATTCTGATTTTGAATCAAACGATCACCTTTCGAGTATCACTTATAAACAAGCATCGGAAAATTACACAGATAATCAATGTAAATTGGAAGGAGATCACCAATATAAGTGGATGGTTGGTGAAAAGAGCTACCCGAATGAGACTGAAGACAAATTATTACTAACTGACGGTGTAAAAAAAAGTATTCAAAAAAGTGAGCCGATACAACTGTTTGAAAAGTATTTCTGCATGGAAATGAAAACATACATTATTGACTCATGTAAAGAGAATGGGTTTGAATTGCAGTTGGATGATTTGAATACTTTCATTGGCATCATCATTGTAAGCTCGTTCAATAAAAGAAAATCTCAAAGAGACTATTGGTCATCTGATCCCTTCTTATTATGTGAGGTGGTTTCTTCTGCAATGCAACGCGATACATTTGAGAAAATCAAATCAGAATTAAAGTATTCGATGCCTAAAGACAATGATCCCAGTGATAAGGCATGGCGCGTTCGTAAATTACTACAATTATTTCAGAGAAATATTCGTCAGTTTGGCTTGTGGAAGACTGCGTTATCTGTTGACGAAATGATGGCCAAATCATATGCAAGAACATCGCTAAAACAGTTTATCCGGGGAAAACCCATACGATTCGGACTAAAATTTTGGGGTCTTTGCACCGCCGATGGATACCTGTTGAATCTCGATTTATATTGTGGAAAAAATTCATCAATTGGAGATAAATTGGGTAAATGTGCTCTAGGTTCTCGTGTAGTGATGCAATTATTGGATCCATTTCTCAAATCTATCCCTCCTAAGAAGATATCTCAGTTCCATCTTTACTGCGATAATTTTTTTACGAATTTCGATCTCCTAGTACATTTGAAAAAGTTAGGTTTACAATGTACAGGAACTATAAGAGAAAATCGAGTCAAAGAAAAAAATGTAATTGACAAAAAGTCTCCACGAGGTACGTATGTTGTAAAGCATGATCAAAACAGCGGAATAAACTACATAACTATCGTAGACTCGAAACCAGTTTCGATCGCTTCTACCGCTGCAGGGGTGACTCCTCTATTACCGTCTAAGAGATTTAGCTCGAGTGCACATTCAAAAATTGAGATTCCGTTTCCACAAGCATTTCATCTCTACAATAAATTCATGGGCGGAGTAGACGTTCACGATGGACATTGCAACAACTTGCTTCCAAGTATCCGTTCAAAAAAATGGACATGGGTCGTCTTTATTAGATTTATACAGGCCGCCATTGTGAACTCAGTCGTGATTTTCAACGCAACTGGAGATAAAACAAAAAAAATTGGTTCAAAGCAATTCGCAATTTCGATTGCTAAATATTACTTAGAGAGGGGAAAACTAAAACGGAACAAAGCACACGATACTTTCCGTCACAGCAAACAAGCTCGTTGTTCAATCTGTCCAATAAGAACATATACGTACTGTAAGGACTGTAATGCTTACTTCTGTAGTGCTTGTATGAAAGCGAAACACGTAATCAGGCTTCGGGGATAAGCAAAGGGCGCATTTACAACCAAGCACCCCAAAAAGTGAGAGGCAAGGGGACTCACCCGAATCAAGCACCCCAAAAAGTGAGAGGCAAGGGGACTCACTCGAATCAAGCACCCCAAAAAGTGAGAGGCAAGGGGACTCACTCGAATCAAGCACCCCAAAAAGTGAGAGGCAAGGGGACTCACTCGAATCAAGCACCCCAAAAAGTGAGAGGCAAGGGGACTCACTCAAATCAAGCACCCCAAAAAGTGAGAGGCAAGGGGACTCACTCGAATCAAGCACCCCAAAAAGTGAGAGGCAAGGGGACTCACTCGAATCAAGCACCCCAAAAAGTGAGAGGCAAGGGGACTCACTCGAATCAAGCACCCCAAAAAGTGAGAGGCAAGGGGACTCACTCGAATCAAGCACCCCAAAAAGTGAGAGGCAAGGGGACTCACTCGAATCAAGCACCCCAAAAAGTGAGAGGCAAGGGGACTCACTCGAATCAAGCACCCCAAAAAGTGAGAGGCAAGGGGACTCACTCAAATCAAGCACCCCAAAGGAGAAAGGATTTCTACCACGTCCATGTCGTTTTCTCTGGGTAATGCTCTTAAGTAATTCTCTGGGTAATACTCTTAAGTAGAATAAGGAATTATAAGTTTATCCGTTGAGTAATGCGGAGTGATGAATTTCTATAAATTTGTCAATTTGTCAATATATAAAGTTGTCAATTCTTCAATAAACGTTAGATAATAACTGGGTGTTAACGGGAAGGTGTCCGCCATATTGCATCCGCCATTTTGAATTTTGAAATGATGATGCCAGATTCGTTATCAAGGACCTCGAAAACCCCCGAGTGCCACATTTCATCCGATTCATACAGTTTTTGAATTTAGGTCCGCCATATTGGATCCGCCATTTTGAATTTTCGAATTTTGAGGGCAGATTTGTAATCAGCGACCTCGGAAACCCCGAGTGCCACATTTCATCCGATTCAAGTAAGTTTTTGAATTCGGGTCCGCCATATTGGAACCGCCATTTTGAATTTTCGAATTTTGAGGGCAGATTTGTAATCAGCGACCTCGAAAACCCCCGAGTGCCACATTTCATCCGATTCAAGTAAGTTTTTGAATTTGGGTCCGCCATATTGGATCCGCCATTCTGAATTTTCGAATTTTGAGGGCGGAATCGTAATCAGCGACCTTGAAAACCCCGGGATACCAATTTTCGTTAAGATTTGAATATTTTTTTTGTCGGGCACCGAGAGTGAAAATTGTCTTCCTGCTGAAGGGATGAAAAGCGCCATTTTGGGGGTGAAAATGTCAATGTCGACAAATTAAAAAAATATATTCTTAAACTACAACTATTTTGTGCACTCATGGTTGAAGAAAAAGGGGGAGTCCTCGCGCGTCTTCAATGAGAAAAAAAATATTGAAAAAAAAATGTCTTCGATTTTTTCGGTTTTTTTTGTTTAAAAACGGCCATATTTTTTTTTCTAATGGACAAAACTCAATTTTGACTCCGGATTCGGAAAGGGGACACTCGAAAGTACAAGGTAACATATTTTTTATTTGCAAATGATTTTTTTTCGATGATAAGAATCTAGCTTGAAAATGAGAAAAAAAAACACGATTCTTCGGCGTTAATGGGTTAAAAATAAAATATCGATGGTTGATAATTAATTGCCCACATTTTTTCAACTTATTGAGGTATCGAACATGTGATGACTAACTTTAAAAACAACGAAATGTCACCTAGAGACAATTTTCCATTATTTCAAAGACATGTTTATTTTGCCCGCCATATAACAGGCGTGTCGCCAAAAACTTTGTTCTGAAATATTTGTTTAGAAATTGGAAGCATTGAAAACTTTCATCATTCAAAAGCAATCACTCTTATCGAATCGAAAAATACTCAATTACATTAACTATATCGACGAAAAATAAGCTCGACAAGCACACTGTTCCAAAACGATTCTAACAATGATTGTGGTACTCCTAATTATCGAAGAACTAATTGAAAGATGAAATTTTGAGGTTTTGTAGTTTGAAACTTGCACTTTCAAATAATATATACGGACGGGTTTTAGTTTTTTTCAAATCGATTTTTTCTATGAAGATGAAGTTGGGTTATATAGGATTTTCAAAGTTGGAAGGAAAATGAGGGTCGCAATGGCATAAAGCAATGTATTGGGTTGGCAACTAAGTTCTGACTCACTTCAGATACACAGATATATTTATAATTTTGTTCTTTATTTAAACATGTCAATCTACAATATAATCACCAGCTGTGTCTATGACTTGCGTCCATCTAATGGGCAAGGACTGAATGCCGCGCTCCCAAAACTTAACGGGTTGCTGCTCGAAAAATTTCGAGATTGCGTTTTCGACATGGTTGAAGTCTCTGAAGCGTTGAGTACGTACGAAAGTTTTCAGGCCTCGGAACAGGTGATAATCCGAAGGTGCCAAGTCCGGGGAAAACGGCGGGTGTGGAACTGTGTTCCAACTAAACTCTTCCAGTAGCTGGCGGATGATTGAAGGTTGCCATGCAATAAGTGCACCTTTGTCACTCTTCTTCTCTTTGCTCGCATTGCAGCAGCCAATTTGCGAAGCTGCTTGACATATATGTTGGCGGTCACCGTCTGTTGTCCAGGGAGTAGTTCGTAATATATCATTCCGCGTGCATCCTACCAGCAACACAGCAAAACCTTTCGTCCGTGGGTCTCTGGTTTGGCCTGAGCTGACGGTTCTATTTTGCGCGGCAGCCAATAGGCCTTCCGTTCATTGTTTTCGTAGAGGATGTAACTCTCGTCTCCAGTCACTAAACTGCCAAAAAATTCCTTGCGTTTCGGCTGCAGGAGCAATGGCTGGCAGAAGGACACTCGAGCAGCCCGATTGGCATCGCTTAACTGATCAGGTGTCCATCTCGCCAGCACTCGCCGATAGCCGAGCGTATGCAGCCGGTTCTCGATCGCTGTATGACTATAGCCGAATGCCTGCGCCAATTCCCGAGTGGTAGCATTTGGGTGCTTCTTCAGCTCTTTTGATATGGCGTCGTCTTCCAATTCAATAGGTCGACCGGAGCGCTCTCGATCTTCCAGGCTCGTTTCTCCGGAAGCGAAGCGATGGAACCAGCGGCTCATTGTCGATTATATTACGGTGGCCTCTCCGAGAGCAACGTTGATATTGGTGGTTGCCTGCCTCGTACTGCTGCCACGCCGAAACTCGTAATATATTACACCTCGAATAGCGCGCTCATCCATGTCGAGAATTAAACTCCCGCGGACGTTCGCAGTCGGGCTTTTATACCCATCGTGCGACAGCTTCTAGAACATTCTAGCAGTTGCCAGTTATGGAATGTTTCTAGAATGTTCTAGAATAAAAAAAGGGAGATTTAAAAAAAAGTGAGTCAAGACTTAGTTGCCAACCCAATATTTTCCTATTTTGTTTCATTTTTGCACTTCTCCGGTATTCGACCGCTCTTTGTTTGTAGTCGTAGCTTAAAGGTTTTTCATCGTCGGTACATATTTCAGGGCTGAACCCTTTGAGCCATGGTGGGACATACGTTGTCCCACCTTTTTTGCAGTTATTTATTTATTAAACAACTATTTTAACAACTAATACCGGGTCTTTTGGGTCTGCATGGCCCCTAGGATATTCATGAATATAAAAAAAATATAAACAGTCATTTTTTGTTAATTGCAGAAATGCCACATATAAATAAATAGTCGAATTTCATACTTTTTCACGAAAAAAATCATTTTCTACTAATCTGTTATGCAAATCGGAATGGAAATTTTTTCACAAACTTCATACACTTGAAAGATTATTACAGAATTTGTTCGAATTTTTTCGTAAGGTGGTTTTAGTTTAAAAAAATAAAGATCCAGTAATTTCTGTAGTATGTCCAAGCTAACAATTATATTCATCGAAAACTTTCGCTTTGGGAGTTTTTCGCATTCGGATCTAAAGAAAAAGTTTTGTTATTCTCAAAATTCAAGATCACGGGACCAAAAACGAATCCAAATAAATATAAAAATGAAATGGTTACGGGTATTTTAATTGGTTTTCTCGCTTTTAGCTTTATCCGGAACGAACGACGGGGATATAGTGAATAACTATATAAGAAAATCAAACATTTGATTGAATTTGTTGAAATTTCAGCCTTCAAGTCTTACTAAAGAAGAATTTTTTTACATTCGATTATCCTGCTGCACTGAATACCTACCTGATCGTCAACCATTTTAGCATTGCCTGAAACTAACAATACGGTAACAAGATCACAACATAAACTTTTATTGGACTAGAAGGTTAATGCAGCTGTATGTCAAGAAAATAAAAATGTTGAATATTCGTAACCGGTTGACCGAGAATGTCTTTGAGTCCTAGTGTTTATCCAAATCTAATCCCTTTCTACATTTTAGTCTGCCATTTCGCGTTTTTGAATTTTTTATGGCGGATCCATTATGGCGGACCAAAATGCAAAAGATCACTTGGTTCCAAACCTACAAATAACGAGTCCACGCAATCTCAAAAAGCTACAAATACCGAGTTTCATTAATGTCAAGTAATACTTTGCATTTTCTTCCAGCATATTGGATTCGCAATTTTGAATTTCCGAATTTCAAGTTTAGATTCGTAATCAGTGACCCCAAAAATCGGCAGATACCGAGTTTCAATAATATCAAGTAATTTTTGGTATTGTGGTTCACCATATTAGATCCGCTATTTTGAATTTCCAAATTTCGAGTTCAGATTCATAATCAGCAACCCCAAAAACCTGCGAATACCGAGTCTTATTAATATCAATTATTTTTTTACATTTTTGTCCGCCATATTGGATCCGCCATTTTGAATTTCCAAATTTTGAGTTCAGATTCGTAATCAGCAACCCTAAAAACCTGCGAATACCGAACTTCATTAATATCAAGTAATTTTTTGCATTTTGGTCCGCCATTTAGAATTTCCAGATTTCGAGTTCAGATTCGTAATCAGCGACTCTAAAAACTCCTGAGTACCAAATTCCAAATCGATTGCACATAAGGAAAAATGTATGGCTCAAAGGGTTAATGGAGTTTCTTCAAGACCCTATTCGACATCATTATCTTCCACACCTTCTACATCTCTAAACGGTTCTTGAAAATCTAATGTCGTATCTTCGACGACTTTTAAATTATTGAATTCGTCATAGAGTCTTTCAAAATTCTTTCGAAACTTTCTTTTCATTCCACTTCATTACTGTTAATAGGACTATCAGGAATATGTATTGCCTCGTATGTGAGAAGCAAGAGTCTTATTACGTTCATTGGATTGATAGACATGTTAATAACGATACGTTACTCGCGATATCCGATACGAAAATGATAGATCAACAGTCGAACAGCAACGAAACTTCTGAAGTAGCATAAAGTCGCATTTAGCTTTGTTATCTCAAGTGGGCGGCTTAATCAGATATTAGCAAGAAAACATAGCGTTAGATATTTTTGTTTTTTTTTCGGATTTTTTCACGTTTAAGTATGACTATGTATAAATAAGAGTGCAGCAGGGCTTGAGCCGGCTTTGTTTATATTCTCGGTGTTGAACCACTGCCACGGCTCTTGATATTTAAGGGAGAACATCCGAGTAGACAGCGGAAAACATAGGTGAATTTTAGGAATTATTATCTCAAAAACTATTTGTTCGATTTTATTCAGGTTTATTTTATTCGAAAGTATACATGTTGAGGTATGTTGACAAATTTCTTTATAAATATATATCGAAATATATATTGATCCAAAGTTGAATTTCTGTTTCGCACAACGAATAAGAGTAAATTCTGTGAACGACGTTGATGAGTCAGCATAAATGTGGAAATAACTTTGACAAGGGAAAGCGGGAGGTTTGCCCTGATTACTGAAGTAGTGAGAATGTAGCGTTTATAAAGTATTCAAATGCCACGTGTGCAAGTGTTCTTCGTCGAGGATGGAACAATAAAGGTCTTGATTGCAATATAGAACACACACAACATTGCAGATACCTGCTTTGTGGAAGAGGCTCATCGTTCTCAAGTCTTTCTACATACGTTATAACGTGTCTGTGTGTATTTCGATATTGTTCCAAAAGTGTTTGTAGCAGCGTCTCGTTGGCAGGGTTAATAACGTATCTTTTCATACTGTCATTGTCGCGAGTGTCTCCGGAGCTCAGTGTGAACAAAACTATATGAATCTGTCATGAAAACTGGAACAGTTCGCTCCCCAGACTCAGCTCCGTCCCGAATGTACGATTTCATGAAAGCTCCGAAAATAATAAAAAGATACTGAAAAGAAGACAGATATTTTACAGTATTCTATTTTAAGCGTCCTACTTTCACAAAGTTTTTACCGACTCGTGCGCGAATTGTATTGAAAGGCATCAAGTTATAACTTTTAAGGGGTGAACTTGAATGTCGGAGCTGAGAATTCACGTAATAACAATGCAGAGAAACAGTACTATTTTTATTTACGTCAAGATTTTGTTTACTCGCAGTAAAAATTACGTTTTTGCGCAAAACGAAGAGGGGATTGTGAGATATTCTTTTACTACAAATTGATATATCGCGTGGGCGTAACCCAAGCGATTTAATAATGAACGTTGTATAGGTATAACATTCTTTTGTTTTGCACAAGTTCATATATAAATACAGTTTCTGAAATACAGTTTTCATTCGAGCTGAGTTACCTTTCCTCTCCATTTTTCTTTTTCTCTTCACACAGTTCTACCTCTCGGACTCTTTCTCTGTCCCTCTCTCGCTGAATATTAACTTTAATATTCACCGACGCGTTCTCTGTAACTCGAACCTATGTAGCTTGGACCCTGGCTAGGATTTTCCGTGCTGAGCACTCCGGGTGGACGTATTAGTAGATCGCGAGAAAACGACGAGAAGAGCAAATGTATACGACGACGTCGAGTGCGAAAGCATGGGGGTGAGGGAAAAGGTTAGTTAAATTACAGAAATAAATCACGTGCATTGTTGCACCAGCACGATTTTACCGTTTGTCCAAAATTGTACAACCCCCTCCAAACCTCCAGTAGACGCAGACCATACCAACAATAGTGTTCAACGTGGCACATGGATATTCGTTTTCCTGCACTCTACATTTCTGTTGTAAGCGGGATTTGCGTTTCAATATCGGTATTATTCGATTGCATTTATATAAAGTTATACATAATCACGTTCAATACAGTCAATAGAATCTAGATCCTAGTTGAATTAAATAATTTTTTTCCTCCTCACACGGCCAAATAGAGGTCTACTTAAGTTAACGCAATTGTTTCTTCGATCAGAAAATTTTTATATATTTGTTTTCAATGAAACATTCATTTCATTCAAATATTTTTTATGTTACCAGTTAATAAAAAGTTTTTCGAACAAATTCTTATCATAAAAATGAAACGAATATATATAATAATATTCTAAATGTCTTTTATACAATATTCAATCATATTATTATTTAATAATATTTTCATGAAGTGGTACTCTGAGTAGGAATAAACATTCTCGACTTCTTAGACACAATTAGTGAAAATAATAAAATAATTTTGGTTCCTGCGATTTATGGACATCCTCAACGTCATTTGTATATGAGAAATACCTCGATGCTCTGCGTCATGTGGCGGTCAGAGCGTCTAGCTTTAAGGAAGGAACTGCTTTTTTCCGGTAAAATGAGCCTTTTTTGGCATTGAAAAAAAAGCATTATGCAATTGATTGCTTTCAAATTTTCAGCATATGTTTATTCATATTTCAAGTGTTTATAAAAAAGAATTTCTCTCAGTTGCATGAAAAATTTCGCATTTAAATGCATCTTTCTCGAAACAGCTATCGCGCAATTGGTGTGTACGATATTTGAAAAAATAGTAAAGCGATCGAGTTCAAATTTCAGCAGCATACAGAGGCTACATTCTTTTATCATTTGACAAACGGAAAATTCCGTTAATCGAATCATATATCACGTCATGTATTATATTTTTTTGGCAATTATGTCGAATCACGGCTCCAGCTCAAAACTGCTCCAAATTTTTTCGTAACATTTTTTATCATTAAAAAATGGTATCCCATGTAATATTGAGGTGGGGGAAGCCTTCAAATATGCAAAAATAAATAAAAAAGTGACAATATTGAATAGTACAGATGTTGGGTATGCATTAGCAGGAGGTGAGTGGGTACCAAGGCGCGCGCACACACACACACATACACACACACACACAATAAAAACAATTATAAGTACTAAGGAGTAATTTCCAAGTGTAATAATAATTCCATGTATTTACTGTCTTAACCACCTTAGATTTGAACTACCCTAGGTTTGACATAGTATTTCCATGTATTTAAGGTCTCTACCACTCTGGGTTTGAACCACCCTAGGTTTGAAATATTTTATTTTCATGTATTTAAGATCTTTACCACCTTAGGTTTGAACTACCCTAGGTTTGAAATAGTATTTCCATGTATATACTGCTTCAACCACCCTAGGTTTCAACCACCCTAAGTTTGAATTGTATATGGTTTGAAACCATGTATAATTCAAACTTTATACAATTCAACCGCGGAAAATTGTACGAGGTCACGGGCGAAGGGGGTCACCAGTTGGAATCTTTAATGAAAATGATTGAAATTTTTTTTGTAAACATTTGAAATATGAATAAAGATATGCTGAAAATTTGGAAGTAATTGATTTCATAGTTCTATTTTTTTTACCCTAAAAAAAGGCTCATTTTAACAGCAAAAAAAAAGCAATTTCTCCCTTAACACGGATACTTAAATGAACGTACAAACTCAAATAGCATTATCTACTTGATTCAAATACTACTTTCTAATGAACAAGACAACAAAATTCATGCTGTAATTTAAATAGATGTTTTTTTTTTTGGATGAGTCCATCGTAGATCTAAGTCTCGCTTCGGTAAGTATAATCAATCTTCAGTCAATTTCTCTCTGAGATTAATATATTTTAATTGGAAGCAATATTTTATTTAGTTTGACTAGAATAGGTTGATCAACTGACGAAGCAAACTATATAATTAAACTTAGTCAAAATTTACGCACGATAGATGAACATCAGCAGAATATAATGCATTAATAATCGAACTTCAACTGTAGATATGTATTTTCAGTGAGATTTCTGATAACTCTGGTCATCCTGTGTAACTCTAGTAACGAAGGAAGCTATCGTGACATCCACTGCTTTACCTGTAACATGCTCTTTACCTTAGTTAACAACTAACGCCGGAACTTAGTCCCTGAGTATATAATTACAAAAGCTCGAACGCATGATCCCCATTGCGTTTCATTGTACAGAGTATTTTCGTACAAATGTGAATGTATTTGTGCACACGAGACTCAACATGCATATACAAACGAAGAGAGAAATTCACAATACACGCGAAGCTTTTTCTTGTTTGGTCCATGCTGGTTCTGCCTTTCCTTCTTTCTCGCTCATCGATCCTCCCTCTCTGTTGTTTCATATATATTGCGGACTATGCTGCATATGCACTCAATCGCGAGTTCACTAGGACGAATTTTCATCCCTGTATATACGATAGAAATATTGAATTAATGACAAACAAAATGCCCTAACCCACATTACGTCGAGTGACAAAAATGATGTTGGTTATAAGCCTTTTTGTTTGTTATCGACCGATGTATCTTAATATATCGTGAGTCAAAATAGAAATATGACTCTTGGATTTCTAAACATATATAGGTCCTTATTCATTTTTGCTATCAAACGATTGTTTACAAGATATTTAGTCTATTAGTAAGATACAGCCAATGAGGTATATCGTTTAAAAAAGCGTTATGATATGGGGTGGTGGGGCAGTTATTAACTTTCTTCTTTTTCACTTCAATTTAGCATCAGGCCCAAAAAAGAAAAAAAAATATGTCTTCAGAATTTTGCGATATATCAACCGTGATAACTCATGGTATTGCATATAGATACTGGTTATAGAATTCACACTAACAGAAGTTGCAGGGAAATCACCCCAGGCATCCATGCACGGATAAACGTGCGTGGACGAGCGCCGCACAGAAAGTGTATGCGGTCATGCTACCCTTACGCTCGGTTAATTCTCTCCGCTCAAACATTGTCAGGTGCGTGCCCTGTCCGATCTCTCTTCAACCATAGCGCACTACACATCCCCGAGTTGTTCTGCTTTTGTAAGCGCAATTAAAACACGTATAGCGATATGTCTATTGGGCTGTTTTCATTTTTTTTGCTTTCTGTGAATCGCAACATTCTCGAAAAAAAATACTAAAAGTTTATGATAATAACTTTTCCTTTCCTTGAAAATATTTGATAAATTGCAGCTCAATGTAACTTACTAATAAGATAAACTGACCAGTGAATTAACAAGTCACGAAACTGTAGTATTTAGATAGACCGTAGAATGGAATTGGAAGAATAATTCTTCCAATTCTTGTAATTGGAAGAGAATCGTATTCTCCTAGTAAAAAAAAAAAAAATATTCTAGGTGATTGCAATAAATAATATTGAAGAAATTGATTAATAAGTAGCGAATTCCTGAAACATCACTGAATCGTTAATATTGCCAGTGAATGGACGTGTGAATAATATAGATAAATATATGGGTACTTCAGGCAGTACTTCGGCTAAAGTTTTTTTTTTTCAAACAAATTTTTTGTCAGCTTCAAATTTGATTTGCATATGTCACGTCCCTGTTTTTGAAAATTTAAAGGTTTTGTAATAAACAGAGACGCGACGAGCTCACGCTCTCTATGTCTCTCTCTATCTCATTTGCCATGCGTAGCTATACCTCGCCTCGCGAGTGCATGTGCACCTACAGGGTGTCCATGCACTCGCCAGGGTCCGCTTGGCGCGCACGTGTAATTTTTCCCTGCTGTTTGCACTGCCTCTCGTCAAAAGCGTGAGACCGTGATCAAGACAGGACGTGGATTATCGTATTCTGCTGATCGTACATCGTACGATCCGCGGAACGGATCCACGAGACACCATGGAAACGGTTGCCGTCGGGCCGGAGTTTTGCCAACTTGCCAGAAAACCGTGGGATAGATATTCTGTTCCAAAAATGCCGAGCAAGCAACAAACCCCACCGGGACGATAGCTCTTCGAGCTCTCGTCGTTCCTGTGGCGGGTGCGGCTCATCAGTCCCAACTTGGCCACGGTTCACTCCTGGGGTTGGATTAAGGCTCCGTACCGAAGCCATCTTCGCGGCGGTGTAGTAAGACCCGGTTGATCACCAGGCGGACCCGCATAGAGACATAAGTCTTCGGTTCGATAACAAACTCGCGCTTTGTCCGAAGTGTACCACCTCGCGACAGAGACGTATTATAAATATTATTTCCAATTATAAATTATTATTTCAAATTTAATCAAAGTTCTAAATCTCATTTATCAGAGTTTCTAAATAAATAGCATTTGTGAATTTCGAATCGAAAGTAAAACTCCATATAATTCCGTTTAACTTATTTAATTCTCATCAGCGTTGTGAGTGATTTGTGGGGGAAATTGTCCCCGCGTCGTGCGTGCTGGTGTGGACGAGTGACACGCGGGGAGGTTGTCCCCGCGCTGTATGCATAACGTGAATGTATGTGTGCGTGTGTGTGTCTGAGTATTGTATACGAATAAACGCACTGTTTTCCTGGATACAGACAAATGTAAGTCTTGGTTCTATTTCGGTTTATCAGTTTTCTTTCTAAAATATACCTAATTTCGACAAATAACAATAAATACCAAATTCTATTATTTTCAAACTAAATACTGTCTCGATCTTAATTATTCTAAATTACCCTGACCGATTTCCCCATTTTCTCACGAGAATACCGGGGCCCGTACGGGACCGCACGGACGACCCTCGCCTAAAGCCTAGCCCCTTACACGTTACCTATTTATTTTCTTCTTAGATTCTCTTACGAGTTACTTTCTTATCTGAATTATTTCTTTTTATTTGGTTGTACCCTCCGTACAACCTGGTGGCAGCAACTACTATCTAATTATTATTTCATTTACCAATCTTATTTCTATTATTATTTCTCTACGTTACAAAAGTCCCTTCAGGACGTAACACATACTTTTTTTATTTGGAAATTTTGTTTCATTTTGATATTTTCTAAATTGAAAATATTTGATGCCTTTTGTTTTGTTGGAATATTTTTTCAGTGTAATCTTTTCCGAGCAAACACAGTTTGAAAACATTTACGACAATTTTATACAAAGTCATATCGTAACTAATTCGCGCGATATATACCAGTACCGAAAGCTAAAAAAATTCCGTGTGACGGTAAAGTTCAACATGAATCAAAAAAATCGGCGCTAACAAAATGGGTGCATTTTTTTGCTCAATTCTAATAATTCAGATTTTTATCGACAATTTATGAACGATTCGTTTTAATATAAAACCGATTTCATCCATCCATTGGTCGGTTTATCCTAAAAGAGCATTTAATTCCTAAAGAATACGTTCGTAGCAAACTTCGAAAGGATTTGGACTTCTGACTTTAATTCATTGCAAATGTGGAGCGCAAATTATTTGGGGTAAAAAATGAATTGATTGATGCTCACGGATAAATTATGACGTATAATCTATAACGAAATTCATCAATTATAGGTATATACCATGCTCCATCACTTTCAGAATTCTCTTCCACATTCTCGAAAAAAGTAGAGCCTCATGTTTTTTTTCTGTTTCCAAAACTGCTTCTAATTAATATGAAGATTCATTACGCTTTTAAAAATATAACGGTACATACAGTTCTGAGTACGAATTATGCATGAGTCAGTGTGGGCAATCTCTGAGTCGATGGTAATGTCAAAAGACCGCGGTTAAAAGTTTTAGGAGAAAATGTTGGCGATAGCTCGTGCTTTTGCTGACGGGAAAGAATTTCTTTTGCTTGTATAAACGTTCACATTTTTTATTTTTCTTTCAAGGGGTTGCTTTCCAACGAACTTTGAGTTGGAGAAAAAGAGAGCTTGGTTCTCGCAACGCTAACAGTACCAGTAACGGTATAGGAAGGTGGCATTAGCAGAGCGACCCAGCGGGGATGACGGGTGGAGTCGTTTTACTATCGCTCCGATTCAATTTAGATTACACGACCCTCCGTTCCAGCGATTCGTACATTGCTACAGTACTGTTGCTTTTAGTCTGGCTACCTTCTGTAGCTTTTTTACATTTTTTCGCCTTCTTTGCTTACTCCCTCTGTCTTCCATCTTATCGACTCGACAGCGCGAAATCAGCCAGTTCGAAAACGCAAGAATATAAAAGAAAGAAAATGTAAGCTCCGACTCACTGTAGAACGGATGGAATAATTATTCAACGAAAAATAGATTACAGTTTAAACACGCGAGAGGAAGGAAGAAAAATACCAATCACTTTCACCACAAAAAATGGGGTAATCCTCATGTGAGATTAATTGCGTAATCGATGGTTGAACTGTGATTTCGTTTAATAACATTTACAATCTCGCTCGTTGAAATTGTGATAATTTAGGTCAATTACTAATCCTTAATTATTTTAGACATTAAAGTACGATCTTTTAAGGATTGAGAAACTTTTATTTTAATCTAATGCGTTCTAATTCCTCTCTCAGTTAATGTCATTTTTTCTAACCTTCTATATGGTTGCAGATAAATCAAGAAACTGCCAGATAAAAGTATTAGGAACCAATAAAATCACACTCTCCGGAAAAAGCTCAGTTTCGCGTTCATTCTAGTCTCGAGGGAGAAGAGAATTCTCTCTCAAGTTCGATAGTGCGAAGCCACACTTCCGAGTAGAGAAACCGGAATCCCAACTTCTGAAACAATTTGAATCACTCGTGGATAGTATCTCTGGAGAACTTTCCACAAGCTTCATCGTCTCCGTTCTCGTTGCCTGATGAAAAGAAACTCTTCCACCGTTGGCTCTCTAGTTCGTTTCTTTGGGCTGGTCGTTCACCGGGGAATCGACTCGTATGCGAGAGATTTTTCCTCGGTCGAATTATATTTCGATCGATCTATATAAGCTTTTTCAATGTTAATATGCTTACTCGCATATTAATAAATAATAAAAAAATAATAAATAATAATAATAATAATAATAATAATAATAATAATAATAATAATAGTAAATAATAAATAAATAATAAAAATAATAAATAATAATAATAAATAAATAATAAAAAAAACTTTTTCATTATTTCGCTTCGTAAATGTGTTTAATAATATACTATTTTCATGAACGCCCTTTCGATCTCTCAACAAATAAAAGTCATCCAATACTCATGAAGTCAATGATATTTTAGTTGTATAAGGGATTTAGTGGAGCACGTCACACGGATACTAAATTGCGCTCGTGTCTCACCAATATGCATAAAGAAAAGCATAAACGATTGTCCCTTTTTTAACCTTATTTCCCCCGCACGCACTCAGTCCGATCTCATCATGATCTATGATTATCTGTCGCGATAGGATCTGTGGAGCCTTAAAGGGAATAGTAATGGATGGTTTGTTTTGGCCGACCTCCGGCTTCGATCCACACGAAATACGCCCTACTCGGCTATCTGGGAAAGAAAAAAAATGTAGCTTCAATAAAAAATAGTCTGATCTTGTCATATATTTTTTTGGATCAGTAATGAATTAAAAATGTTCTCAAAGGATAGAAAGATTTTTATTAGGAAAAGAAAACCTCAATTTTAGAGTTTTTGTTCATTTTCTGAACGCTATTCACTCCGAGTGACTTTCCGTCTTGAAATTTCTTTCTGAAATACGAACGAGGATGTCCCGGGAGATCGAGATACATCTATATATATAAAATCTTATCGGAATGATTTGAGATTCGAGACGCGAAATGGCAAGCTGTGTTGTCCTTGCCTGGCTATGTACTGTGAGTCCAGGGCTCTTGGGATTACCCCCGAAAATCCTCCTGAATC